>BGPT01000102.1:328246-498626 GCA_003297045.1 Symbiodinium sp. clade C Y103
GAGTAGGCACATAAGTGAACTGAAGACGTGGAATGCATGCCAAATTGTTGGCTCAAGCTCGAGCTACAACAGAGACATCTGCAAGCGATCTGTGACTGGTGCCCTTGCCTCGACGTTTGACGCCATTCGAATTTCAGCGACAGATTTCAATCAAAAGCAGAGAAAAGTGCGGCGAATCAATTTTTTTTGGGATTTCTGTTTGACGGAAGGTTGAAGGATCCTTGACAAGGTTTGCCGTACCTGCTCTCTACTGGGTGTAGAGTTTTCGCAAGACTAGGTGACTTAACCCACCATCCAAGGTGAGCTCTCCGAGATAGTTGCTTTAGCACTATGAAATATGACTATACATAGCGGTCTAAAGTATAACCATAGTTCATGGGTTCACTACCCAACAAACATCAACAAACATAACTGGGGGTCCCCACTTTGTACCCAGGATCTTTGTGAGCAACCTCCCGCGTCGTTTGGCGGACGATCGCCATCTGCACTACGAGGAGCTTTTGCGGCAACACTTTGAGAGGCAGCTCTCGGCGGAGATTACTCCGCAGATGCAAATGCAAGGGTGGACGGTGATTTCCAAAGAGGACCTGCTGGTGTGGTTGGATGTGAAACTGTGAATTTCTTGTGGACCTCTGTGTAGAGAGATGGGATGTTGATCCCAAGTGTTCTTCAAAGGTTGGGTATTCCTTAGGATTTCGGATGATCGCAACCAACTTTCATCAATTTTGTCACTGAAATTTCTTGACTTTTCCAACAGCTCAAGGATAGAAACTATCCCAAACTATCCCAAAAACTCGACAGGAACAATTTCTCAACGAGACGCCGGGCCGTCGTTGTTTCATGCTGCGCGCCGCCACAGACTCCCGGGGCCGGAAGCTGGGCTCGGTGACGGACGTGGAGGGCTCCAGCGCTTTGGTGCGCTGGCCGGATGCCTCCGGAAACCTGGGGCCACCGGTGGAGGTGGCGCTGGATAGCACCGAGAAGAAGGGCCTGCTGCAGGTCCCAAGAGCCATGAGTTTTCCCTTGAAAAAGATGGAGAAACCCATGAAACATTGGGAAAGATGGGATGATGTTTGGGGGTCGAGGATTAACTTTTTGAAACACCCACATGTGGGAAACATGATGGTGAAAATGAGGAGGAAGATGATGATGACGAAGAGGACATGTGAGATATAGACGGTATGCGGATTTCTGGTTGATATTTCTACAATCATATCCCTGGGCAGGTCACACAAGGAGGGATGGTAAATGTTTGAAAGGATGTTGGAGTTCTGAAAGCTGTTGAGGCAGATCTGTTGAAGCGCTTGGAAGAAGTGGGCTGTGAACCTGGAGCAGAGGGTCACCAAGCAGTTTTCAAAGTGAGCCTCATTCGTGACTTCAAAGGAAAGCTTCACAGCATGCGAAAGGTGGTGGAACGAGCCAAAAAGATCGGTGAACAGAGTCAGACAACTCCCAAGCAGGAGAAGGAACTTGCTGATGCTGAGGAAGAGCTGAAACATTTAAATCTGGAAGAGAAAGACGTGTTGGGTGCTTTCGTTACATTCACATATATCAAGTTCAAAGAGTTTGTGAGTGTCTTGGTGAAAAACTTGTCTCACCGATTGTTTTGGGAGTTTGTCTTTCCAGTAGCGAAAAATGCTGAATCCTTGGGACTCCCACTCGTGAAAAAAATAGTAATACTTCTTGAATTTTGCCACTTTTACCACTTTTACTACTTTTACCTCTTTTACGACTTTTACCGCTTGTACCACGTTTATCCTTTTACCACTTTTACCACTTTTACCACTTTTAATTACTACTTTTACAACTTTTACCACTTTTACCACTTTTACCACTTTTACCACTTTTACCACTTTTAATTACCACTTTTACCACTTTTACCACTTTTACCACTTTTACCACTTTTACCACTTTTACCACTTTTACCACTTTTACCACTTTTAACTACTACTTTTACCACTTTTACCACTTTTACCGCTTGTACCACTTTTACCACTTTTACCACTTTTACCACTTTTACCACTTTTACCACTTTTACCACTTTTGCCACTTTTGCCACTTTTACCACTTTTACCACTTTTACCACTTTTACCGCTTGTACCACGTTTATCCTTTTACCACTTTTACCACTTTTACCACTTTTAATTACTACTTTTACCACTTTTACCACTTTTACCACTTTTACCACTTTTACCACTTTTACCACTTTTACCACTTTTACCACTTTTACCACTTTTACCACTTTTACCACTTTTACCACTTTTACCACTTTTACCACTTTTAATTACTACTTTTACCACTTTTACCACTTTTACCGCTTGTACCACGTTTATCCTTTTACCACTTTTACCACTTTTACCACTTTTACCACTTTTACCACTTTTGCCACTTTTGCCACCTTTACCACTTTTACCACTTTTACCACTTTTACCACTTTTACCACTTTTAAACACTTTGCCACTTTTACCACTTTTACCATGTTTTACCATGTTTTACCATGTTTTACCATGTTGTGCCATGTTGTACCTTATTTTTCTGATAGCAGCTGCCAACAGGTCAAGAGTATCGCTTCAGCCGACTCTTGGGTCTGGGTCCCTTTCTCCAGGGCCCAGATCAACGTTTCGAGGGCAATGCCTTGAAGCTGCACAGTGCACCGCTGCCCAGTGACATTTTCTGGGAGAATTTTGATTGTCCCAGGACGATGCGGAGGTTGAAAACCTCGTTAATTGGCATCTTGGATGGAAATGTTGGATAAGGTTTTGTTCCAACCATTCGGTTGTTGGCGGGCCAGGAACTGTACAAAAGCACCGAAAAACACATGCTGTACTGAAATCATGAAATCAAACACGTGTCATTTCTATTGCACAAAAGACGTCTCACTGTTTCTTTCTCTGGGAACATCAGTGCAGCTTTGTCGTGCTGCTTGCACTAGTTGGGCTCCTGTCAAGTTGCATCGAGTTGGCAACGGGCGGATTCTATGCTATTGGGTGTCTTAATGATGGTGTATAGCGCACCTTCAGATGTGCCTTCCATTTCATGTTTACCACTTGATAAGTTAGCTTTTTCAGTTGAGAACGTGGGACGCCAATGGTCACCTTGAATTATCCTTTTTTCAGGCCTGACTTTCCTGGTGGTGCTTCTGATTATGGTGCTGGGTCTGAGTTTGGCCAAGTGGGGTCGAGAGCAAGCGCAAGCGCAGTCCCCTGATTGTTCCATCTACGCCAACGTGACCACGCTGCTGTCAGCTGCGAGCCTTCCTACGGAGTGCTACTGCGCGTGGGTGGGGGCTGCCACTCGGCCCCTGATGTTTTGGGGGTCCAGATGTTGAGGATATCTACAGACCTAAAAAGACTACTATAAACTGGACTAGAAACAACATGAAACAACTGCTAAAGTTGAAGGTCTACTTTACAGTAGCCGCTGCTGTTGGGATCTCCGCTTTTGGGGCCTTGACCCATTCATCCAGGATCCATTGATCCAAAAAACTGAGGCCAACATTTTGCAGGACGAACCAACTGGGATCATGGACACGTGTCAAAGTTATCTTCAAACACTGGCCTTTGTTCAGTCCATGGTCATTGGTGCAGCCATTTTCTCATCTGTGGCTTGGACGCAGATCGGCATGGCTCAGAGATGCGAGCGAGCATCTGACCAGATGGATTTGTCTCAAAAATTGGCAGACGCGGGGATACCCCCAAATAATCCAGCGATATTTGTCATCATTCTCCAATCATTTCTCCTAGTTTTCCATAGTTTTCCCATTGAAAATGGCCCAACAACTGCCATTCTCCCGGCGGTGTTAGGTCATCAACGTGGGTTCGGGGCACCTCATCTCCTTATTGGCACACTTCATGCAGCCACCCAACTGGACAGCCGGGAGAGCCCAGTCTGGGGAAACTTGGGCTGGGATGGTTTGAACATCTTTGGAACGGTATGGAATGGTAGATGACAATCATCCACGATTGTTGGGAGTACTATGGGTCACTGGATTGGTTTAAGGGAAAATTTACAGGAACCCCCTCTATTTGATGGGAAGATCAATGGTTTCCTGTAAATTTTCCCATTAACCAATCCATTGAATGGGATGATTTTAAGAACTTGCTTTTGTTTCTCATCTTTGGTTAATAAATAATGGTTGATTATTGGCTAATATTGGGTTCACTATGGGATAAGAATGGTTCATGGAATATGTGGGAACCCTTCAATGGAACTTGGAATGCTAGTTTTCCCATAATACTCGAAAGAATCATGGATTAGTTTGGGGATTATTTGGGAAAACCATCGATCTACACAGTTTGAATTTCTGAGAATAAAATGTCTTTTTTCGCATTGAATACCTCTCCGCTAGATATTGGGACCCTGAGCGAAGGCTCAAACATAGGCGTGAGTTCGTGCGCCAAGAATCAGACTACTGCGCAAGCCAGTGACAAAATCCCACAGCCACAGATTTCGAGAAAAACAATTTACAGTTTACAGTTGTCATCTGAAATCAACTCTGACCATCAAAATCTGACCATCTCCCAATGATCCATGAGCCCTCCGTTGCCCAACTTCGCCGGTCATCCCCCAGTCCTTAGGCCTTGGAAACCAAAATCACAGAGATGACCTTCTTGGTGCAACTGCTGACCTTGGGTGTGGTGGTGACCCTGGTGTCCCTTGGTGGGGAAACGCTTGTTTTTTTGGGGTTCGCCAGGTGAAATGGACGATGGCACTTTCAAAGAAATCAGAGTTTCAGTTTCATCATGTGTCCGCGGTTTTCAGCCCATGTTCATCCATGTTTCATCCACATCTTCTCCATGTTGTATCCATTTCCTCAGTTGGAGAACTTCCCAGGTCCTCCCATGCCACCGAGGAACGCGGATTTCGGCTTCGGCTTGGGCGCCGAGAAGGGCATCCTGGGCCTCGTTGGGGCCGGGGGGTACCCGGACATCGATCGCGCCTGGACGGCGGCCGTGGGGGTAGAGATCCTGACGCTTTTCCTCTTTAGCATCTCCACTGAGGCCGGATGGGATGGGGTTGGGGATTTCAAGGATTTTATGAGGGTGTTAATAGGGGATTTCACCAGGGATTTCATAGGGATTGATGATGATTGATTATTTGATGGGAATTGATGGGAATTGATGGGAATTGATGGGAATTGATGGGAATTGATGGGAATATGTTTGATGGGACATAAAAGTTTACAAAATATCAAGCCTTTTACGGGGTGGGATGATGGGATGGTGTCCATGCACGACTCCAGGCAGTGGCTGCCGTCATGGTGCTGTGGTTCAAGATTTCCTGCTGGTGTTTTGGCCCCAAGAAGAAGACTTGGAAGGACTGCCGTAGACTGCCGGTAGGAAATCATGTGTGTTGTTACCTGGTGAACTCAGTTGAATTCCGACCATCTCCAGCCCATTGATTCAGTGGTACATTGATTGTTGATAGCCTTCGTCGCCAACCTGGGGCTAGGAGATGAAGGCCCTCTACACACCGCCAGAGTTCGAGCTGGCGCTGCGACAAGCCAGTCAACTGTCTGCTGTTTGTGCAGCCTTGCTGTACTCCTCCTGCTTGCCCATCCTGAGACATGGCGGTGAAAGCTTAAAGAATGCTTGGAACCATCAATAATCCAGTGAAATATCCCATGGGCTTTCCCTGGCATCACATCATCACGTGCTGGGATTTGTTGATATGCACCATGAACGAGGGTCTTCGGGCCAGCAGATGGGTCTATAATATGATGGTAAAATCTTGAAACACAAATTGTTCTTGGCCACTTCTGGGTAGGAATCCACCAACATGTGTTTGAATATGGTATATAAATGGAAACCTGGTATCAAGTCAGTAAAATATGGTCAACATCCAGTATAATATCGCTGAAATCCAGTAAACCATGGTTAAAAGTCAAACTGGCTGAAAACATGATCAAATAGGGCCACAACAAACACCGGCTGAGGAATTTGATCTTGGCCGTGCGGCTTTTTGCCATGTATTGGACCAGCAAATTCGAGCTGCTCCGTGGCAGCAGCTTGCCCAAGCGCTTTTCCCACGTTCTGGCTTTGTCGGCCACGCGATGGGTACAGGTGAAAAGGGACGGGAAGATATGGGTAGTGGATTTGAGTATCAACAATCTGGATCGGGATAATGGGGATTGATCATTCTAATATGTTGGTTACATATGGTCACCATCCAGGTAATCAAATATAATTTTGATCCATAGCCGTACCGTGGAAACAGCTTTGCCCAAAATGTTGCGGTGATTTTGCTGGAATGCTGGAAGGTTGAAGGACTATTTTGTATTGTTGGTGGGAGTGAGCTGGTATGACGGTATGAACCCTGCTTCAATTGATTGGTGGGTGTGTTTGACCGCCTGCAAGGCCAACTTGACAGGAAAAAGAAGGAACAAGTCGAACAAGTATGATAAATTATAGATTTACAATAATACCCTCTGGTAAACTAACATAACTATGGAAAATCACCAATTTTAATTGGAAAATCCACTATTTCAATGGCCATTTTCAATAGCAAACTGTTAAATTACCAGGGGGTAAACCATCAAATTTTGGGGCACCAGATTTTCCGACAGCCTAAGTCGCAGGTGGCCGTCTTCTTTCACAGCGCCTTGGCTGTTTGGGTCTTTGGCGATGCGCAGATTACCGGGACGAAGAATTTCTTTTTTGACACCAGTGAAGCCAGCAGCTATGTGGCGGAAGCGAGCAAAATTCTTGGGAACCAGGCGGGACATAGTGTATGACTGTATGATCATTCTCAAGTGAATTCCGCCCGCAATTGGCCTGATACCCCATGAGAATTGGGTTTCTAACTCTACAACTGAGGAAATGAACCCAAGTATAGCTGGAAATTCATAGCTCGTGGAGTTTGTTTAATCGTACAACCCGGCATAACGGATAGGTTTTACCGAGTTTTAGCAGCTCCATCCACCGTGGTGTCAGTTGGCGGTGGTAGTGAAGATTGTGGTGGAGAAAGCCTTGACTCCGGCAGCGATGCCCAATGCCTTCATCCTGGCATTAGTGCTGACCAAGTGACTTGATGAGGGGTGTGGGTTGGTCTTGATGGGGCAGAATACTCCACCGTTTATGGCAACCTTCATAGCTGTTTCAATGGGAAAGATGATCAACCAGGAGATTTGGGTGTTTTGGAGCAAAAACCATGGGGAAGTTGAAGTTTGGGGATGCGATTTCTATCATTTTGTTAGTGGAGATGTCAGTATATCATTTATGATCAAAAAACCTTGTTGTATATGGTTAAAAAGTGAGAGTCCTGTTGACTGCATGGAGTACTGTTAACTGATGGATGATGTCTTTTAGTTGGAGTGCGATTGCATGCCTTTGGAGTAAACACTAGCTGAATTCTTCATGTGGCTTTCAACAGCTGCTGCCAAACAGGAATTCTGCAACCCCCACATCAACCATCCGCCAAGATCAGCTGTCTACTTATTATATGCCTGTCAAACAAAAAGGATGTGAATCAATTCTTGTTTATTCCAAAAACCAATTTAAGTATCACACATTGTGAAAGAATGATTGTGGTCAGCTATTATGGTGGATTTATAGTTTATGAAATAATGCATCACAATTCTATGGATATTCTTCTGGTTTTTCTATGCTCAGAATCCATCCCCCCCAGGTGGTCCCTGGGTCTGTTTTCCTTCCTCCTGGGTGAAGCTGAATGGCAACAACTCATCGCAGCATGTCGGAGGGGCCTGGCCAAGGTCGGGGACCAAAGGGGGGGAGACGATGGCCTTTTTTTTTGTGTTGGGGATGGTTTTTTAGTGTTTTCTTCTTTTTTTGGTATGGATGTATATGTGGATTTGTATGGAATTGTATGGATTTGTATGGATATGGATGTATATTCAAAATGTGTGTCAATCATCGGTTATTATAATATAGCTTTTCTTTGGAGATGAGTAAGATTGAATGATATTATAGGTGATAGTAGTTGAATATTGAACAGGGATGAGTCGGACAAGATGACGATATGTTTAGATAAATAGATAGAGAACTACATAAATTAAATGATTGGATATGTTTCTTTTTCTAGAATCATATTTTATATTGTTGATTATATGTTGAATATTTGTATGACTCATGACTCATGATCATACTTCATGACCAGATCATTTACTATATCATTTCCCCTCTGGCTATTTAACATAGCCATGGAAAACCACCATCTTTAATATTAGGTAAATCACAATAAATCATGAATAGTTGGGCCATTTTCCATGGCTATGCTAAACAACCACAGGGTACTTTGTCTGATAGGATTCTCCAACCTTTTCAGCTTGGCTGGAGGTCTTCCCATGCTGCGCGAAGCGATCGCAGCGCCGGAGCATCTTTGAGCGACGCTTCGACAAGGAGCCGATGCAAGAGATGCTGAGGATGAAGATCAATCCAAGTCACTTGATGTTTGAATGGGAAAATCATCTGCAAATCGAGGTTTCTGATGAGAAAATCATCTGCAAATAGAGGTTTGAATGGGAAAATCGCCTGTAAATGGAGTTGTTAATGGGACAATCATCTGCAAATGGAGATTTTTGATAAGTTTGCAGACAAACCCATAAAATTCATAGTTCCTATCATCACATATCCATAAAAATCCTATAATCCCAATTTTTTGGGTTGTTGACTCCCCATTTTGACCATTTTTGTCCATCAGTTTTCCGGTCGTGGGTTTGTCTGCAGCCTCTCCCAGAAGTTGATGCTTGATCGTTTTTTCCCCATGACATTGTAATAAAAGTGGAATCAGTCCACCCCATTTTTCCCCGCAAAAAATCGGATACATATCAAAATTTCATCAAAAAAATGGGATAAATTTCATAAACCCTCCATTTTCCGTCAGAACCCATGGGTTTTTTCCAAGGTTACGACCTTTGGTGCGGCAGCGGCTTCGAGTTTCTGACTCCCGGCGCGGCGGGGGAACGCAGCATCCAGGCGGTGTTAGCGGAATCCAAGCGACGCAAAGAGGAGGAAGCCAAAGGATTGCCACTGGACTGGATGCTTTTGTGGTTTTTGATGGGATTTTGAATGGGACACTTCTTGAATTCTTGTAGTGGGATTGTTTCATGGATTTTATAGATATAAATATATATATATATAGGTAATGTAAATGGTGGTGTAATTGTTGTTGGAGAATGGGGATGGGTAAAGTGGGGATTTTTAAAGCAAAAGTGGGGGGTCTAGTTTGGGGGTCTATGGTGGTGAAGCTGTCAAAATGGTGATTTATTGGTGGTGTTTATGGGTATAGTCACAGTCGGTATGATATGCAAGAAATAGTGCTCTTGGCAATCAAGACAATATGGACTCATCATTTGGATCATTTGTAGATTCTTACCTATTCCATACCTACTCTGCTGTTGATTTTCCATTCCCATGGGACAGTTTCCCCATGGGTACCTGGGGCGTTTCAACTGAGGTTAGCAACATCATCCTCGCGTACCAGTGAAGTGAAACCACTGACATCACAGCAGTTCCTTCCTGTACAGCTTGTGGGAAATGCCACGGAGACTGAATAAGTCGAGCACCAGCTGAGTCTATGTCCGGTGTCCGACGTATCATCATGCATTCCTGTGGATTTTTTGATGTCACTGGTGAGTTAATGTCTCTTGAGCTGATTTTCACATGGACTTCCAAGGCAGGTTTGAAGGAAATGGAAGGTCCATCCAACAGCCTCAAGCTTTTTGTTGGAGCTTTTGGGTGATTCCTCCAAAGGGTCAGCCGCGGTCAGCCTGGAGCTGCAGATCAATGCGAAACCCATCCCCAAATCTATTGGCAATATCAAATGTCGTAGAAATTGATATCAAAAAATGTGACTACTTCACTCCTTTTCAGTCATACCTTTGATTCTCTTCCAACTTAGTTGCCTACACAAGACTTGCTCAAAAGATTGCTGGAAAACGGCAGGTATACCCAGTTTTGGACCTTCATCCACCAACTCCCACGGGGGAAGCACCCAGAATTCCAACAGCCACAGTGGCTTTTTGCGCAGCGAGGGTGGCAGGCGCATCGCCCAAGGCGATGTCAACTCTCGTCATCTGGTGTGAAAAGATTGAGATTTCATGGTGGCAAAGCAGTTGGGATGGTTGGATATGGCTTTTCAAACATGGGGTATACCATCCGAATCCCTCTATTTTCAGACACACCTATATCAACGTTGGGCTGTTTTGGTTGATTTTTTGATGGCAACATGGGTAGAGGTACTTTCTGAGCAGTGAAAATTGCTGTATCTCAAGGGGCGCCGCAACCTTTTCCATGGTTTATCATTCTTTGAAGGGTTGCAGGAGAGGATTAGATTCGAGAATTTCCAAATCCTACGTTTTTTTCATTTTGTCTCCCAATTGTGGATGGTTCAATACTTTGTGGAATCGAGACGTGTTTACATCCATAGCAGCCAGCTATTTGGGTGAGTTCAAACCAGAGTTTTGGATCATATTAGTTCATCTCCCCATTTCCTCTCAGATAAGTCATTGTTCAATTCCATATGTTTGTTGCTGAACCCTTCTCGACCATGAAATCCCGATAAGATTTGGAATAGATATCAGGACTCATATCCGACAAACATCCCTAATTTCGACCATATTTATGTTGGGTAAATCACTATGTTTCTTGCTTAAATCACCGATGTGTATCCATGTGTCATCAATTTTGTGGGTTTAATCATGTTTAGTCAAGATGTTTGCTGGGTAAATCACCATCTTTGCTGAGAAAACAGAGTGAGGTCCGGCGCTGCAGAGACGGAGCTCTTCTTTCAGCGACAGAAGGAGAGCTGGTGAAAAACTTGGATAACTGGATTATAAGCCACATATGATCATTATATGATGATTATAAGTTGCCATATATGGTGATATAAGCATAACCCATCAATCTAACCTTGAATTTGCTGAGTCATTTTTGTTGGGCATTTTACCAAAGGGAAATCCACTCATGACTTACCACCATAATGTGGAAAGACCATGGCTAAGTTACATCACAACCCCATTTAATGGAGATCAGTCCTTTCAATCAACGACAATGGGGATTTATAGGGATATTACGGAATATAATTGGATATGGTTTGACATCAATTGATGGATGGTGGTAGGTAGATTGTTAGTAATTAGGTGGATGGTTCAACACGTGATATATTCTGGTGATTTCATAGAGCTATTTGTAGCAAGTTTTAGTTTTTAGCCACTGTCACGAAGAAAATATGATTTGTGGGGGGGAAAGATGCGACACTACTTGACTTTGGGGAAAAGTACTATATTCTTAGACAAACCCGCATGGCGGGACCCCATGTGTGGGTATGAATCAATATACTACAGTACGTAGGTCATTTCTAGTATAAACCTTATTGACAATAATGACCATTATTATTGAAAGTAACCAACTTTTTTATATCTGCCAGATCAAGGTTGGGATACCCCGAACTTTCAACTCTGAAAATCCACCGCCCTCCGAGTTGCAGCAAAGTTTCACACGCGCAAAATGCATCTCTTTTTGTAGTGTGTTTAAATTGAATGGAGGAATCTTAAACTTGAGGTTCCATTTCAAAATTCGGGAAAGTATGGTGTGTTTCTAAATTTAAGATCCGTGTCCAACTTGCTCAGGAGGAAGGAAAGTCGTTGTTGATCATGGTGCACAAAAGCCACTTGGATGCAGACATAGATTGGTCTGACAATATGGTCACCCCAAATCCACTGATTAATCATCATGTTCCCTATTCTAAAAAAGTCCATCTATTCTATTGAGGCAAATCCCCAATTTTTCAGACACACCTGAAAGCTGTGCAGCGCTTGTCAGGTGATTTGCCTGACGACAAGATAGAGCCGTGCGGCGCTCAGGACTAGCTTTCGGGATTTCGGGATGGCCATGGATGACATGGGATGACCAAGATTGTGAGTTGACATGCTTCAAGTTGAGACATGTCATGTTCATAACCAACATGTTGGCAGATTCATGAATGACATGCCGTGGAGAAAATTTGGCCCAGCACTATTGCGGAATTCCAGACGCCATACACCATTCATATCGATTCATACCAGCTACCCTCTGGTGAACTAACAGTTTGCTATGGAAAATCACCATTTTTTATGGGAAAATCACCTATAAATCACCATTTTCAATAGCAAACTGTTAGTTTACCAGAGGGTAGTTTGACTCACCGTCCCTAGGTGGCAATGGATTCTCTGGGTGGTCCTCCTGGGACTCACCTTCTTCGCCTGTCTCTCCACGCCCTTGGCCGTTCGGATCCCAGCCACCCGGTGGATCTCGCTGACTCCAGCGCTGGGCTCCCAAGGTACAGGCGGTGGGTCCTGGAGCTGCGGTGCCACCGGCATGCTGTGAGTTGCTGGGTGGTGGATTTTGGAGCTGAACAACGACCCAAGCGGTGTTTTTTTTTGAGGATCATCAATCCCGTAATCACTCACGAAAAATCACAAGAATATTCAATCAGATCAATCATTGAATCACTCATTTATATCAACCGATCAGTCAACCAATCAACCATTGAGGGATCAAACCAACCAATCAATAATATACATCAAAGATCTCAAACCATATTAAACCAACCCTCCAATCAATTATATCAAACCAATCATTTTCACATCGGCCAGACGGGCTCCGACGTCACCGAGCTGGTGGCTGCTTTTGGGAAGGCAGGAAGTCCAAGGACTGGAAGGTAGGGAGAAATATGGAAAGATATATATATATATAATATATATATATATATACATATGTAATTGTATATATATATATATATATTAATCCAGAGACATGAAGAGAAAGGATTTGGTTGTGGTAAAGTTATGTTGATACAATTTATCTGGTAAAATTATGGTAAGGTGATTTGATGATTCGACATGATCCACATTTTTGGTGTCCATCGAAGGCCCCAGGTTGCAACGGTGCACGTGGCTCAGGTGATTCCCATCGCATTTTGCATCCTGGCAACGGTGGCAGCACAGGACCGAGCCGGTAAGGTCTGAAAAAGTTGGGGTAGAACCAAGATCGATTTCACAAGAGTATCACTGGGATGTTCCCAATATATATATATATATGCAAATAAATATTATATAAATTTATATAATATAGTATAATATGATATAATATGATACAATATAATATAATATGATATGATATGATATGATATGATATGATATAATAGAACATAATATAATATATGAAAATATGTATCATTGTATATCTTACTTATATCATGTATAATTTTACAGATGTTCAAATCTTATAAAATCCTCAGTTCCACGGTCTCTAAATTCTACTTGACACCAAGTTCTTCGCATCTTCCCCCGCATTCGAAAGTTGAAAGGAGACGGCTCGCCGTGCCGTGGCATCAAAGTATGGGTCCTGCTGGCACAATTCCAGAATTTTTCTCTGAAATTTATGTGCGAACAAGGTCTTGGGAAGGTGATGTTCCATCTAGAAATCGTCAAATAGAAGGTTTCCTTCTCAAATCTGGGAGCTGTCGGTGTTTCTGATTGCTTCTTTTTCTTTCAGCAGGTATCAACACAACTGGCGGAGTTTCCACTTGTGCCATGCCACTGCGCTGCCAGGGTGGAGTTGACTCCGCCCTATTTGATTCCGGCCATTCCGCTGGGGTGCGGCAGCTCAACGACCAAACCGGGTATGATCAGGACCACAACAATGGTCGTTCCTCATTTTCCTCTAGTTGTTCATCACCGTCATCATTTTCATCAAATTCATCATCTATGGTCATGCTGATGCTGATGATGATGATGATGATGATGATGATGATGATGATGATGATGATGATGATGATGATGATGACGAAGGTCATTATTGCTATTTGCATCTATTTGCTATCATTCCTATCATTGTGACCCAACCTGCTGGCTCTGAGGTCCGTGGGATGCCTGGGTGTGGTGAGCAGACGGACCGGCACCGCTCCAAATCGCGAGGCGGGCGCCACAGCCTGCACAGTGTGGTATTCGTGGGTTGGTGGGTTGATGCTGAACTATCTTCGTTGTAAAAAGGTGACAAGGTGGAGATAGTCTGTATCATGTACTATCCCCCTAGATATATTGTGAATCATTATGATATATTGACTTTGCAGGGGCAGCATTGGAACCCAGCCATACACGTGTAGCTGAAAAATGGGATCTCAAGAACCTCAAAAAACAACCAACAAAGGTCATCTTTGAAGTATATAACACTCATTTTATGGGTTTCACGATTTTGTTGCATATGGACTGACCGGCAGGGAGTTCAAAGACGTTTCAAAGATAGTGTATTCCCCACCCTTCTTATGAACAATGAAGAACCCGACGAGCAATTTTGCAATGGCGCAATGGCTAAAAGCCATCCCAGAGGCAACTGAAAACCCGTCGAACGCGAGCTTTTGTTCTAGTGCTGCTGATTTTTGCTGCACCCTTTGGCAATCAACCATGGCAAGGAAAATCTCCGAACTAACTGGGGGTTTCCAGACACGGGTTCCCAGTGGAGCCCCTGGATGGCCAGTCTGAAGTGAACATGTCTCTGGCTGCCCCCATCGCTGGCTTTGTCGTTGGGTGCTGAGCATCTAGCAACGGTTTTTGGTCACGGGCCAGTGGGTCGTGGGTCATGGGTCAAAATGGGATTTTACACTCAAATTTGGATGATGGGTATTGGCTATTTGGGTATTTCCTCCTAAGTATGCAGAACATTGTGGGGTATTGGCGGTATTGGGTCCAAAACATAATAATTAGTGTCTGATCAACTGGTTGATCCAGATCTTGCATGTTTGGCTTTATGATCCAGTTGTGGTTGATGTCCTAGGATGTAAAATGTGTTTTGATGTCATATGTGATACGCAGCACATCGCAGCACGACTGATATGTGACCTATGATATATCAATGGGCAGTCACCCCAGCGCTCTTATCACAATAACATTACTCATGCTGACAACGTGTCTTGATTACTCTGTCGCTCAGACCAAGATAGTCCTGGAGGTACACCATAATCATCCACAATCCATTAGATTCTGCAGATTCCTGGCATTTTGGTTCATGTTGGTTCATGTTGGTTTTATAAATGTTATATCCCGAAACAACTACCATAGTTTTTCCAAGACAACTACCATTTCTTCGTTTTTTAAACTGCCCAAGCGTCAGGGAACTGCTCGAGGTGTCGATTGGCCTCATCATTGCCGGGCTGACGCTGGGTCCAGACGCGGAGCGCTGGCGCTGCAGCATTTTTGGGGGTGGCTGTTTATGGGGTAACCAAGGGGAGAATGAGTATACATCCCCATAAAAAATCCCCAATTCGGGGCTAATGTTTTAAATGATGTTGGAATATGTTGATATTGATACGGAACACATTTTTTTGATTTTTTTTTTTGGGATGAATAATGCCTTCTGTTTGCAGGGAACCATACGTTTGGTCAACTGTTTGCTGTCAACATGTGTCGTGCATTCCGCATCCAACTATGGAGCTACCCAAGTTTGACCCATACCAATCTGTGGAGATTTTGTGATATTTTCTTGGATGATTTTAATAGAATCTTTGGATGACTGGCTCAATCACCAGTTACGCCTGTCACTGATGGGTCGTGACCCTTCGGTCACCAGTGCTCGCCCCAGCAGACTGCTTTCTGCTCCGTCGAAGCACATGAAATGACACATCTGAAATGCATCGAAGGATCAACGAGGCAAATAAGAACGACCTCACTACTGTAGGACCTCACCATAGATCATGGTTATATAAGAAGGGAAACTTCCCCAATCATGGCTTATTGCCAATGCGTCTGAAAGATGCTGACTTGCCCAGAATATTGGAGGATCATCTTTTGGAAGTTGTGATTTTCCGCCATGTTTGAAGATTTCTGGAGAGACTTTTCTTTTACTTAAGGAACCAAAACGTATATGACGTACATCTTCAGATATGTTGTTTTGCTTTCAAGTGAGAAAACAAACATCTTGAGTATCAAAATACTCATACTGACTCATACTATGATTGAATGATGTTGCCGTTGCAAGCAATACATCTACCCCCCTGGTGATACCAGGCCCAAACGACGCCGCAGCTGTGCCATGGGCGGCAATGCTTCGCAGCCCGTGGATCTTCCAGCGCTGCCACAGCAGCGCATCGTCAATGTGCGCGATGGACAGGACGATTGTGCCGGAGATTGAAGATACCACTGATTTCAGATGGGAGATCCCAAGCTTTTAGCCATCATATCCTATATAGTTTATATATATATATAATACTGTATATATTGGGTTAGTTATATAAATCACACTGATTTCAGCAACTGTGGGGATATGATGCGCAAAAGCTTCGGGTATAACTGTGGGATATTGTGAATCGAACTGTCCGAAAATTGTGCACACCCCCAAATGAATCCAAGTGACGATTGAAACGGAACTTGATGAAAATTGACCATTGGACCTGGGGGTACCTTATCTTCAAACAAGCCCATCATATACTATACTATACTGATACTTATGATAATACGAATACTAATACAAATTGTGAATACTAATACTAATACCAAGGCGAATACAAATACTAATACTATACTATACATACCTACCTACCTACGTTGGTACGTACATACAGACAGACAGACCGACGGACGGACAGACAGACAGACATACATGTGTCGTGAACATGACAATGATGATAATGGGAGTGATAATTGCAGCATGTACACATACATGTACATGAGCTTATATATGTATGTATATAATCAATCTTTGAAGTGGTCAGTTGGCAACCTCATCTCAAAAGTTGGGAATTCCCCACACTTGAACCTGGCTACTCGTACCTTGTGTTTGTTTGGCAACACCTAAGGACTTCTTACCTTATTTTCCTTGGCCTTTCCGATTCGTTCCTTTGGAGGCTGAACCCATGGAACAACAGCCGCAGATTGGAACCTTGCAGCAGGCGGCAGGGCGGAGCACGTCCCAATGGGGGTGGTATGCAACAAAACAATACAAAACATACGTACATATACTGGAGGGATGATAGATAGCAATATTATCGCCATACACTTTTATATCACTTTGATTTTTATTGTTTTGGAGGCTTAAATGGGTTTAGCATTTACTAAAAGTCAAACTGTGGGCAGGGGATCAATACACCACCCAAAGTTGGTGGGAGCAAGCCTGGCTCTGCCAAACAGCGCCTGGTCTCCATGTGACCTCCAGCATCCTCCATCTCAGGAATTGCAAGACACTGGCATCATGGCATCATAATATAAAATGATGTACACACAAATCATCATAAATCCCTCTGGATCCCGGTCGCACAGGTCCTACAACCTGTTGTCGCTGACCATCTCTTGTTATCACTTGGATCATTATCCATACCCTCTGGCAGTCCAACATGGCTGGAAAATTCCCCGAGCTAGACTTCAATCATATTCCCAGCTAGGAACCTCCATGTGTAAGGGATGTTCCCATATATTCTTATGTTTTTCCCATGTTTTCCTGTCATTTTCCCATATTTTCCCATATTTTCCTATAATTTCCCATGGTTCATAGGGGATTCGCCGGCCATGGGAGCTCATCACACCCAAACTCGGGCAACCGTCAGGCCGTCGCAGTGCGCCCGAGTATGTCGCTGGTGAAAGGGGCCCTGCGCTGCGTCGGACCAGTTCTGACCGTGGAAATCGCGGCGGCCTGGCAGTGACGGAGAAAATCATTGGAAAAATGGGGGGTTTCCTAAAATGGGGGTACCCAAAAATGGATGGTTTATAATGGAAAATCCTATTAAAATGGATTGGTGAATGGGAAAGTTTACAGGAAAAACCATGGATTTTCCCATTAAATAGGGGTTTCCATGGGTTTCCTGTAAATTTTCCCTTCAACCAATCCAGTGATGGAAAAATCGGGGATTTGAACAGTACCCAACAGATCCCAACAGTAATAGATGGAATATTTGCCTTGTGGAGGAATGAACTAAGGGTTCACCTAGAGCGCTTCGTGCTGGATCAAGCCTTAAGAGGTGATCTGTGGCGAATCCAAAATGGACTATCCACAGCTGTATCAACAATGGATTTCAATGGATGTCTGGCTAAACCATGACTCAACCATCCACTAGGTATCACTACTGTAGGTCACTAGGTCGAAGTTCTCAACTGGTGAAACTTTAAGCAAGGGAAAGCAAGCCCAGAAAAGGAGTTACATTGTGGTTTGGGTATTATGTATTATACAGCAGCATTGTGATTGTCATTATCGTGACTATCATTGTCATTGTTATCACTTTTCATTCTCATTTTCACCTTTGTTATGATTGATGATGTTGATGCTTTTGGTGGTGTTCTGATGTGATTCTCAATGGACATGATGTCGCTAGCCGCTACACTCTTAATCTCATGGAGGGGGTTCTGGGTTCTTAAAGTCTGGGATCTAGGAAAAAAACGTGGGTTAACCAGTACTCAATCAACTGGTCTGATGACTTGGATGATAACTGGGGGTACCCCCATGACTTTGGAAGCCTCCGAAACCGACAGCTTTCAAGGCCAGGGCTTCCGGCCACGTGGAACTCATCCTCCCAGCGGAAGAAAAGGTCGTGGCTGCGGACGTGGCGTGGCCGCGGATTTCCACGTTGCGCAGCTCCAAGGTTCAAAGGCCAGGGGAGGATCGGGAGAAAAGGGGGATAGAGGGGGAGGTTTATCCCAAGTAGTTCTACTTTGTTGATTAGTTGATTAGTTTGTCCCTAGAAAATATACAGCTACACATAGCGATACAAATACAGCTGAAGCTGGATGATAATGGATGATAATTTGATAGATTGATGATATTGGTAATTCTTCGAGGCCTACCAATGAGACGTTGAAGTCCCCAGCCGCTGAATTTTCCTTCGCAGGTTAAGCATCGCAGCCTCCAGCGGTTCTCAAAGCATCAGCTTCAACTGTGAGTGGATGACCGAAGGTGGGACGATGGGGGAAGATGGGGGAAGATGTGGGAAGATGGGGGAAGATGGGGGAAGATGGGAGAAGGATGTCTACAAAAAACACCCAAAATCAGGAAACATCATCAGATTTCACCAGTCAGTTTCAGATACGTTGGATTCTTGAGTTCTTCTGGCGAAGACTTTAAGAAAGTTGTGACTGAAAATCTGCTTGTACTGGTCAGGTTTGGAGTCCCTGAATCGCGAAAAGCGTGCAGGCTCGGAGAACTCGAGTGCACACAAAAATCAGCCACGGGCCTTGCACATGAAATTCAATAAACACAACACATGTGACTGACCTTTGACGTAGATGCATCAAAATATATAAAGGAGATCGCCCAACAAAACAGGCAACGTAGATCATGTCTCTTCATGTCTCTTCATATCTCCCATTTTTTTGATTTTTTTGGGGATGCCATTTTTTTCACCCTTTCCCCTGCGCCACCGCCAGGTCTCTGGCCCGCGGTGCTGGTCTTGCGGCCCGGCCCGGCGCCGGCCGCGTCCAGCTTGTTGGCGCAGGATCCGCCGGATGGCACCATGCTGGCCTTCTGCGGCTGGGAAGATATCTTGGGGGGAAACCAAGGAACGCCGGTGAGATGAATGGGGGGAATGGGGGTACCCCAAAATGGATGGTTAATGGAAATCCCCGGAAATCCCCATATTTACATGTTATATCTGCTCCGGTGCCCCCACTGGTATGGCCCCCTACCCTTCCCCCCTCAAACCTCGATGTGCGTGCTATTTGCAGCGCTTCAGACCCACAACCTCCCAACGAGACCCTAGCTACCTGTATACTTCAAACCAATCTACCTCTGTACACTACTGTACCTGCCAACTACCGTTCTTCTACCGCTCGTTTGGATATTTGCGGTAACCCGTGCTATGTAGATATAAACAGGGGGCTATAAGTAACAACTTGGAAATAACGGGCGGGGTTTTTGGCCGGAGTTGTATTACCAGGATCTATCTCGGTTTGCAATTTCGAAATTGCAGGAAACTAAGCAATAGGCTACCAAGTCAACTTAGGCTCCCTCTGGAATTTCATAATCAATTCAAGTCTTTTACTCCAAAATTGGATGGTACCGGGAGATTCGTGGAATTTCATGAACAAGAGGTGGGTTTGGACCCAAAGATGGGCTGGTTTTGACCAACAGATGTGGGAGCCTTTTCAACAAGATGACATTCTGGGCGATAATACAATAGAACAGTCAACCAAAGCTCTTGATTTGAGACCAACACCAAATGGGTTTTGTCCCAAAGCATCGACATACATCCAGCAACAAAGCCCAAAATCAAATATCTATTTGAAAGTGCAGTTCCAATGATATGTGCTTGTATTATAGCCATAGCAGCATACAAATTTATATCTCAGCTCAGTGAGGTACCAAAATCTGATGGTCTGAATCCGATGTCTTGCTGAGGTGAGGTGAAGGTGCCTGGGTTGGGTCCCGCAGCTGTGCATGGTTTACATGTTAGATATCACATATATGATATATGTTGTTAGATATATCATGATAGATCATGAAATATCATGTAGAATCTATCTAGAGAATGTATCTTATATGATATATGATCTATCTAGATGATACATATGATATATATCTACATATACAGACACACACTGAATTGCGGACTCGCCAGGCCGGCAACCTGAATGTGGTGCGGCAGATCATCGCCTGGGGAGGCCGGCGGTCGGTGTTTCGATGGGAGGTTTTGGGGAATTACCCTCTGGTAAACAAACAGTTTGCTATTGAAAATGGTCCACTTATAGGTGATATACCCATGAAATATGGTTATTTTCTATAGCTATGTTAGTTTACCAGAGGGTAATGATGATTTAATGGTGCGCGGGGATTTGACCAACAAAAATGATGATAGCAATGGGAATTCGCCTCTGATCATTTCAAAGAGCTATGGAAACAAGTGCCATTGATAGGTGATTCACCTACTAAGAATGGGGGGAAGTCAAATATCCATGCGTCCATCCTTATTTGTGATGTTTTGTTACATGAAATACCCAACAGTGCGTGTGGTTGAGGTTGTTCAATTATGAATGCTTCATTTATGCTTTTTAATTGTGGAATTGATGGACGTGTACCCCCCAAATCATGCTTAAGATACTTTATTTTGGGAATAAACCTCTTGATATCAAGTGGATTTTCGGGAAACTGTTGTTTTTCATTCACACGCTCCTGGGGACATGGGGCCCATCCTGGTGAAAGGTACGAAATCCACCAATTTCAAACAGCCTTGCAATTTTGGATGATCAAATGTTTTGCAATTGTCAAGCCAACTGACTAGCTGCTTAGCTTTGGATCCACTGAACATTTCATATCATCTTGTATTGATGTGAATGACTCTGTGATTTTGAGACCGTTGAGTTTGCCTATATCTCTGCAACAAATGGTGTAGATATAAAAGATGATAAAGCTAGTCGACATGATCTCAAAGTCGATAAGGATGGTGTAATTGCGTGGGGGTGTTGATAGATTGGGTGTTTGTCCACAGATTATGGCCATCAAATGATGGCCATCAAATGATGGGGAAGACGGTGATAAACTACCCCTTTTTCGGACAAAACCTTGGAAGCCACAAGTTCAATGATTCTGTTCCATTGTGCGTAGCACTGAAGGGTCTCAGTCTCAGTGTTTGCACCCAGCTGCCATTTCAGTGGCCAATACTTGTTCCTTGGGCTGCACATGACAAAGCGACAAAGAAGGTTCCAAGAGGTCTTTGCTTCTGACTTTGGCTAGTTGAATGCATTCCGAACACGTTTGCAGAACTTTGTCTCAAGACCACCTTGCAACTGGACCATCCAAGTTAGGTGCGCGCATAAAGTACCCCAACCTCCACCCAAAGCATCAAAATAGCCAGCCCAACCCCAGCCACACAAAACACAAAAATCCAAATCACTGGGTTCACAGGTTTCCACAATCCCATGCACCATGGCCTGGGTATCTCACTCAGCCTGGCCCTGGGTGATGCGCTCAACGACGTGCAGCACCGCTGTGCCCAGCTGGTCGCGGGGCACCGGGGACTCTCCCAGGATCCGTCCAGCAGCCCGGCACTGCCGGGGGCGCCCGGGTCGTTGGAAGCTGCGTTCACCGGAAGGGCTGGGCCGGAGAGCTATCTGCACACAGATGACCCGGAGGCTTTGAAGAATTTGGGTCAGGTCTGACTGTCTGACCCGAATTATGGGAAAGAATCCGAGGTTGAGGGAATCTCCTTAATATGTCGCAGGCCAATGCCCCTCCGAAATGGGCAAAGTGGGATGGCTTGATACAGCAGATAACCAGGCATCGTGGTTCAAATGACCACCAAGGTTTGGTCACCATACCCCAATATACCACAGTCTTGCACCAATCAGGGGCCATCTCTATATGAATGCTTGGCGATAATCCAGTACTGGTTGCTATATTTCAATTGTTTCTTGCTATTTGGATGCCGTAAATTCATTCTGCTTGATTGCTCAGTGATCATACACTTTATCCTCAAGATTGCTTTCAAAATATCCATTTTGAAACAAGTGCTCTCAAAACTGCTTCCCCCCAACATTCACATTCACCCCGAATCAACCTTCGACCTGGGGGTCAAGCCACAGGCCATCCAGTTCTACAAGTCCCTTCGGGCCAACTCTGTCTTTGGGGCCCTGCCAGGAGGACCGGCCTCTGAACACATCTGTCCCATGCCCGACTGGGCCTGGCGGAACGCCACGGGGATCTTGATGGATCACCAGTGTGGCTGGGGCAGGAATGTCGGGTCGGTGGATATGGGTGGATGGAATCCTATTATGACTGAGCTATACTGAGCTACAGTATAATTACTCACCAAGGCTAAATTTCAGTTTTGAGAACTGCAGATGCCAAGAATATACAACACCCTGAGTTCTCCGGTTTTTTTTACAGATATCATCCATTACCTTTATCTTCAAAGCATCTTTTCCCTGGAAAATGAGATTCTCCTCCAGCCTCCCCTTCCTGTCCCAGCGGTCGCAGCGGTGCCAGGTTACGATGTGGCCTGGAGCACGGCCTTCCTCGGCATGTCCCGCGCCCTGCGGTCCCTGGCTTCGCTGGTGGCGGAGTGGTGGCCGTCGGAAGGCACGCTGATCTCGTTGATGCGCTATGGCAAGGGAATGGAACAGCTACCAGGGGGCAACTATGATGTGGCGGCAGGTGGGGATTTTTGGAATTTGGATGAGTGTGGGTTGAGTTTGAAATAGAAATGAGGTTGGGTGGGTGAATTGCCTGCGAAATAGAGGAGCAGGTGTTTCTATTTTTGATGAAAGATGGAGGGGTGACTTCAAAGGTCAGTCACCAGTCTTCAAGATTTGGAAACGGGTACTCTGGAAAATAAGTTCATACTGTGAGGTCAGTCACCAACCTTGATGATCTTCATTGGTGGTGAAACTATAAAACCTTCATGTGGTGAACCCAATCCAAAACCCCCAATTTTGGAGGCTTCATAGTTTATGCCACCCATTTCCGGTGCGATTGGGTATTCTGGTATATGATTATCATTAATGTGGTAAACCCAATGCCATAAACGATCCCCAAGTCATCACCATTTTCATGGGTGGGTTTGACCATCAGGTGGAGACATCGAATTCATGGTTTGGTCTGCCTCAGAGGAGCATTTCCAGCTCTTGGCCTCACGTTTGCGACAGCAACTTCGTCCGAAACGGTGGAGA
This sequence comes from Symbiodinium sp. clade C Y103, assembly GCA_003297045.1. Taxonomy (NCBI): domain Eukaryota; class Dinophyceae; order Suessiales; family Symbiodiniaceae; genus Cladocopium; species Cladocopium sp. clade C. The sequence goes on from BGPT01000102.1 coordinate 351,825, forward strand.
TGTTTGGAGATGCCAGTGGTTCTTGCTGAATTCTTTTGGAAAGGCAAGCATAGACATAGCTCCTCAGCTCACTTAGCGATTTTTGTTTGGCAAAGAAAACCGTCTTTGGGATTCTTTTGGTCCAAGTTGAGTTGTTTGTGCGGGTAGGGGAGGTGCATTGTTTAGAGTCTTCCCTCTTGCTCCCTGGGGGGATGCAAGGCCACATCACAACTGTGAGCGCCTGCCGGTTCCACCCAGTTCTGCCGATTTATGTGCAATTAGACTAAGGTACTTTGTGGATAGCTGGATATAGCTGGATCAGAATATTACTCGTTCACAACTGACAACTACTCAAGATGCCGATTTTGAGTATATAGTATAATTATGATAGTCGACACGCATGTGTACATCAGTAGAACAATAATTGTAGCTCCGTATTATATGGTCAAATTTTGGAACCCCAAAATCCCATGGTCTATCATGATGTTCCCCATCCATCTATATTATGAATACCCTCAATATTATCTACAGCTATATATATATATATACATATTAGCTATATATATTCATACATAGCTATATATACATATATAGCTATATATACATATATAGCTATATATCTATGTATATATGTATATAGCTACCCCACTGGTGGCCAGTGCCATCCAAGGGCCCATCGTATTTGCACATCACAGGCGCCAGCTTCGAAGTTGATTACTTTGAGTGTTCCTTCGTCTCCAGCTGTGACCCAACTCACATGGTGCAGGTGCAACTCCATCGCTATCAGGTGGGGAAAACATGTGAACACCGACCCTCGTTTCCTTGTTTTTCATGGGTGAAATCATGATTTGAGGTGGTCAAATCACAAGGTTTGTTGATGATGTCCCAAGTTTTGTTGATTAAACCACTCAAGTTCATTTGTCAAATCCCCGGTGTTGTCTCCTGATTTCCCGGTGTTGATCGGTTGGAAACCACTTCCCAACAAACTCACCATGGAACTTACCATGTTTCCTGCTTAAACGTCCCCCATGTTGGGTTGGTCCTCATTTTCCGCATGAACATGGCTTTCATATGGTCACTGTAATACTGCAATCATCATGTTTTCCATATTTTGCACCTGGCAAATACAGTTGTGAATAGTTATGAATCACCAATCTTTTCCCATGGAAACTCTAGAAAATCACCTTGTTTTCCGCATCTTCGAATGGCCAGCTGCTTCTCCAGGTGGATCTCCATCTCCGCCTGGCCTTTTTGCAGCGCTTGGGTCCCTGGCGCTTGGACCACGTGGCGCCATGGGAGTGGCGACCCAATTCGTCCATGCCGCTGTCGGCCATCAGACCTCTGAAGACATGTAAGGCATATGACGAAGTGGTGCCATGTCCCAGGTGGGATGAAAAGTGACAGATCAGAAGGCTGCGAAATCTTGAGAAGCCCTGGTTGATTGATGTTCATGATCGAAAAGGGGTTATAGTGGTTGTATACTATCCAATATATTGATCAGAGGGCTGCTAACAGTTCAGAAGTACTGTTGGTTGATGATGTTGATTAAAAAAGGTGGTTGTAGACTATACATATGTTGCTGATATATGATATATATATATATGTGATTTTTTTTTGGCCAAAAAACAAACGACGAAGCGATGGGAAACGCCCCCAACTGGAGCCCTGAGGAAGGCCCTTTGGATGCTGGAAAGATCTGGTGAATACTCACGGTGTCTGGCCATACCCCAGGTGACCTGGGTCAGGGTCGGCTTGGACACCAGGAACCAACAGCTGGTGCTGAATGGGCTGAAGCTCGAAGACCTGAGATACCTGGAAGGACGCGCACAACAGCTCCACCGCGATGGTCATGAGTCTTTCTTGGAGGAGTATGATGCAGGTGGGGTAGAATATGGTTGAATGTTGAATGAATGAAACGGGTTTATCTGAAGGGTTGAAGCAAGTCAGACCTTGATTAAAAAATAGAGCCAAACCTTGATTGAAAAAAGGAGGTTGTTAAGTTGTTAAGTGTGTGTTTGTCTTGTTCTTTGGATCTAAAAAGCAGTTCTGGACCTTAACGGTCGCAGGTGGTTGCGCCCGACAGAAGTTGGATGACTTGGAGCTGGAGTCCTCTAATCCTCCTCGCGGCGCAGTGTTGAGCGTTGCAAAGAATGCCACCGATCTGTGGCTGGACAGAAGTTGGATGAATTGCTGGATGTTGGTCTTGGTATGTTTTGGTCATTGTGCCCAGGAAAGAAACGAATCTACTCTCAGTTTCTGGCCTTTTTTCGTGAGAAGCGATGAGAAACCAGGGGATTTCGGGGCACCCGAATTTCCAGACAAATCCAGTTGTGTTTGGTCGGGCTGTCGTGATTTGGGGTGATGGTCCTTAACCGTCTGACTTGGGATGATGATGGATGATGCATGCGAAATGTGGACTGTTTTGAAGCCACCAGGTTATGTTTTCACAGAGATTGCAACATCCAATGGGACCTGGATCCCGTGGAACAGTTCCTGTGGACTTCACGGTCTTTGTTTACGATTTTCGAAGTCTCCTTAGCACACGGAGTGATCTTGTTGAAGAGCCGAGCAGGTCTTCGCTCCCTGATGGATTGGACCACACACTCAGAACCCCAGCTGCAACGCTGGCAGTTGGACTTCACCATTAGGGATCAGCTGAGAAACTGGGCAGTGGAAGCTTTGTCTTTTGGTGCAGAAAATCCGCAGCAACTGTTGGAAAAAACGGGTTTTCTGCTCTTATGGCATTACCATCGCGACCTGGCGGCGACGGTTTATTTGTTGCTGCAGTTGCGCAGCTGTGCACCTGGTTTGGTGGTGGGCAGAGTGGCTGGTCGCTTGGTCGAACCTCCCATCCAGGCAGCCAAGAGCCTAGTGGAGTTTCTCCAAAGTGTTCCAAGATGGTTGCGAAGATCTCTCTACCGCCCCGTACCTAGTCTCAAAATGTTCGGAAAACCCCTGAAATCCATGGTCTTTTAGAAGTTTCGTGCGACCAAGAATACTGTCAATGTTGATTTTGGGACAACGCATGATTGGGAAATCTTGCAGGAAAACCTGATTGTTGTTGCATAAACCCTGGTTCTCTGTAGATTTTCCCTCGAACCAATCCATTGACTACCCAACTGAAGTGTTTTCTTCATGATTCTTGTCTGAAAGGAGGCCCCATTCCATCCATTGCTTCACAGGATAACACCATAGTTTCATATGGAAGTTTCCTAAATATCCTGGTACCCCCAAATCATCCATTTTTTTTTGCGGATTTTCCATTATAAACCATCCAGCTATTGGGGTACCTCCATTTTAGGAAACCTCCATATCGTTTCTCTATGATTTTGCCCCTCGGATCCCACTGGGGTTCTTGTTCTCCCTACCTTCGCGGAAGGTGGAGAGCACCACCACGCTGCTGTTGACCATGGCTGGTTTCAGCAATTCATCGGGACGGATGCTGCTGCGTGCAGTTGCCACTGCGTGCGCGGGACAAAGATGGCGCATGGAATGATGGAATGAAGGGAATTGGAGTCGGGCAACTATCTCAAAATGGCCGATCTTGAAATTTTATGCAGTTTTAGTGTATTCTAATTTCTCCAGACGGTTTTAGGGAATTGAATTCCCTGTGGAAAGAAACTGTTGTTCATATATTTCAGACAATTGACCCACCCAGAAGGGAAATCACAAAAACTTAAACATTTATTTCAAATGTCGATACACTTTTCCATTTGTCCTCCCAAGGCCCCAACGAAATTCGGTGCAGCCAAACGCTTTCCAGGCAACGGCAAGGCTTTTGAGATGAAGGACATGTTTGGACTCCAGGCCTTGGCTGCCAGGGAGATCTGGGGATTTAACATCAATGGGGATAATATAACTTATTAACCAAGTGAACCAAGAGTGAAAAGGGGTATGCAACGTACCAAGAATAGCATTTAAATAGTATAGCAATTGCAAATTGTATAAACATCCAAGAATGGTCATACTGGTAGATTAGTACTGTAATGTGTACATCCAATAATAGTAGCATACAGTAGCAATAAATCTCCGTTTGCAGGGCTCACCGCTATGCAGCTATTTCTGGTAAAATGTTACATTGGGGTTTATGAACTTTGATGGTGAGGATTTATCACACCTACTTGTAGCTCAGAGTCTAGGAGTTTCCTCCCTTTTTCATATTCAAAACATGAATACTTGGATGGAACAACACATCTTTTTCTCCCAGTTGGTGAAGTCCATAGTCAGAGAGAGCGTGCATGTGCAGCAAAGGCATTGACCTTTTTTTGCACTTGAAATTAAAAATGAAAAAATGTTTGTCAACTGATATTCTATCCAATCCCATATGTTTGAAAGGCTAAACTCTTCTACTATATACATCTTTTATCCCACATTATACATTTTTGGCAGATTATATTCGATAAAATCCCCAATGTGTCACGAGATGTGCCACATATTTGGAGGTGATGTGGTATCCCATGTATTTCCATTGATTTTTCCCATCTTTGGTCGTTTTTCAACAGCCCATCAGCCACCCCATGGCCACCCCCCCAGGATGCGAAAGCAAGTGAAGATGCCAACAGCTCTCAGCGGAACTGCGTGATTTGTTCCTCGGTGAGCCACCACAGAAGTGGTAAAAGGGGCTCAAAGAAGTGGATTTTTCCACCCAAAAATTGGAGTGGGCAATTGTGCTAATTACAACGCCCAAAAAAGATGACAGATTGGTGTTGAATTCACTACAAAATGGAAATGTTGAGAAGGGTAGCTCCATGAATGAATCACCTTGGAAATTACCCTGGTTAAAAGGTCCCTGCTTCCTGGGATATCCGACGTCCATGGACATCCCACCCAGCTTGGAGGCACCAGCTGCACCAGCTGTAAGGCCTGACCAACCCACGCGACACTGCGGTGTTGCCATGCAGACACTTTTGCGTTTGCTACGTCCCTTGGCCGCCATTCGTTTGTGGATCGGTCGAGTTGATATGGACCGATATGGGTATGCGTAAAAAAACCAATTGAAATAGGCTAATTAGATCATATTAGATCTAATTGATCGTTTTACAGTTTTACTAGAAAACTTAAGTTTCATCCAGACTCAATTGGCCCACAGAAAACAGCACAGCTGACTAAGGACTGTGGCCTCTCCATTCGCCTCACACCTTCTCGATCCAAGTGTCCTTTATGTCGCACAGATGTGAAGGTGAGCGAAGCGCTCGACTACGAGTCGCACCAGGGGAGGTTTTGGGCCCCCAAAAAAATGCCATTTTGTTGTGGGGAACATGATAAACCGTGAGATTTTGGGGGCAAGTTGGAAGTTTAAGACAACCCCACATAGCTGTATATAAGTTTACATCTCCACATGGGATGGAGGTGTTGGGATGGGTTGAACATGTTGAAACACCACTTTGCAGATGGTCCTCGAGTGGTTCATAGTGATGAACCACACTGGAGCTTTTGATGCGGAGATTAGATACAGATCTTGTATCTCACCATCGTAATACTCACATTCAGTGATAGAAGGTGAATGATGTTTTACTGTACAGTACTGTAGTTCTCAAATTGCAGAAGAAGATGAAAACGGTGGTATGGAAACGTATTGTACAAAAAGTATCCAGACACAGCGCCGAAAGAGTCTCGTTCGATAGATAAACTTATGATGTAATTCGACGCCCAACGGATCACCCCAGGCCAATCATCCAAGAAAACCGTTTGGAAACCAACAATTGATATTGCTCAAATGGCCCAGATGGCAATCATGAATTCCAATTCAATAGAACCATTGGATAAATCGAAGTGTATCTGGGAACGGAAATCCATGAGAATATATCAGAATATCAGAAACATCAATCAAACCTCCACGCATCAGTGAAGTCATCCCCATTGGGGTTTTGTCTCAGGGTTTATCATCATCTTTCCCTGAAATTGCCATTTTGGGGAACACCTCGTTATTGGCCAACTCCCCAGTACTTTCCAAGTCAATTCTCTTAATATCCACGTAAAATCCCAATGAAATCTCATTGAATCCATAAAATCCCCATCATTGGAGTCATCCCCATCATAAGATAGCTCATTGAATCCCATTCAATCCCGTGAAACCCCATTAAATTCCATTAAATTCCATAAAATCCCAGGACCTTCCCAGTTCCAACCACTTGTCGCAACGACAGGACCTGGTCCGAATCGAATGGGGTGAAGGGGATGCGCCCAACAGTGCCTGATTGGGGCGCTGACAAAAAAGGGGGCGAACATGGGAATCGTTCGGGAGGGAGTGGATATATATGGTGGATTTACAATGATTTATACATCCATTCTTAGGGTTTGCTTTATTATTCATATTTTTTGGGATGGATGACCATAAATTCTAGGGAAAGTGTCCCCCCAATTTGAAGTTTGATGCAGTTTTGGTCATGGATAAGAATTTCAGTTTTTTGGGTGAAGAGCCATGCGTTTTTCTCCTGAATGGCTTTGCTTTGATTTGCTGGAGGATGATCAACTTTTAAGGCTCTTCTTCTGCGTGGCACATAGCTTTTCTTGTACTTTGTTGCTCCCATGTTGCGTTTCATTGGGGCTCCAATGGATCAGTCCATCGGGAAACCCCCAGCGCCTCCGGACTCGCAGCCGTAGAACCCGACTCAGCATCAGCATCGAATCTAACCAGATTTCAGACAGGTGAAGCCCAGTAGGTCAGTAGGTCAGATGCCATGGACATCCACAGGTCATCCCCCACGAAGCGCTGAATCGCCATGACGGATATCGAAGATCTTGCCAGTCTCGCAGCGAAGCCGCTCGGTGGCGATTGGAGGGCCAGAGCCATAGTTCGAATAGGGTGAAGAGGGTATATACTGTATATATAATTATATATATATATATATGACATACATTTAATAAGTATAAATTGCTTAGTCATGATATGTTTTGTAATACGAAATGATGAGTCTAATATAGTCATGTAATTTGATACAAAAGTTCACCCATCACAGTTGTTCACGTTACCGCCTCGCTGGGTCCCCAGGTTTGATCGCAGCAACACGCGAGCGCCGGCTTCACTGCAGGAAGTGGTGTCATCGGGGAACTGTATGGGGTCTGAAGCTGAGATCATTCGCATGGTTTGGGTTGGGTTTAGTGGGAGATAGTGGGATATACGATGATGATGATGGGATTGATTTAGCGGGACCACACAGAGATATAGTCGGAATACAATGGGAATACAATGGGAATGTATTAGAGGGGTCCAGAAATGGATAGGATAGCTAGCCCAAAGAATTTGGATGAATGATATTGTGACCTAGGGGAATCATCCCAAATGGCCTTACTTCTGCCATTTTCAGGTTAGGGAATTGATATAATTCAGCCAGAAATAGGGAAAGATATGGAAAGATGGTTTTCTAAACCACCGGGTCACTGGGGTACCGTGTTTTTGGACCAACCCGTTTGGGGATGTGTCATTTTTTTCCAGGCCCGATTTGAAATTTGGAAGCATAGATTATGACAGTTTGCATGATTCAACTAACTATGCTTTTTCTGTGTATCCTGGTAGTTTTTGATACATGCAACGAGATAGCACAGGGTTCGCAGAAAAAAGATTGAGCAGTTACTCCCCACTATTTTGATGATCATTAACGTCTCTATCGTTTTGGGATTTCTTGGGGACCCTGTCGAATCAACTAATTTTGTTAAAGCCCCATTTCGGGCAACGACCCATCCCCATTCGATGGATTTGGTGAAGCACCAATTGACAGCACCTGCAGATGTGGCATCTGTGAGAGTATCGCTGGTCCTGAGTGCATCCAGATGAAGGCTGGACACTAAAACTGGGGGTTGATGGAGGAGATTGGGATAGAACTTTAGATTTCTTTCCGGAGAATTGATGGTTGATGGCGGCATTTTGGGGAAGCATCAATTTGATATGACTTTCCAATAATCATCCCACAATGTCCAAATTCATGGAGAATTATCATGAATTCACCATGGATGATGGATGGTTCTCCATCAAAAGGGTGGCGGCCACGGCTTCCAAAGGGCCACGGGGCCAGGTACTTCCGCCGAAGCAGAGGATGAGACCGGTGTTCCACAAGGCTCGGTCGCCCATCTGGACATAAGTTGCGCTAGATCACCTTCAGATCGATAGATGGATAGATAGACTTGTGTATGTATATATCTATGTATCACATAATTACATATAATATGTAGTTATATGTATTTATTTATTCAATATATGTGAATATGTGAATTCCATGTTCCATAGAGTTTCCATCTCCATCACAACTCGCCCTCCAGGCTCTGGAGCCTGAAGTGCATAGCAAGGCATTGGCCGCCTGCCCAGGAGCGCAGGCCTGGTGATTTTCGGCAGATTTCATGGTGATTTCGTGGGGGGGTGAATGGGGGATTGACAACTAAGAGGATTTTTTCATGGGATAATCTTGGGATAAAAATGGGATATGCATGGTCCATATATATATATATATATTCTATAATCAATAGAAGGGAATTGTTTTTTTTGGGATTTGATTTGGGTTTAATCAACCAATGCTGGGATATCATTGGGATACAAGTGAGACAAATTGAGATGCATGTAAGCAAATGGATAATATATTTGGGTTTGTTTGAAACCAAATTGTTGCCATGTCAAGAGGGAACATTTGTGCAAAAGCAGTCGACTTAGGGATGCACCTATTGTGGTCAAACTCATATGGATAGATTTAATCCATGGAGTTTGTTTATGATTTTTGTTGATTTTGATCGAAGATTACAACAAAACGTCCATGATATATCCGTGGCTGAGTGATGGACGCGGACGTTCCCTCGTTTTTTTCCAGTAGAAGAAGCACCTTCCACGGTAGCATAGTTTCCAGAAGCCGGCAGGTCAGCAGCCTCCCAGGTGCGGTGGAAAGAGTTGCAGATTTTTCGTTGGTGATACCCCCAAATGGCCAGGCATGGGGAGATGGATGATGAATCGTCAAAAGGGGTGGAGGTCTTCAGATCCCGCAGCCAGGTTGGAAGCCAACAACTGGAATGGAAGCCTTTGTGGGCAAGGCAGGGCCCCCCTATTTTCATAGGGTTTAGTGTACACATGATGTTTGCAGTCCCATTATGGAATGGATCACCATACAACATGACTCCCGCTTGACTTGCAGAAGGAAGAGTGAAGTAGTGGAGGAGGGTAGGTAGAGACTGCATGAACAGAATGAAAGGTCTGGTGATTTTGAACCTTGACAGTTCAGTGATGGGCTCTTAACCCGTTGTGATGGGGTTATAAGATGTCCTTACCTGGAGTCATCTACCGAATATAGCAAAGTAGAACTTGCTCCAGAATGTTATAAATTCATGTAAATTCCATTGGATGTAGCCATTGGATTTATATCACTGATATATCACATACAACGTGGTACTCTCCGGTAATCAGCTCCATAGCACCGGAAAATTCACCATTTAAATTTGAATCGATGATTTTCCCATGAACATCTCCATTTATAGATTGGCATGGATGTTCCCATATTTTCCCATGATTTTCCCAGCTATAAAACCTCCATGAGGACACCCAGCTAGCCATGTCTCCAAGGTGATGTCCATTCAACGGGGCTACGCTTCCGATCCAGAGACCCGTCCCTTGCCGTAGAGCGACGCAGATAGCTTGGTGAACTGTTTGGGTTTATGGAGGATATACCCTCTGGTAATAGTGGATTTTCCCATTCAAAATTGTGATTTTCCATAGTTATGTTAGTTTACCAGAGGGTAACATGATATAACGAACTAGTGAATGCGTTCGTAAACGAACTTACTGTATAGCTCGGGGGCCTCACCTCGCAGGGAGTTTCAATGGGAGATGGCCAATTTCATTCCAGCGGTCGTTTCATTCAGCGATTCAAAAGCCTTTCATCTCCCAACCCGATTGGGGAAAATCCTTTGGAGAAGAAATTTAGTGGATACTGTAATTGTCCCAGTCGGGACCTACAGATGATTGTCGGTGAATAATTATCCCCAATCATTTATCACTTTATCACCATCTAAACGCCATGCTTTGAGGGCAAGTGAACCAACGCTTCCAGATGAACATAGAATCCGAGCTGTCGGTTCATTACCCCCAACACGGGTTGGTCGTTACGGGAATACCGCGAGGCCGATGAACAGCCTGTTTGTTGGAAAAAGATAATTTCGTAAATCAGTCAATCAACCATGTTTGTTGTGAGAGATCATAAGATGATATGTTAGATATAATTCCCAGTGAACACTTGGCTTTGTCTCTACATCTTGCAGAATATTACACATTCCCAGCTAACCATAGCTATATCCATATCTATGTCTACATCTGTATATTATATATCTATAGTTAACACTTGGAAATGGTGGGGCATCCCATCCCATCCCATTCCGAGCAAACGACTTCGCCAGGTTTCAAGGCGGCAGCTGCTGGGGGCCTCACCACGTTGGGGATGCATCTCATCGAGTCGAAACAGGCGGGGATCCAGGGACCGATGTCCACCTTGGAGGGGATGAAGATCCAGAAATCCATGAAGCAAAAAGAACATGGGGAAAAGAAAAACTGGGATTTGAGCTGTTTCACTAAGATGTGAGTCTGAAAATTATGATTTCTTCGATGCTTTTGTTTGCTCTTTAGTTTTGGTTTTGGAGTTATAGAACAGACATGTTGGAATTTGTTGCTTGAGATGTTCAGACAGCCATGACGTTTTGGCTGGGACGCTTGGCTCATAGACCACCGACCCGATTCTGCTCGCCTAGCCAAAGGGCCATGCCGGCAGGACCTTTCGCCTCCAGCGTTGGAGTGGGGCGAGCAGAACCCGAATGGGCCGCCCTAAACAAAGTGCAAGAGACGGTGGGAAAGGATCCAATCTTCCAAGGTGGTGAAGCATCAGAAGCTCCGCTAGAACTTGATGGAGCAGTTTTGAGTGGAGATCTCTCCACAACAGCCAAGTCCTATGATTTGTTGATCGTAGGGGCTGGCTTGTCAGGTGCAGTGCTAGCAGAGCGATGTAGCAAAGAGCTAGGTATGAGCTCACTGATCATCGACAAGCGTGACCACATTGGGGGAAATTGCTATGACTATGTGGATGAACACGGCATCAGATGTTCAAAGTATGGAGCTCATCTCTTTCACACGCAGTTTGAGCGTGTGTGGAACTACGTCTTAGAGTTCTCGGAGTGGATCCCCTTTGATCATCGCGTGAAAGGCTTGGTCCCTGACAAAGACGGGGTCAAAAGATTGGTCCCAATCCCACCAACACAAGAATCCGTGAATACTTTGTTTGGGGAGAACATCAAGAATGAAGAGCAGATGCAAGCTTGGTATGACAAGGAAAGGATACCTCCGCCCAGCGGCGAGCCCAAGAATGGCGAGGAAGCAGCTCTATCCAGGGTGGGGCCACGACTTTTCGAGAAAGTCTTCAAGCATTACACCAAGAAACAGTGGGACAAGTACCCAGAAGAGCTTGATGCCAGCGTTCTCCTTCGGCTCCCCTGTCGTACCACCACAGATGATCGCTACTTCCCAGACCCATGGCAAGCTTTGCCACTCCGTGGCTACACTCGGATCTTTGAGAATATGCTGTTGAAGGATCCCAACATCACAATTCGACTGAATTGTGATTTCTTCCAGCAGAGACAGGAAGGGAAGTTGCCGGAGCACAAGTTGTTAGTCTACACGGGGCAGATTGACAGCTACTATGCAGCTTTGGGCATGCCCAAGTTGGAGTATCGTTCTCTGAGATTTGAGGAGGAATTCGTGCAAGAGCCGGAGAATGGCTTCTTCCAAGAGGCCATGGTGGTGAATCATCCATCACCTGATGTCCCCTTCACGCGCATCGTGGAGTACAAGCACATCCCCAACCAACCCACAGCAGTGAAGGAAGGGAAGGTGAAAGGAAGTTTGATCGCCAGGGAGTTCTCCTCGGCTGAGGGTGAGCCATATTATCCAGTTCCAAATCCTGCCAACAGGGAACTTTATGAGAAGTATGCTGCTTTGGCCGCCAAGGAACAAGGTGTGGCCTTTGTGGGGCGCTTGGCTTCTTACAAGTACTTCAACATGGATCAGGCGATCCTGAACGCCTTGGAGATGTTCGACAACTTGAAGGAGACGGGCAAGCTGGAACCCAAACGAAAGCCGGAGGACTTTGGACCAGGCGATGGTCCCAAATGAGCGCGGCAGCGCCGCTTCCGCGGCCCTGGGTGGCGATGGTCCCCCAGGGCTAAGTCTCACCTGTGTGACGTTGTGTCCCGATGTGTCCCGAAGCCGAGACGGAATCGGCATCGTTCCAAATCACTATAATTCACTTTAGAATACTAAAGAACTTGACGTTTTGCATGTTTTTAGAAGACAGCGATATAGCAATGTACTGCAGTCTTTGTTGGTTTCCAGGATGTTCCATCTTTGTTTCCAAGTTTGGGATTCGGACACATGTTTTGCATAGTTTTGCAACCACCTTGACACTGAATTGTCGAGGATCAAGGACTTAACGAGCGGAGGACTTGCAGGATTCCGCCCTGGTTCGGTTTCAGTAAGGGACTCGTGTGCGGAGTGTGCAAAAAAAATATTGAGCCTCATAACTCAAGCACTTGAATCAAATTTCAACTCTTTTCATTTGCATCCTGTGTTTTTCCCGCCGGGTATTGACCAAATGGGAAAAACATGATGGAAATCTGATCTCGCTGCAGCTGAATAAAGATCTGCCACATGCAAAAAAAGACGTTTGATGACCAAAGGCCATCAAAAAAAATGTTCATATCCAAAATGGGGTGTGTCTGAAAATTTGGTATATCCTCCAAATGAGCCTTTCATATCATTAGGGAAAATGATCCGGAGAACCATTGGGATTTCCGGTGCAGTTACCCTATTTTTTCAGACCAACTGCAGCAACCATCGCCCTTCTCCAGGTCGATTTCGTGGTTCACGTCAAGGCCTGTGCCCTCTACAGTGACGAGACAACGCAGGGCTCCAAGCTGAGCTTCACCAGTGCCGAGGCGAAGTTGTGAGAGATTTATCGTGGTGAGTTTTGGTAAATCTGGGGGGATCTTGAGATATCAAAATGGGGGTTTTACAATGGGTTAACCATCAAAAATTGTTTTTTTTTTTAACCAGCAAAACAATTGTGGGGATTAATTGGGCAAACATGTGGGGAATTTCAACAGTAAAAATGTGTATGAAGTATGAAGCATCAAAATCTGAGCACAAAATCAAATAAAGTATACCAAATGCTCTTCATGCTTGGGACAGATTACCTGGCAAATTTCAGCAACCCAAAATTGGGATCGAAACTACCAAATATTTGGCTTTAGTTCATTCCTGCACACAAGATTGTCTTAGTCTGCATATGTCATGTTGAAGTGAAATTGAGTTCCATGCATTTTGGTGTTAGGGTTTTTTTCAATGGTTTTGTGGGAAGCAAAGACAAACAAATTGCTGGAAACTCTGAATGCCCTTTTGTCTGATAGTAGGGTAGCCCCAAATCTGCTGGTAAATCACAATTATTTCCAATTTTTCCATTGCCATTTATGGGGGGTATACCATCGATGCTTAAACGCTTCGAAAAAAGCAGAAACGATGCTTAAAACCTCCACAAATGATGGTCAAATGATGTTTAAATCACCACAGAACTAGCCGTCTCAGTAGCTCCCTGCAGGTCTTCGATGGAAAGGGTTCGCGCTACGGTCCAGTGGCACCTCTAAAGTCGCTAGAGGTGGGTTGGAGACGCTGCCATGGAGGATGGCTATGGGTACCCCATGGGACCCCCCGTAAAAACATATGGGGATCTATGGGGAGTTCGAGTCGATGGTTAGCTGGGTTGATGGGTCAAGTCATTGAGATCCATTTTGGAAGGCAAATATGGACCTATTCCCAAATGGCATGTGATTGGTTTGGAGCAATGTGTAGATTTTCTGAGGTAGTTTCAGTATGATGCCAAAGGCTGAATCTTGTCCCTTGTTTAATTCATATTATTTGATGTCGGCCTTTGCCACCATTGCGGTCAGGATGCATTGAGTCTCAACCGCCCATTCGCACTGGTGGCAAAGCCTTGTGACATCAATGCAGTCCGTTCCGGCCTCAATGATGGGAATGCTGGCTGTTGTCTTCTTGGAAAATCTTGGAATCTCCTATGTCATATGATATGGGTCTGACTGAAAATCATGCGAAAATCCAAAAACTAGATGGATGATCAGTAGTTTCCCTATTAGGAACTAAAATTGCCATTTGGATCCATTTGGCGGTATTCCAAATTTTCAGACACATCCATATCATTTTTTGGTAGCCACAAGCTTTCAAGCGTTTTTGTTGCCAAGGAAATTGTGCAAAAGTGGATCCCAGAGTGGATGAACTCTGCAAGTGTCTGATGACACTTTCTTGTGGCACCTACGCCGATAACGCTGCTCGAAGTGGAAAGGTGGATGTGTAGCCAGCTCAACCACCATAATCGAAGGGATGATGCTCCCATGGGTGATTTCTCAATAGAAATCATGAGAATTTTGCCTGGCCACCCTGTATGATCTTGATGGGGTCGTTGTGGCTGTTCAACTTTGGGGATGGTTGGGAACTCTGAGCTGAATTTTGTGCGTTGTTCGGTTCCAACCTAGGTCTGTGTGGACAAATTTCTGAAACAGCACGAGATTGAGCATTCAGAGGTGGAGGACCCCGCATGTTTCATCATGCCAAAGGTTTTGCAACAAGAAAATTGCAGATATTTGTAGATGTCAATGTATACAATGGATTGACATCTACAAAGATATACGAATATATGAATATATGTTTTCTCTTTGAATGGCTGCTCTGCACTGCTCCTTATATGATTAACTCCTACTTCTGCCTTATTCACAAAACCCCAGAGTTTGTTGAGCATCAGCCCTTGCCCATTCTTACTTTCTCCATGAACCTAAGGCATCCCAAACATGTTATATTCACACCCTCTCAACAACGATCTGAGTGAAACATTGTAATTAGGTAAACCCAGTAGTAAACCATCCCTTATATAAATGAGCCTTACTTGGGATGATGAATAAAAAATACCCCGAATGGCTAGCCATTGCGATGGTTTATGAAATCCCAAGTAGATTCAAGTAGATGTTCAAACTCCCCCTAGATCCCTAGAATATCCCACTGTATCGCCATTCTATCCCATTAAATGTCATTCAAATCCCTACCAAATCCCAGAAGAATCCCACTAAATCCCATTAGATACACCATTAAACCTCATTATAAAATCCCATTCTAATCTCATTATAATCCCATTATATATAATCCCACTATAGTCCCCTTAAATCGCATTAAATCCCTATTTGTTGATGGTTCATCCCCCATTCAATCGGCATTTGTCGTTGAACCCCTGCAGGAGTTCCGCTGGCGTGGCCACGGCTGTCCGGGGGACACACCCTACGTCAAAGCCAAAGATGGCCGTGGCGCGGCGGAAGTTCAGTTGGAGGATGGGTCAAGTTACCTAGTGATGTAGGTAAAACAATGCCATGAACCACCCATGTGGGAAAGGCTTATACCCCCGATTTATGATGGAATTGGGGATGGTTTTATGGCTTTGTGTTACCAATGTTATTACTAAACATCCACTAACCAGCTATTTTAGGGTGCAAAGGGTACCAGGGTTTTGACCCCCAACCATCTGGGTGGAAATTAGGGAGGGGGAAGATGAATTGTAGTTGGTTGGTTATAATCCAGTATATCCCCATCAATATCCCATTGAATCACCATGTTTGATGGTTAAATATACCAAGTGAGTAGTATTCGATTTTTTAAAATACTGCTTTGTCTACAATCATCAACCTACCAGGGTTTTGAACATTCTCAAGTATTGGGTTCCCAGAAGTGATAATCGAATGTTGGGCAATAAACATGGTTCACGGTTATATTCCCCAAAAATCTATATTGATAATAGTGATAATGTTTGTCTGAAAATAGGGTGCCCTATGATCATCATCCCTTCCCCCAATCATAGGACGAACAGCCGCCAGAAACCATAGTGGATGTAGGGGAACTCTACATGTACCATCCGCTGGGAGCTAAGCAGCTATGGGTGTCCATCTTCCCAGGTGAAGCAGCTTATGACTACGTGGACTTTTGGTTCCTCAATGGCAAGGAGGCTGGACCTCTGACTTATCAGCCCGAAGCTGAGCTCAGCCATGTCCCAGTGAACCATGGTCACCATGGTCCACCCAAACTTCCAACACTAAGGTGGCGTTGCAAGATGTGCTCCGACTTCTTAGGTTGGGGGGTTCTGCGGGGAAGAAACTTGCAGCTGATGTACATCCCGAAAATGTTTCACATGGACTCCAAGAAATGGCTAGGTCCTATAGAAATTGCAATTTTGTGGTTCCATGTCAAGGTGCACAGTTTGCTTCATGAGTGAAGCAGATCGATTGACTGTTCCTACGGGCATGGGACCAAGATGAGCTGTCAATCTTGGCTTTGGGGGTCCTTAAGTGTTTAGCACGTACCCCGGTAATTCAACACAGCTATGCAAATCACCATTTTTGATAGGCAATTCATCTGTAAATGGTCTATTTTCCATTGCTATGCTTAACTACCAGAGGGTATCCACATCGAACAACTTCAGTGTTTCCAGCCATGCTCTTATGCCAGGATATCAATCAGATGTGGTGGTCATGGACTGTTGGCCCAAAGGGCAGCCAGAGCGACGGAATGCGATTACGGAAGAGCGAAAACACGAGTGGGATGGTTGGGACACTTGGTAGCAAGTGAGCCGTGAAAGTGATCCCTGATGCCCCTGTTGATTTTTTATTATCCAGGGGTTATACCACCGAGATCTACCCAATTTATTGGGGACTATTACAACGTAGTAGACCACAATGGAAATTCTTCTTGACCAACGAGTATAATGGGATGAGATGGGGGTGTGTCTCACGGCTTAACCCAGACCAGCTTCCAACATGCGTTGAGCCGCTGGTGCTGGGCTGGGAATGGATGCTGCGTGTCATCCTCGCATCCAAGGTGCTGATCATTGCTCGCACTCAGCGAGGGCAAGATGTGGTTGACTCTGCCAAGGCACATCTTGATGGACATGGATGATGCTTCAGCATGTTTCAGCTTCATCAAGTGGGAATGTCTGAAAATGGTGGACTTTAACTAGCCAACATGGTGGTTTCCGGCCATCGAAAATAGGTAACCATCAACAAGAGTAGGCATTTGATTAATCAATGAACAGTGGATATGTTGGGTATGTCTGACAAACATATTTCCAAGGATTAGCAACTCATGCGGAATATGTTGTTTAACCAGCAGATTTTTTAATATACCCGATTTGTGGACAAATTCAAGTGGCTGCAAACCATAGTCATGATATGTCATTATACTATAGGTTATGGAAGTCAAAAAGAACTGAGCAATGGTCCATGGTACAAGATCTGAGGTTGCAAAGTTTGCAAATGCTGCTGCCGCTTGAGCAGTCTGAAAAATCACGTGCATCATTTCTTGTACTGGTAGATGCTTACACATTTATGTGTATCTATATATATATATATACATATGCACACCACATATATGTATATAATTGTATATATATATATATATACATGCCATATATATATATATGTATCCATATATATATATATACACGATTATACATATACGTATATACATAATACATATATACATCTATACATATGTACATGTGTATATATATATATATAGATACCAATACCATATATATATATATGATATAGTGCGGGATGTCACACATTGATAGCATTTGATTCTGCTTGGCAGGCTGCGGGAATGCTGACGCTGGGCCCTGCAGAGGAACGGGAAGTGCTGGAAACACAGCTGCTTGGCCGAAGTTCCTGGCGTCAACGGCGTCAACTGGTGAGGTGTTAAATTGTTAAATGAGTTGTATAGTTACCATAGTGGTTAGAAACCAAGAATGGGAAAAGACCGGAAAAATCAAATATAATTGGCATTTAATGGGGATATGATGGTTAAAAACCATGAACCAATGGAGTTGAATGGGATGTATTATAATGGGAATGGAATGGGATATGGGGATCAGAAAATTGGGAGCCCAAATCAATCCAGTAATCTTTTGTTTTTGCCAAAATGAATCAACAAATGTAACCAGCGAACTCAAATTGTGACCCAAACCAAATGCACCCATTGTCCGATGGTGGCATCGGTGGTTTTTTTTGATCCAGTGCCTCTTTGCAGAGGAACAGCCTTTTGATTGACGGTACTGCTGGCCTGGTGACAAGTTTATATTCAAACCGAGAAGTTTTCCAATGAGGTGTCAGGCAACAAATTTGAATTTAATGGTACATGTTAGCATCAAACATGGTGATTTTGTTAATGGGGACATACTGATTGTTGGTAGGGTTTCTGTCAGCTCTCACCAGCTTAGTCAAGCCACACCCGTTCTACAGCAGTCCTAGAACTGTCCGCCTTTTCCGCTCTGCATGGGATGATCGAGGCACCACGAGGAACAGCCAACACGAATGTATAATTGATTCGGAACGGATTGGAGGATTCTTGGCCCATGCAAACAAGATATGAATATCAATCCGTTCAAACCAATGTAATCCCTCTTGATCTGGGCAATTCCTCTTGATCTGGATTGGGACAAGCTCCAATAGCATTAAGGTTTGAGCACCAAACTGATATCGCAAAGTCAGAGTTGCATGACCATCACCCAGATGTTATGTGTTTCAACCTTCATCCCAATACTTGAATCACCAGTTGTAGATGGGACACTCCCAGGAGAGGGGGGGGGACTTGACAACCAAGGTTCTTAACCAGTTCCTCCTTCTGATTGGCATTACGATTTTTAGATCACCAATCGTATCCATTTATTTACCTGCACATACCCATTTTTCCCCATCAAAACACCTAGCATGCCCGTCTAGGCATGGATCAGAATCCGCCAAGTTATTTGACCCATCCACCACTCTCATCATGGTCCCGTTTTTCCCATAGCCATGCCTAAAAGTGGTTAAAGACCCAATGATACATACATACATACATACATTACATTACATTACATTACATAACATAACATTACATTACATTACATTACATTACATTACATTAGATTAGATTACATTACATTAGATTACATTACGTTACGTTACGTTACGTTACGTTACATTACATACATACATACATGCATATATACATATACATATATATTATTTATATATATATATATATATTGATACATGGGATATTCCCAGTGATTTGTGGCTCGCCGAAAAAAAAAAACAAGTTCTCTGACCCCATGCCCCCGAAAACACCATCCTATCCCAAGTGATCTCCCAGGCCGCACCAAGCGCGCCGCGCAGCCTCCAACTTGATCCGTCGCTACTCGCACGCAGCGCGGCCGCTGATGGCACTGGACGAAGGAGCTTCGCTGCGAGTGGCCAAATGGGTGCCTTGGAGCACATTGGGAGAGTTGATGTGGGGAGAGGGGTATTGGAAGGTTTATGGAAACAGGTATTTCTAGCTTATACATGTTATATATAATGTATGATAGTATGTGTGTGTGAGTGTGGAGATAGAGAGTATAATATTGTATGTGTGTATATATGTAATTATATAGATATACATATGCAGTAAACACGTCGTAGATGTAGATGCATATGATATTCGTACATAGCATATTCATATATACGTCTATATACGCGTGTATGCAATGTATGCGATTTACTTTGACTTTGCCATACACATGTACGTATAAATGATACTTATTCGATACAGCACGTATATTGTTTGTATCATATGTATATGGATTAAAGGGAAAATCATGCTAATCAGCTAATCAATCTGGTATGGAGATCCTTTGAATTCTCAACGAATATCTGAGTCAAACCAGTTTCGATACACCCATGTATGTTTATGCATATGCACCTAAATGGCACGTACTGGACCATGAATATGACCGGGACATTTTTGGGTCATTCCACCACCACCACCAGTGCTGGTCACATTTTCAGAGTGCATGTGGCAAAAGTGGAGAAACACAACGGTAATTGGGTTGTAGCATTGGTGGTAAAAACGCATTTTTGATTGGTAAAAACCCAATTTTTTTATGAACTCTCACTGTTGATTGGTGAAAATCCAATTTTTATTGGGCAAAAGACATATTGATTGGTGAAAACCTAATTTTCATTTCTTATGGCATAAAGCCAGTTTCACGTGTTAAAGCCCAACTTTGATTGGCAAAAAACAAGTTTGATTGGTCAAACCTCAATTTTGATTGGCAAAATCTCAATGTTGATTGGTGGAAATGCAATTTTGATTTGTGAAAACTCAATGTGGATTCGTAAAGAAAAGCAATGTTCATGAATTAAACATAATTAAACCCAAAATTTGATTGGTAAAAACCTAAGTTTCATTGATAAGAAGCAAATTCCACTTGGCAAACCTCAATCCTGATTAGCAGAAACCAAGTTTTGATTGGGAAACAACGAATTTCATGTGCTGAACGGTCCATTTCGATGGGTAAACGTTGAGGCCATGGATGAAGACTTTGTGGATGAGGTCATGGCGACAGGTCCACCGGCCCCTTGGGCCAATAGGGATTCAGCAACCACGGGGGCATGGGGGATGATAATTGGGGATAACCACCGTCACGGGAATTCGATATATTACTATATGTATGTATACATATATATATACAGTATACATGTATATGATGATATGTATATAAACCACCAATAAACCGATACTAAACCCATATCAGTGACTTCCCCACAAACTGGGTTTATTGGAGGTTGTACTATAACCATCAACACCTACGTTAAAACCACGTATTTCTGCGGGTCGACATTGGGGGGTTGGTTGAATCCCTTCGGTTGATCCACATGAAGAGTTGGTCCACTAAAAGCTGGGCATACGTGCAATGCAAATGGGGGTGGTGACCAGCAACGAACCGGTGACAATGAGGAAAAAAAAAACAACGTTCTAAGCTCACAGCAGCAAGAAAACAACCGCACCAAGACAACTATGAACACCCTAGAGGTCCACTTTGCAGTTGGAAATCGGTCAATGTCTCTGGAACCAGCTTGTCGGGGATGAACATCCAGAACCAGCTAAACCAAGGTTTTTGAGTCATGGACGGCCAATTCTCCAGATACTGTTCCTATGCCACTTTATACAATGTATATATATATATATATGCATACATACAGTACGGTATATCGCGGCCTTTCCTAGGCCCCAGTGGTGCCGGATGGTGCGGAGCAGCTGCGGGAAATTTTGCCCAAGGGTGAGGCGTGGGCAGAGGCGCCTTGGAGCAAAGTGGCAGCTATGTTTCATCATGGTGAATACGGATTGAATAAGGAATCATGAATCATGAATCATCCTAAAATTGGCCTTACATGATTAAAGTTCATGAGCTATCCAATCTATCCAGAGGTTTGAGGTTTGACAATTGCAGTCGTACTGCAGGCGATGCTGAAGATGCCAGAGCGACACATTGCGCAACTGGGTCGCAGACGGGTTTTTGTCCATGGGTCTGAAAGGGTTCATTTGATTCGGTGCTTGACAGCAGTCTTACTGGCAGTCAATATTATTTTTGACGTGGTTTCTCGCCATCTTGTGGCATTAAAGTCGTTTATGGCTTCAAACTGACACCTGTTGATTTCTCTTTCTACTGCTTCGAAGGGAAAAACCGCAGGAAACTTTTAGTTTGGATGGTAAAACATGGCAGTCACCGGGTTTTCCTCCAAGATTCTCCCCTTCACCATGCCTGCCAGGTACCATCTCGACAACTTCAAGGGCACTCTGAAACGCTTGGAGCGTAGCTTGGAACCGCAACGGGGTGATTCCATGGGATTCCCATCCAAAAAGCGATGGAAAATGGCCATGGATGGCGGGATAAAAACTGGATGAAGGATTTTTTAGAAGTAGATCCCCCCAAAATAGTGGGATGAAGATGGGAGGAAGGTAGCTAACAATACCCATCATGGGATGGAACACAGTGTTGCCCCCAAAAATGGGTGAACCATGGTGAACCGGGTGCCTTAATCTCAATATGGGGGGGAAATGATTTCTGAACCATCAGATGGAATGAGTTAGCCCCTATTCCTGCATTGGATTACATAGTTGCATAGTCCATAATCCACAATAAACCAATTAATATCCGCTGGCAACTCACACATCCCTGCCCAACAATGTTGTGCAAACCCATCAACCCACTCGCAAAAGATCACAAAAATTGGTATTTGGGTATTTCACCCCCATTTGAGTTTGTCCAAAAACAGCGTACCCCATGTCCACAAGTGAGAAAATCAGCTTTGCCCATGATTGGATTGCTGTTTCCCATCCTCGATTTTTCAGACCAACCTCAAGATTAGGTGTTGGTTATCTCAATATCTCATAGATTACCCTCATTCAAACCCAAGACATTCCCTTACAATCCCCTCCTGTAATTTAACATTGCAATGGAAAATCATGAGGATTTCCCAGCCAATACCCGGTATCATTCCCATAGGATCATCTGTTATCGCAATATTCCATAAACAAACATCCCCTTTAAATACCCCATTAAAACCATAAAACCATATAAAATCCTAATACTACATTTTGGAATTTTTGCAATCCCGTTTCGATGATTATATTAATCAAATCAATATATTTGTAATATATGCTGATTTATGGTGATTTTGCTGTGATCATATCCCCATTAAATGGTTGCTTCGATACCAGTCATTTCTCCCCGTGCCGAAATCACCACGAAACCGAGGTGGTGACGCCAGCGAGACCGTCAGTGCGGCCGCGGAGCGGGCGGACCTGTGAAGCGACCCTTCTTCCACGGTGTAAAGGTGGCGTTGGATGGAAGTGAAATGAAACAACAATCCCATAACGAAGAAGTATAATAGCAATAATGCTTATGATTCGATAGCTAATAACAATAAATCACTAGAGTAACTCTTGACAAAAAACCTTTCTGCCAAAATGTTGGGGAGTGAGGAATCTGTTATGTTTGTTTTGTGTTTGTATCCAGAAATAGACATGCGTTAAGAATCCATCATCAAGTAGTCTTCCATCATTCCCCAAGAATCAGCCGATGGATGATGGATGATGAATCTAAGCAGTGGAAGCCTAAACGGAACAGAGATTGGATAATTGATGTATTATGACTCTATATCGAATGCGGACATGTTGTATTGAAGTAGTTCTGACATGACCTCTTCTATCCGCAGCCAACGGTTTCCCACGTTTTTGCCTATTTTTGCGCCCCTCCAAAGGAGGTCAATTGGTTTTATCTCAAGCGGATTGCTGCTTGGACTCGGGAAAAAGATGCTGCGGGCCGCAGACTGCGTGGGGGTGGAACCATGGAGGCCCCGGAACCTGGATTTCTGCAGTTTCCCAAGACGTTTATGGTAGCATCCTGCAGGACAACAGCATGGTGAACCTGAATTATCAGGTCCTCCCAGCCGGGTCCTTGGGGAATGTCTATCATGCAAAGATGGTAAGTGTTTGCGCAGCGTTTGCAGGATTGAAATTCGCAGAATCGCCCCAAGTCTTCCATGTCAAATTTGTGGGCTATGCTTGGCTATCAGGTTATCCTCATCTCTTCGTGATGATTTTGGCATATTTTGGCCACTTCTACTGCTGACAATTTTCGAATTTCCTCTGTGTTATTCATGAGTTGATATGAGTTGACCCATGTTTGTTGCTGATTCCCCACTGATCCCTTGATGATTGAATAATTCCAGTTTGCAGTTTGCAGTGACTATTTGCATCTATTTGCATTGATTATCATCCCCATTTGATTCTTGCCCCATTCAATCACTCTTTTCATTGCTGAAAATCACCAGAATAGAAGCAAACCACAATAGCATCGAGGTGCTTCTCCGATTCATCTTGAAGCCATTCCTGGGTCAGTCGTGACTTGGTGCAAACCCAACGAAATCTTCAGGATGTTCCATAGCAATTGGCTTCGGAAAGTCACCATGTTTTGTGGGTACATCAATAGAAAATGATCCGTTTTCCATAGCTACGTGAAATTACTGACGGCTCTCCGGTGATTGTTCGTGTTCCTTGAGATTTGTCCCAAGAGTTATCAATGACCCCACGAATGTAGACCAAGCGAATATAGACACATGGTGCTTTTGGGACAGGAATAATTCAACCATTCAATGAAGAGTTCTAGTTGGCAAGTGCCAAAGGTTTTGGATTGAATAATGACAACCACAGGAGCACTCTTATCATGAGATTCTCATAAATTATCCTTTATCATTATACTATTTTTTAACAACCATAGTGACCATTTACCAACAACCGCAATAGTGACAATTTACTGCTACTAGTGACAACGACGAGCACCATTTGTGTTGATGATGTTTACTACTGAAAACATAGATGGTAAAAACTATGGCTATAATTCTAGCACAAATAGTAATAGTTCCAGTATTTACCAGCAGTTTGTCAACTGTTACTAGTAGTGTTTACCAATAACAATGTTAAATAGTGGTGTACGATATAACATAATTACTTACTGATACACCCCTAATGATAATGGTATTGTATACACCACCATGGTGTTTACTACACGCCACTATACAACACCATAACTAGTTGAATAGTGGTGTATAATATATATGTATAATTATAATATAAGTCCATCCATGGTGGTAGAAATAATAGTGGTGTACAATATATCTAATTTGTCTGTATGATCTGATTTATTAGTAAATAACACCACAATCATAACCATCCATGTTTGCCCCCATGATGGTTTTCCCTCCTCCTTTTTGCAGCATGCGTTTTTAGCAGCTCCGTCCAACTTGAGGTCCGTGACCACGCAGCCGGATCCCTTTGCAGATCCCACCATTTTGGCGTTCCCAGCCAATCCCTTGTTGGCCCGGGAGACTCGGAAATTGGGTAGGTTGAAAGGGATATGGATGTTGAACTTACCCTTTGGTAATTTAACGTAGCTATTGAAAATGGCCATTTATAGTTGATTTTCCCATGAAAAATTGTGATTTTCCATAGTTACAATGTTGGTTTACCAGAGGGTATGTGGTTTATAAGCTGAACATGAAGTTGGACATATTGGAAATGGGAAATTCATGGGTTCGGGTGATGTTTTGGGGATTTGACCATCAACGATAGGATTTTCATGGGAGGTCATGAAGACATAATGTTCTTTGGTGTGTGTGGGTGTGTGGATACAGATAAAATATGAAAAAATCAACAACAAAGGAGTATCTGGTGGAAATTGGTTGTGGGAAATTAAGGGGGAATTACGAAACCAATATAGGACTACGGTTGGGGTGTAATTGGGATGTATCACCAACTTGCTATGATATTTGTGTTTGTTTGAAAATGGGGTACGTATCTTTTTTTGGGTCATTTTAGTCGGAAAATTATGATAAGTGATAACCTATCAAAATTGGGGGTACCCTTTTTTGAGACCAGCCCAATTGCTATTTCTAAGGGAAAATGATGATTGATCAGTGAATTAGTAGACAACCCCATATCCGTGAACTCAGCAAGCACATCCCCAACTTCCGCTCCCGACGGTTTCTCTTGTATCCAGCTGGGGATTTGTCAAGAAACATCAAGAAACGCTGTACGACTCAGATTGGCGGCGCTTGCGGTGAGGCTCTCAGATTTCCAGCAGTGGGTCCCAACATGTGTAATCTATGGGGAACAGGGTGGCAACCAGAAAGGTGCAAGGACTGAGAGCTCTGAAGTTGACTTCCCATGCTCAACTGCAGAGACGGCACCCTGAATAGTCATTGATGGGACTATAACGTACTATAACCCCATTCAACTGGTGAGTGAAGCCTGAGTCGCTAAAGTTTTTGGCTGATATTTTGTGAGATCATCAGTTGCTGTGCTCCGAGGCCTGATTGTTACGGCATTGTCTTTGCTTCCCATAGGCCACGTCCAGGGGTGCATCCCGGAGGTTTCTGTCCGTGTCCACAACGCTGCAACGTGGAAGTCCGTGGAACAAGCAGTTTCAGGTCAGATTGGACTTCTCCAAGTTGTGAGCAAGTTGAAAACCTGAGTTGGTTGATGATTAGTTCTGGGTTTATTCTACCTTTATGTGGGTTATCATAATCCATGAACACAGAATCCCCATGAACACCAAGATGAAATTATAACTTGGGGATATTCCCATGCCGGTTTGGATGGTGAAATATATCCAAGTCTTGAGTATATTATATCGCCATGATATTCCATCAGATATTCTCGTTATCATGTGTGCCTGTGTGCCATGTGACCCACATTAAAAAAAAGGACATGATGGCCACGGCTGAAAGGTCACCCGCCCCAACAAAAATTGGACGATGTTTTTCGCTCAGCGAAGCTCTATTTTGATCAACACCCTTGTATAGATAAAAAATGGATAATACTATATGTAAATTCATTATCAATATAGTATGTTGACAATATACCACATATTCCAATTAAGACTTCAATAGGGTTTGACCGTGTTTTTGTTTTTCGCCCAGTAAATTTGACAGGTCGCCTTGATGGCGGGTCGAGAAGCTCAGTACGGACGACTGGAGAGTGGGGTACAAGTTGCCTAAATGGTGTGGGTTGTCAATATGTATCAACACATTAGCACCGATAATTGATGTGTATGACCATCTATGAATCTATGAATATGTATTAATATGATTATAAATGATTATATGTATTGTCAATGTATCACTGAATCAATATGTATCAACATGTTTCACCATGTACCAGTCACCCATGAAGACACTTAAGACATCTACATCAACACTAGAGTGTTGATCAGATCACAGGTGGTAGAATCTTTCAACTACTGAATTTCTGTGTTTTACGCATTTTTCCGCCCTTTTTCACTAGCGCAATCTATCAGTTCACCTCCATTCCCACAATTCGTTGAAGGAAAAAATGCAGGAAACCCCAATCATTGCAGTGGTTTGGGGGGGTTAAAACCTTCAGCTTCAATTTTTACCTTCAATTGCCTCGGGTCATTGAGGGTCCTGGCACGAAATGCCCTGGGCAGTGCGGCTGGTCCATTGGGTCTGGCAGGCAGGAAAGTGAGACGGTGCAAGTTGATTGATGGATTTTATGGTGCTGTTTTAACCTCTGAATCGGCTTTATGTTGGATTGTCGCTGGTTTTACTGGCTTTTCAACAGAACCATAAAAAAAAATAACCATAAAAGATTGCCAGGAAATTGCCAAATGACTAGTTGATGGTGGCGAAATTATGGGGAATATTGTTCTCATTAATTCCCTACAAGTTTAAATTTGGATGTTGTGAACTGCCTCAGTGGAAGAGAATCCCTCACAAGACCAACCAGTTGTTCTGCTTGGTCTCTGCCGCAGCTTGGGCTTTGCTGCTCTACGGCAGCTTCGCCGGGGAGCACAGAAATACTCGGTATGCAACAAGGGTTGATGGTTAGACCCAGTTTCCAAGTAGATTATCACCCAATGATATATAGTAGATGATGGTTGCTGGTGGATCTTTTCTGAGCGATTTTGTTGTATTGTTTGTTGTTTGATGGTTGTTGTTGATGATTGCCGTACGTATTGTTCATGATTGATTTTGATCCTTATACATTTACAACTTATCCCCATTTTGGCTGGTGATCCCCCAGTTTTTATCTCTTTTTGAGAACCCCGGGTGCTGAAAAACTCAGGGCCCAGATGATGCGGGCGCTCTCTACTTTGCATTTGCCTTCACTGCACCGGCCCCGGCCGGCAGGAGCAGAATACCATGCCCGACAGTTGGGGGGACCTTCGAAAAGTACTGTAGATGACAAAGGCATGTAATTATACACGGTTATTTTTTGGGAAATGTATTATAGAATATTATAGATATAGATGATATTAAATGATTATAAATGTACATATATATACATATATATATATACATAGTATTATACACATATATTATATAATGTTATATAATATACATACAATATACATATCATATATCCCCACTGCTTTCCGTGTCCTTGGCCCCGTCCCAGGCCTTGATCTGGCAGGGTGGAGCTGAAGCGCCGCCGAAAGAGGCAGCGGCGGTTTGGTTGGGATTTTGTTGGGATTTTAAGAGGCAGAACTTGGTAAAAATGCGGTAAAATCAGCAGTAAAATGCTGAAATACCAAGAAAACTATGTGAGTGGTGAATTTATGTAAGGCTCACCTGTGCATGTTCATGAGGTTGCTACACTCAATGATTTAACCGTGGCTATGTAGTATTTCCCCGCCCCAGATTCTGAATGAAATGGAGAAGAACTGGCTGGACAAAGTCTGATTTAGGTGCATCCAAGGCTTCTCAACTTGGGGATGGGTCAAAACCTACAAATTGCCAGATACTTTGAGCGCAATGAACATGAACGAATCCCAGCCATTTTGGTGTGAAAACCGGTGGATCCTGAGGCAATCAATGAAGTAACTCCAGGACAGCAGGCGGATGGAGTTTCCCCGTGGGGTCTTGAGGGGTGATATTGGAGTCTGATGGTAGCATATGATAGCTGGTTGGTGGTTTCCAAGATGCTCTTTTTCAACCCTAATTGGTGGGATGATGGAGACAACATTGGGATATCCGATCATTTGCAGCAATTTGGTAGTGGCCCAAAAATCATCGGCAGCTTGGTACTAACTCTCCTAACCAATCCGATTTTTCGTCAAGAAGAGATTCTAAATCTAAATCGCTGCGCCAATCAGCTTCAGTATTGATCCAACAAATGTTTGTTCCACTGAGTTTGTTTCCTTTTGGGTCATGGCCATGTTCAATCGGCGGACTCAGATCCTCTCCATCGTCTTGGTCCTGGCCGGTTTGGCTCTGGCTTTGCCAGGCAGGTTGAGGATGGGGAAGTCTGATTGCCATCTCTTCATCTAATGGAAATCGGAATGGACGGTAGTTTCTGAGGTAAATCCATCAATGGGGATATATACAATATTGTACAATCTATTTTCTATATACATATTATGGAATCCTATTGATGTAGATAATCTGTATTGTCATATATATATATATACATACACACATATCAATAGGTATATAATGTAATTCTGCAGATTCCCATTATGGGATGTATTGGCTTCCATGGCCCATGCCTGCAGGCTATGGCTTCCCCCAAGTTTGAGGCGTGGAATGGTCTCCAGCGAATCAAGGGGAGCAAGTTTCCAGCAGATTTTTGATCAAAGTGTCCAACCTGCCAACCTGCCAAAGTTTCCAGAGTCATGTGTTAATATCCCAGACATTCCTAGACTTTGGCAGGGCAGATCTCTCGATCTCCAGATGTTCTGCCAGGATCGACAATTTTGGGCGCCGCTGCCTGGAGGAATCGGTTTTTTTTGTAGATATTTAAGGCCTGGGTTCCGGGCTCAGCAGGGCTCTCCCGTTTTGGAGCACGACTTGCTGAACAACTACTTGCACCAAAATCATCCAAAAATGGTATTTAATGGGAATATAAAACCAACAGCATTCATGGGATAGAAGATATGATATAATGCTATACAATGGTTTCTCGACTTCACCTGGTTCGAAGATGTGCTCTGAAGAAGGGACCTCGAGTTACGATCTGCGGACAGTGACACAGTTTTCCTTCTTGACACTTGAACTGCAGCAGTCATAGCAAGACCTGAAGCAGGAGGGTCCATGTCTTGGACCATGTGATTTGTTAATGGCCCAAGCATGCTGCAGTTGAAGTGAGTCGGGCCAAGGGGCCATTGGAAAGGTTTCAATGGGCAGAAGTTGCCCAGACCGCACAACGTTCTGCCGCTGTGAAAGGACCATCACTTCAGGGTTAGACAAAGTTGGACAACTCTCAACAGTGTTGTTTTGAGACAGGCAAGAAAATGAGGAAAGTGATGCAATGACTATGGCTTGAAAAAGTGCTGTGTTTGCCAGATTCTGGAGTTAGTTCCTTGAAGCAGAGCCAACAAATACAAGTCCAAACATGTTCGAAAGACCTGCAGCATTTGAGCGCAGCAGTACTGCCAGCAGCCAAATGTCACCTGGGAGCAAAGAGTGTGGATACTTCCAAGTCTAGTAGGACAACCAAGTCTTCCAAGATCTTCCGCGACAAGTGTAGTTTGAAAAATGTCTCCATAAGTCTTGTGACGACATCCGCATCGCGGGTTCTGAGCCATGTCGTTCGCAACCAGGCTCGGATGACCAGCACTCTGAATGAGAGAAGTGTTTCTTTGCATGTGCATCCCAAGTAGTAACAGCGTAATGAGAATGATCACAATACGTACAGTAGTATTAGTATAAAAGTATATAACAGTTGTGATATATGTTGTAAAGTTAACATTAGTGTTTTACAGTTACAATCAGTTATATAATGTATTACAATGTTATATATATATACATAGAATTATACAGATAAATCGCATTTCCTGCGATGATAACATGCCCAAGTGGGTTCCCAGCAGCGGCAAGGCGAGCGCTTCAACGCAGCCTGGCCGGCGGCCGAAGTTTCAGCACCAGGAGCTGGGCGATCAACGGATCGATGGGTCAGTTGTTCATTGCTTTTGCTATCTTTGGACAGAATTCTGGTGAAAAATGTTATGTTGAAATGTATGATGATATATTATTGACATTTGAATCCATTTCAGCGAAATGAACTATAATCAGTATGTTTGAGTCCGAAAGATTTGATTCGCAACTCAGGATGAATAAGTCGAGTTGATGTTGCCATTCGGTGCTTCTCCGCTGCCCGAAATTTTGAGCCAAACTTTGGGATGTAACGATCGAGCTATGACTCCGTGCCATCAGGCAGGGTGCTATGGAGCTTGCATAACATGGGTGTGGGATGTGGTATGGCTTTGGCCAAAAACATTGTTGGAAGATTCAATGATCAACATCATCTGATTGGGTTTTTCATATATGTTTGATCCAAAGCCATATCCATGAGATCCATGACTCATTGCACGTGCTGCAGTGCTACACTCATCAGGTAAATGAGCCTCAGCCAGGCCCAAAATGAGGCGCCCAAGCAGTTTCAAAATGCAGGGTGGATGGTTTTGTATTTGGTAAAAGGCGCCCTTCCATTTCACTATACTTGTCAGATCTTGGAAGATGATCTTCCAAGATTTAGCTTATGTTAGCCAAAAAATGCTCATGATGGTTTGATCATCTCTTCGATGTGATCTTGGCAGTTTCGAAGTGCGGTCATTTCTAGGACTCCATCCAATTACGGGGAATCAGTGTCCTACAGGTGAGATTTAGATGGACACAAGTCTGTAACACAAGGATTTCACGAACATCATGAGGATTCAGATTGAGCAGATTTGAGCAGCATGGTTCCCTTCAAAACCTACAAAAGTGAGCCGATCTATGGCACTCTGGCGGCAGAATTCCTCACCACAGGTGGCTGCGTTGCACACGACCACATCCCCGCTGGACGCGGTTTCGCCCTACCATGCGTTTTCAGCCGCACCACCCTGCTGCTCGCCAAGTAGCCGAGCTTGGCTCATGGCTGTTCATACATCTTAATAGATGTTGTGTGGTTGGTCATTCAAGAAATTCAAAGTGGAAGGATGTGGATTTTAATTATATGTGATTATCTTACAGAATATTTCAGATTGGAGTTGGATGAAGTGGCCCTTATTCCCTTGCGCTTCCGAGGTTTCTTGAGAAAACCCTGCAAGTGGCCTGGGCCGGAAGGATTTCCAAGCACGCTGCGATTGCTGTGGGATGATCACGTCCGGAAGCCAAGCCCGCTGTTCCCGACTGCATTACGTCTCACCGCCATATGCTTTTTTGGGTTTGTCTGAAAATGGTCAACCATAGTCAACCAATCATGCTTCGTCATGAGTCAACCATAGTCAACCAATGTCAATCATCATATGATATCACCCATCCCCCAGTTTTGCACCCAAATATGGGCTACAGCCAGCCCCGTCATTGGCCGAGGCCCTCTATGTTTGCTGGGAACTTCATGGCGACCTGGCGGCGCCAGTGCGGCTGAAAGAGGCCCCACTGCTGGAGGCCAGAGTTGTTTGATCTCGATTTAGATATGTTTTGTATTTAAATAGTTGATGATAATTCATGATTTTTCAACAACAGCAGCATCAGCAAGAAGAAGAAGAAGAAGAAGCAGCATTCATATACACAGAAATATAGATTTACATGCATCTATTTTATCTATATATACATAATTACATACATACATATGTATATACGTGTATATGTATACATACATGTACATATATATGTATATATATATATATACGTATACATACATAATTTAATACATATACATATATATATATATACATACATACTGTACTAGTATATACAGCACCGTTGAAGCAGATTGTCATCTTCCCATTCAGTTTCAGATAGCCACAGGGTGCACTGAAGACGCTCTCCAGCGATCAGCGCAGCTTGCTCTTCGACGAGCGCGTGGAGTGCTTTCTGTGGCAGCCAAGGGATCCCCAAAACCCAGGCGGCCATGGGGGGCGGCCGTGGTTGGGGTCGTTCCAAGTTTGTTTGAACATGGCAACCAAAGGACACCAAAATGTCTGATTTTTCAATGGAAATCTTAAGAAATATACACTGAAGATGAAAATTATGTTGAAAGACTCTGGATTTTTAAGTCACAATTTTGAAACATCAACCGAGGCTGAAAAGCAATCAAACATCCAAATTATAATTGGGCTGACTTGAATGTAATCTTCAGACGTCATAATTCAGAAGCACAACTTCTGTAAAATCAACCACTACTTTTTATGGTGAACAAGTAAAGGTAGAATTAGAATCAAACTTCTGGCCATACCCTGTGGGCGGTCATCCCCATGGCGTGCAGGGGATTCGAGCGAAGAGACATACTTTGCCTTCGAGATCAACTATGGTGGCAAGGTGCCGGTAGGGACTGAGGAATTGTGGGAATATAGATGGATACATATGGATACATATATATATATATATGGATACTGAATGACAATGATGGATACCATCCATGGATATTAGACTATACTAGCTCAATGGGAATTGTGACCATCCATGATAGGATGACAAGGGTGACAACGGAATTGCCATGTGAATCACCCGTTGGCTGCAAAAGGTGACGAGAGCTTATCAGCTAAGAACAGATCCGGTCTACTTCACCTTGGTATTTACCTTGTGAAGCTTCATGAAGCCTGTGTGCAGTGGATCCAAGTTGCAAGATGGCCTTTGTTGATCGCTGGTTATATTATATATTAATATATATTCTTCTTAATTCTGAGAGGAGCCTTTAAATCCGAGTTTGATCAATTTTTGCATAAAAGCGTTCCGATCGTTCCGTATCAATACTGTTCAACTTGAGGACCCGTTGGACTGTCAGGTGTTGACCAACCGAGCTCACTTCGGGGGGCGATTCGGTTTCGATTGGGACGCCTCCAATGCATTTGCTGTCGCGGACTTAGTGTTGTGGTGTTTTTTCATAGTGAATGAGAGCACGCATTTTATCCTGCTTCATGTCAGCTTGGTTTACCCAACAAAACATTGGATTGTACTGAGTCATGAACCGCCATGTTTGATGAGATTGATATGGATTGATACTGGTATTTCACAATATGAGAGTTATGGGAGTTCTCTGGACGAAATCCTGCCATTTTTGGGGCCCCAATGGGCCCCACGCGTAGGTCTGGACCCAGGAGGTCTCGGTGGGCCCAGAGGGCGACTGTGCCACCAAAGCCCTCAGGTGTCGAGTGGCAACTCGGCAGCTGGGAGGTGATGCTTTTGATGTTGCTTTTGGTATGTGTTTTATACGTTTTTTCAATACTTCATGATACTTCTGGGTGGCAAAGTAGACAAGTTGCTGCAGAAAGTGGATGTTTGTTGCAGTTATGGTCCTGGGCAAAGATCACTCAAACGGTTTGACTTTTGAGGTCATTGGAGAGTTCAGATGGGAAGCACTGGGCTTGGCATCTCGGAGTGTGTCAAAGGAAACAGCTCCAAGGCTTCAACAGCTGATAGCTATTGATAGCTTCTGTTTGCTTTTTTTGGGGGCCTAATTTGGCACAATTGGCTATCAAGTCCTTGATATGGAGGGTGAAGGATGCGATCGCCGTCCACTCGAACCAGTCTCGTGATCCAGGAAAATAGAAATAAACAGATGTCAGAAAACACGTCGATTTTGATCCAGTTCCATTGACTCGTGGATTTCCATAGATTTCCAATTCCCAGAAAGTCACCAGCCATGGCCGCCATGGCCGCCATGGCCCCCCCTTGGTCCCCAGGACCGGCGAAAGGAGATCCGCCTGGGTCTGCACCGCGCGCAACATCCGGCAACGACCGAATCACTGGGAGCCCTTGGAGCGGAGGAGGCGAAGGCGCTGCTGCAGGGGCGCCTTGGGCGAAATCATGAGGCTTACAGTGATGCTGCTGGTGGTTTTTGGTGATGAAAATTTGATATAATTTGTGTTTTTATACCAGTTAAGCATTGTTAAACGACATTTTGAGATTATAGACTATTATTGTGAGTCTTGGATTATTGTTGTTGCTAGTGCTACATATATCTACCAATCGTTGGTGGTTGATGATTGATGATTGACGGGCAGCATTTGGCAGCTAAGGATGATCTGGACCAGCTGGATCGATCCAGATGATGCTGAAGTGAACTTCCATAGAGCTGAGATGTTTGGGAAGTTGCTCTTGCAACCCTCAGGTTTCTTGGTATTTCCTGGTCCTGGGGAAAGGTATCCACTTGTGTTTTGAGAGTTCAATAACCTGGGAAATGAGGGATAAATAGATGACTTTGCTGTTGGTTGTTGCATTTACTATCATTTACACAGCTTGCGAGCTTCAAGCTCAGCGCATCCGGAAAACGCAACATCATTCAACAAGCTAATGGCTTTATTCGTTGTTCAGCTCAAATGCAGCAAGATTCCACCAAAAGAAACATAGGAATACATAGAAAAGCATAGAAATCCAAAAACGGAACTTCCAACTTCGCTGGCCCAAGGAATCCAACAGGACGGCTCCTGTGCAGCCGCCAGGTTTCTGAGTTCCAAGGTGTCGGGGGAGTGACCCAGCGGATTACCGTCTGGTCACTCAACAGTTTGTCAATGTTTTGTCATGGAAATGGCCATGAAACATCATGAAACCAAGAAATCATCTACAAAATGATCTACAACATGAAGTTACAAAGTGGTAGGTGTCCATCGCGATGTTTAATTACAAGTAGGGTAATTCTTGCGGAGTACCCACAGTTTTGGGATGGGGGGATGACCAAAAAAAATTGGTAATCACCTGCCAGAAGATTGGGCATTGCTGACCAAAAAGCGAAGGAGAACTCAAACTAACAACCAGATCTAAGCCAGCAATATGGCCAATTGACCCAGTTCACTTATGTTTCTTGGTTTCTTTCACAGTCCATTTCATGGCGATACCACAGACTCACGTTTGCAGTCTGAGACATCCGACAGGCGCTACGCATCTTGCGATCTCCGATCCCTCGTCTGGAGGAATGCCCTCCAGGTTTGCACAAGTTTAACTTGCAGAATGGGGGAAATGCGACAAGTTCAAAGCTGACATGAAATCTCAGTTGTGGATTCAAGCATTGATGTGTCAAATGTTGGCTACAAGCCATGTTTGATTCATGAAATTCATGGGGCCAGATCACTCATTTTAGGGCAGTGCCTGGCACAGGCTCGTTATTGATCCGTGCGAAGTATGCATCTCTGTGTGGCTCTGACTTTCCATTCTTCAGACACCTGGCTGAAAGGCAGAGGTCTGGGCATGGAATGTGAGCACTCGAAATGTCCAAGCTTCCATTCATCTCATTGCTGCTCAGTTCGCTACTATATATGTGTGTTTGACGGGGGACGAATTGAAGTAGGACAATGTGAAATTGATGGCTATAGAAATGCAGGTCCAGCAATGGCCTTCCTTTCACCAGTTTTTTAAAGCTGCAAACACAACTGCAGTTGTTGGACATGATGAATTGGTTTGGTTTGAAGGAAAAGCATCATGGCATCTCTGGCATCATAGTTGGACCACTGCAATCTTCGTTTTGGCTATGAGAAGGTTCCCATGCTTGTTGTCCAATACCCAGCCACTAGTTGCTATCACCCACGGGTCTGGGACAGTTGCTCCAGGAGAGAAACGCGGGCCTGCAAGCTACTGGGATCGCGATGGTTTCTGTGGCCATGAGGTGCTGAAACAACCGCGTTACAGCTAGGATGGTTGAATGCCAAAGAATACAATCTTTGAGCCAGAGCCGATATTTACAATATGATAAAGTTTAAAGTTTTGGCATCATATTGTATACTAATATTGTATACTCTAGTATCCTCTAGTAGATTTTATATAGTCATAGAACGATTTTGTTGATGATAGTGGTGAGTTGTGATCATTAGCATCATGTAGCATCATTGATCAAAGCGAACCCAGCTATTGGTCAAGATCAGCTCGTGGTACTTTCCTCTGATGTGGGTATTTTGAAATTGGCTGCTACTTGTGGCAGCCATACCCTTCGAAAACACAAATCTTTTTCCCTATACTCAAACAAATGATCAGCAATTCTCCCAGAGTTGTAGGGGACTAAACTGTTAAACCATGTTAAAGCTATATTTGGTACCATATGCTTTCATCAGATCCTGAAAATTCTGCATGTTTTCATACGATTTCCCCAATTTCCAGCGGCTTCCATTGTGATAAAAGCTGCCAGATGTCAGGCGGTCGGCGTCGTGTTGGACTCCCGGTCCGATCGCTTCGCCATTGGCGACACCGTGCTGTCGCTGCCCTCCTCGTATTTCAAGGCGGGGCGTCGGGGAGAATGATCCATTTTCATAGGGATGTATTAAAGTCATGATGTTTTGATTCCCATATTAGATGGATGAACATGATGAATATCATAGTTCTCCAATCAGTTTGGAAGATGAAGAATATCAAGAAACTTGTGGAAAAAGAATGGTTCGCATTGCTGATTAGGACATGTCGATTTTGTTGTCTAAAATCACATTTGCTTCCAGGTATTGTTTCTAACGGGTCTGTATGAAATTGCGAGGTGGGTTGGGGGCATTTGTTCCTACTATACGCCTTGACATGCAACAACCCTGTCAGTCCCATGCATCGAAACGTGCGGACTGGTTCGATGAGAAGGTTCACAATGCGCTGCACTTGGAGTTGATGGATCTTTTCTGCTCGTTTTTTTTTCCCGCAGCCAGCAATAAATTGAGAATTGCGTCCCCCCAACATGAGGGTTAAGGCACGACCCAGAGAAGACTAAGATGTAACCAGTGAGGCTTGGTGGGAAAATTCAATCTGAGGTGCTGTTGGAAGCTTCTCCCGTTAGAGGTGCCTTTTGCGACTCTCGGACATGGGCAATGGGGTATACTGTACCGTTCTCCCATGGGGTGGATGAAGGCGCAAGAAATCAGCAGAATTTGGGGGTCCATTGATACAGATCTCAGAATTTTGACCCATTTCCATTGATTTGCTGATTTTTCTGGACATTTGGAACGTCTTTTTCTGTGGGACTGCGAATCTCAGGAGATCTTCACAAGCCATGAGTTGTACACCTACAAAGTGAAGGAGAGAGCATGAGAGAGCTGTGAGTCCTGGGAGCGGTGAGTCCTACTGATGTATTTCCACAAGGCTGTAGTTAAAATATGTTAAAATGCAATGCATTGCAATGCATTGCAGTGGTAGTTAAGATGTCAGAATGCAGTCAGGAGTGCCAACCTCGAATGCTACTGGCGCAAGCGGTGGCGACCATTCTGCGTGCCTTGAGGACATGTGCCGACGTCGCCAGGATGTCAGGATGTCAAGATGTCACGGGGTCCTACTTAGGCTGCCATAAAGTGGTTTACGCATCTTTATGCGATTTGCATCTTTAGGTGTTGTTAGCAATGCCAAGTCTCTGGTTTAGACGTTCTGAGAAGAAACTACAAGACTAGGACTCATCTTAAAGTGATCATCAGATCATCATCAGATCATTTTTTTTCATATTCTTTCCCAGGAATTTCCTACCAGATCTACCCCAAGATAGGCCCAGCCGCTCCAGGAGAGTGGGCCCCGTGGTGGGCAAAACCGTGGTGGTGCAAGGGCCGGGCTCCCAGACGTCCCCAGCGATCTGCAGAGTGGACAGGAAGGAATAGCACCCCAGGGTTCTCTTCCCCAGTGTGGATCCCCATTGCTAGGAACAATGGCAATGGAATTTACAAAGAACTGAGATGAGGAAAGATGGAAGTGATATGTTCTGAAGATGAAAAAGCATCCATTAGCTGAGTATGATAGTTGAGTGTGAAACCATCCTGAAACTGTCTGACATGTTTGGAAACCGCATCAAAAACGAGGAAAATCGCTTTGCGTGTTTACAACAAATCATTGATCATCATATGTTTTCACAATTTCGCCATTAAATGTGATTAAAATGGTTAAAACTGGATGGTATATATATTATTTTTTGTATATATCCGGTTTTCAGACAGCCAGGCAAGGCCAGAATGGACTCATGGCCACTCGGCTGCTGTCACAGCTTTGTGCCAGGCATGGCCACCTGGTGGCTGATGGGCCAATGGGTCTAGGAATCCCGAAGGATTTGGACATCTTTGGAACTTAGATGAACTTAGGGAGATTTATGGTCTATGAATGTCTATGATATACTCAGCTCTCCCCTAGTTGTGCCATGAATTTGGAAGAAATCTTCAAACACGTCCCAGAGGAGTGCGAGTCATTGTCCACTTGCAAAAAAAACGATGGAAGGTGCCATGGTCAAAACGGCCAATCATCAACCATGTTTGATATCCACTGCAGTGGATGATTAGCAACCATTGTGGAAAATCAACAACCTTATCAAGTGGTGTTCTGACCCTCCAAGAAATATCTATAGCTTATACTGGTCCGCTACATTTCCCTGTGCGTTTGGTATAGATTTGTCCCATGTTCAATTGAAAAAAAAACAACTGGAAACCCTCCCTGGAAACCCTGCGAGTTCATCCCAATATATTCATCGGATTGGGTGGTCAATCACTATTTCACCTAGACTCTCAAATCCCCATTTCAAGCGAGCCATCAAAAATACATTTGTTGCTGGATTCTTCGGTGGTTGTTCACCTACCTGGTTCATTGGAGGATTCTGAGCTAGCACATAATGGGGATATTAAAAATATGTGACCATCGAAAAACACCTTCATTCATGGAAAAACAAAAAAAAATGCAGTACTCGTACTTCAATAGAACAACTTGGGAAAAGGTGGTATTTCAATGGAAAAACAAAATGATGGAAGATGTATGATGATGTATGAACATGTGGTGTTTCGCCATTTTTTCCCATTCCCCGGTGCCAGGCACATCATCGCCGTGGAGCCGTTGCTCTACCGCCGCAGCGTGGCCGCCAGCGGCGCCTTCGGCGCCACGGCGGCGACGGCGCCGGGCAGCGCGGCAGTGGAGGCGGTGAGAGCGGTGGCGCCGCGAGGGGCCGATGTGGTGCTGGAGATGGTGGGACATAACCAGGAGATGGGGATGGGGGGATGGGGAAATGGGATGGGGGAAACATGAGTTTGAAGGAGATGGGGATGGGAGGTGGGAACATTTTGATAGGAGAAACATCAGTTTTAGATGGATATGGGAATGGGAGATGGGAATATGTGTTTTCTGTGAATTTTGAGACTTACTTGAGTGTCCAATGATGTTTGGGAATTGAGGAGATGGAAATGGGATGTTGGCAGATGTTCTTGGGGAGTTGATGGGAAGTGGGACTTGAAAAGATGTCGATGATATTTGGGAAGGGATGAGGATGGGAATGGTAGAATTGATGGGAGGAAGATAAGTTCTAAGATTCTAAGGGTATGGATGGGGATGGGGATTGGAAATATATATATATATATATTATTTCAGATGTTCTTTTTGAAATATCCTTCGGTAATCAATATCAACCATGGCAATGGAACATCTCCCCAGTTCCAGATGATTTTCCCAGATTTATATAGCCATTTAATGAGGGGTTTCCAGGTTCAAAACAGTCATCTCTAGCTGCCCGGCAGGAGACCATCAACGAAGCCTTGGACTTGGTGAAGAGTGGTGGCACCGTGGTGGCCTTCGGCGTACCTGATGATCTCGCCCCACGACTGAAATGGCTGGTGCTTCCATGTTCAACGGAAAAACTGTGTGGCCATAGGTAGAAATGACATGAAATGACTAGAAGGTGTAGATGATTGTTGGAAACTGGGCTGTTTTCTTGAGGATTTGGGAGTTTCCTCCATGTTCAGCGGGACTTGACAAGGTTTCTGAGGATGTTGCGAAGTATTCTAAATTCCCTGAAGTTGCATTCTTTAAACCTGACAAAGGGTTCCGAATGTTTGTGGTGTACTCGTCTCACTGTTAGGATGTTAGGCCTCTTGGTAGATGCGTACGACGAACCAAGGTCTACCACTTTCACTTCGAGAAGTTTTTTCGGAAGAATGTGGTGTTGATGGCGTCAGTGTATCCAGATCCAGGTCTGTCGGGGAGTGAAACCATCACGGTCCGATCACCGTCCATGGAGTGACGGCGCCAGTCCTGGTGTCTTCCTAAAAACAGATATGATACTTCTGGTGACTTCCAGATGTTCAAGTCATCATATAGATTGAAAATTATGAACATATATGAACAAACTATTATAATAAACTACTACAATATTATATGATTATATGCTATTTATCACCTTATCACACTGTTTCTCTGACAGCATTGGCCTTCAACAGTTGAACCGCTGACTTGACAGCATCCCCTGCAGGTGTAGACTTCCCTGAAGCAGTGGATCTTCTGGAACGAGGGCAGTTCAATACGGAAGGCTATCTGTGGGCCATCTTTGGTTTTTTTTTTGATGACCCCAAGACACACCATGGAAACACCGTGGAAACGCCATGAAACACGGTCACAGAGAACTGTGCAAGGCATCATCACCCACACCTTTCCGCTCTCGGAGATTCAAAAGGCGTTCACCATGGCAACTGAGCATCTTGGCACAGCTCATCAGAGGGTGATGTGTTTTCCTTTTTGTTACCGCCACAATTCGCGACCGGTGAAGTCACTTCGATCCCAGTTGCAAGTGGATATATTCTGATAATTATGGGGGTTGCATCCCAACTTCTGAGGTTTTTATTTGCTTTTTGCTCATAGAAAGACCCCCGCAAACTCGCACCTTTGTCATGTCTCAGGTATCAAGAAAATGTGATCAAGGTTGCCCTGGAGCTCTAGTGATGGTCGCCGCTTGCCGTTTGCAAGCTGGCCAAAGCTGGCCAGAGAAAGGCAGCTACTCTGGAAGTCGAAAAAAAGCGTCGTTTTCCATAGAACATGGATGAACAGAAGGTTGCCCACTTGAGTTTGCTGCATGAATCAACAAAATCAACAATTCCTTGTGAGTGGTTTGGTTCGTATACTTTCCCTGTTTCAATTGTTTCAGTACACAATCTATTGTTCATATTGGGACCATCAAAGTTGATGCAAAGCCAGCTTGAAGTTTCTTTTCCAGACTGCGTGTGTTCGCCACATTGCTGTCGAGCCGCACAATTCGCAGGAGCTATGTCGATGCCTCAACCGATCCACCGTTTTTGGTATGCTGCTTCAGTGAAAGCTGCAATACTTCCAGCGTGTTTGGAGCAACAGATCATGAGATCACATAGGCACATTTGTCTCAACCAAGGACCCACAACGTTTATCAATGTTTACCCGTGTCTGTGCTTATTGTACCTTTTTGTATCAAACTATCAATTTGCCGGAGTCAACAATTTTTGGAGCCATACCCGGTTGGGAAACCTATCCAACCAGGGGCTTAGCACAGGTTCCACACATAATCAGCCCCTGCTTTGTCTAAGGATGCCATCATCATTGGTGCTGGGGTCATTGGCAATTCCATCGCCACAGAGCTTTCCCGCAGCGGCTGGTGCGGAATCCAAGTAGTGAGTAGACATAGCACTTGCACAGATGGGTATGGGTCAAGCATGGTCAAGTCATTGCCTCTTCAATGACTATAACCGGCTACAACCCGCTATGGCTGTTAATGGCTGTAACAATGGCTGTTACTATGGCTGTAAGATGCTATAAGTATTTCATCCAGCTGTGAAAATCTGCAGTTCCCAAGGCTTTTCACCCTGAACATTGGAGGTAACCAACTTTGGAGGATTTTCCCTATTCATGTTACATCCTAAATGTTACTTGGCAAAATCCCATCCAAATCATCCAAGCATTGTCACCTGCGCTGCCGGAGGATTCTTCAGGGTGGTTGAGCCAATCCGCCCATCCGCCAACTGCGCTTCCGAGGCGCACGTTGAACATCGACAAGCTCCGCGGCTCAGGGCAAGGTTCTACAGGCAGAAATGGTGCTCTTGTTGAGTAGTTTAGATTCGGTTACTACAGAAGTTGGATTGGTTAGTTGATTGATGTTGA
Source organism: Symbiodinium sp. clade C Y103 (assembly GCA_003297045.1). Classification (NCBI taxonomy): domain Eukaryota; class Dinophyceae; order Suessiales; family Symbiodiniaceae; genus Cladocopium; species Cladocopium sp. clade C. The sequence continues at coordinate 394,047 of BGPT01000102.1, forward strand.
TTTGTGTTGATTATATCTTTGGATATTCATGGATATTCAACATGGTTCTAAATATATCTAAACATATCTAAATATCTCAAGTGGAGGTTGATGAAACATTTCAACTAGTTGACTAGTTGGAGATTTGGAAACCGAAAAAGTCCTCACGTTTGGATGGATTTGACGGCGGTTCACAGCAGTGTTGGCCTCTTGCCAATTAAAAACCTGAGCCGTGAAGATGTTTGAACTGTCTCCAAGCAGCACGACCTGCGCATTGCGTTCCGCGAGGCTATTCCTCCGGGATTTGCAGAATGATGTGCCATCACCCAGCGCAGCTCAAAATCTCTGAATCTCGAAGAGCGTAGGTCTGCTGAAAGGCTGAATCACGCTGATTCTTTTGTCGGGATACAAGGGTGTGGCCAGAAATGGGTGATATTTCAACATACCTCAACCGTCTTCAACCAATGGTTTCCGTCCTACACGATGTAATCCGTTCTGGGGGTTGTCGTGTTTTGCAACATAAATCCCCTTTGCAACCGTGGTCTTGGATCATTGCTAGGTCACCCACCCCCTTGGAAGGTCAGGAATGTGCTATCCAGGTACAGCTTGCTGGACAGTGTGAAGTTTGCCTGGGAACTTCGTATGCATCAGGGACGGGTGAGGAGGACAAAGCACTGGGATGTTTTGACGATTTGTTTCCTCTCCCTTAAGACATTTTGGTGGATTTCCAGGATATTTGGGTTGCCGTTTGTTGATGTTATTTAGATTGATTTAGGGTAGACCCACAGTAAACATATGGCTTTGCCCATCTTTGCCCTACAAACAGGTCGCATGGGTCTCAAACGTTGGGGATGGGTGGATCCAACCTTAAGCCTAGAGAAGTCACCAGGAAGGCTACGATTACTTCGAGAAGTGGGAGGAACACATCGGTGTGAAGGAGCCAAGTTGGTGCTGAGGTACTCGGTGTTTGGTGGATTCCTGCAGTCTCGAAACGTTTTCATCTAAGATTTGAAGTCTTTGAAGTAGATTGAAAGATGCGCTGAAACATCTGAAAGGGTTCATGTCGCAGGAGAACACGCTCGTTCATGCCGAAGACACTGCCACTTTAGCATGCCGAAGACCTTTCCTCTCACAGCAATCAACTACAATCATTTACAATAATCAACTCAGGGAAATCAAGAAGTTGGAAATAGTGAAATAGTTGAGAATAGTTGAGATGCCGTTCAAATTTCTCTTTCAAACTTGAAGGCTATTCACCCAAGGACACTGACACTGCGATATCAACACTTTCACACTTCAAGGTCAAGAACCAAGGACCAGGAGTCAGTATGAGTCAGTACCATACATAGCTTCGATGCCTGCAATGGAGCCGTGGTGATGGCTGCGCTGCCACTGGAACCCTTGCTAGGCCAAGTTGCCGGCGAGTCGAATCATCCTCCTGAGCCATGTATCATCCTGTATCATTCGCTATCTTCATGGGGGTTAATATATGACTTCTACTGAATGACTCAAAAAATGAAGGGTATATGAATCCCCACCAATCCTATGATGGTTATGTTATATGCCATATCATGCATATAACTGTCCCCAGAATATATATATATATATGTAATTCTACGTAATTCTCGATATTGATCCGAAAAAATCTTTCCATGATGGTGGGAGATACCTATCCCATCTATATCCCAGGTGTATCTCGCCGCAGGTCATGGCATTCGCCTTCCGCAGCCTCTGGGGGCTTTGAGGCTGTTCTCTTTGATCCCCAAGGTCGCGGGTGGCTCCAGGGGGAGAATTAAGGATAAACCATGAAAAATTATGTCAAACTTATGGGGTGCCGGGGTGCTTGTTCGTGTTAATAATATGTGTGTATATATGATTATATATATATATGTAATGTATATATATATATGTATATCTATATCTATTTGATTCAAGCATCGATGATAAGAGTTCAGTGTTCACGTTGCGTAAGGGCACGGACGCTTGATCAGTCTTCATGAGATGGTTTTCCGTCTAGTGCCGTGTTCCGCCCAAGTTGAGCCATCCATTGGCAGGTACCCGACAATGGGACGGTGCTGATCCTCCATGGTATGGAGGAAGACTGGCTGGGAAACTCCAGTGGAGTTGATGGAGGCCATGTTTTTTCAAAACCTCAAATATTGAAACATCCGCTAGTCATGCCCAGAAAGGATAGAAAACGTACATGAAAAGTAATTATATATAATTCCCCATTAAAATTGATGAAGATTCCCTTTTCAGTAGTGATTACCCCGAAGATCCCCTAAGAAAACATCTAAATTGCCATTGAAACAGGTGAAGTAATTTTCCAAAATCACCATTAGATATCCATTACAGTAGATACCCATTTGGTTTACCCATTGTTACCATGGTCACAACGGTATGATCCCCCATGAGCTGTCCAGGTCCAGTCCCTGGTGGTGCAACGGAGATCGCGCAGGTCTTTCGGGAAGCAGGATTCACTGCAGTGTTCCTTCGCGCTTGGGGATGATGGATGCGGATGGATGGCTGGAAGATTTTCTGAATGGGAAATAGATGGGAAATAGATGGGAAATAGATGGGATAGAGGATATGGAGCAACATTTCAGAGGAAACGCCCGGAGTTGGGGAGTTCTTAGCGCTAACCATCAAGTCCTCGTCAATCTTTTGGCCAGATTCAACACCGAGGCTAGTGGACTCCTTCTTTGATGGCCGTCGCGAACGGTTGCTGCAGGAGGGATCTAGCCATGATTTCACCTTAGGACACATGGATCCACATGGGATATCATGAGATTCTGCAGTTGTAACCAGGAGAAATTTCCCCGAACTCAGGAGGGTCTGGTTCGTCGAGTCTCTGACATTTTGGCTGCCATCGTCTTCATAGAATCTCGTTCCTCGGCTTGGAGACTTGCTCCATTTTTTCCCAGCAACATTCTGGGAAAGTTCTTCCGGTCATGATGATCTGTCACGTCATTTAGACCATTCGTTCCGACACCAAGGCAATTTTCCTTTGCCCATCCATCTTTACGGAAAATCCGAAGGTGCGCGCATGCAATGTTTGGCACAGCGCCAGCTTACATCATCCCTGGAAATCCATCAGAAGAGGCAGTTGAAATCCATGAAGCAACTGGCAATACTGACTGGTTGAAAGTTGATGGTTCTTCATATGGATTATTGTCCATCCGTTGGAATAATGATAATCCCAATTTGCTACCGCCTTAACACTCGAAATATTTGGGGAAAGAAAGACAAGTTTAATCGATTTTACATGATTTTACTGTATATATTTTAAAGATTTTTAAAGTATATAGTTGAAAAAAGGATTGTGTTTATCATTATTATTCAAAGAAAACCATGACAATACTCACTTCACTGATGCTTTTTGTGGGTCCATTTATTTTTGATGCCGCCCAAAATCTCATCCCCTAATACCTGTTTTTGACCCCACAGTGGATCATCATCATCATCATCATCATCATCATCATCATCATCATCATCATCATCATCATTCACCATAATACTGGCAAGTGAACAGTAACAACAATAGCAATAATGACAAACAACAATAATAATTCATCATATAATGAAAAATGCAAAGATTAATATATTCATCATAGATAAGAATAGTCATATATATATATATATATACATGATACTAACGCGCAACAGTGATCACAAGAATCACAATAATAAAGAAATGTATTAATCCTGACTGATAACAATAACAAGGAGCACATTTCACCAGAACTTTCTGCCAGGTGCTTGGGCGGTGCTCCGCCTTTTGGCCGCCCCCTCTTCGCGTGGCCACCCCCTGGTAGCGCGGGAAGCGGTCTGGGCTATTGGTCGTTTGTGGGGAGGCTCAGATGTCAGATGGGTTGAGGCCCAGAAATCGGAAACCCTTGGAACAGTTGATGGTTTGTAGAAAAAGAATCCATGGTATACCCAAGATTATATGTTTGATGGGAAAAGATGATATGGAAACTACATGAAAATACAATTTTCATTGGTTTTGTATTTTGGGCTGGTACCGTTTTTGTCGGACAAAGCTGAATCGGTGCATGACTTTGAGTTCTTCATGATGGAGGACAGGTCTTTGAGTTGCATGACTTGTCCAATCGAATTTCCAGTTTCACTATGGTTTTAGCACTCGTTCATCATGTTCGGGTCTGAAAATTAAGTAACTGTCTGGTTATTGTCTTTATAATCCAATGTAACCCAATGCATAATCATACGTATATTCTCGGCATGTTTTTCCGATTGTTTGACGACCATGGGATGTATACGGTGCAGCCTAGCCATTGGCACTAGACCGAGGTCCACCTGCATTTGCAACCTCGAGGGCATGGGAGAGAACTCCGATCCAGAGGATTGCCGGTTGATTAATGTTCACCCAGGATGAATCAATGAATCAACCAATAAACCACCAGTTCATACTGGTAAGGGCCGATAGTTGAATTCAATAGTGTGATACTTGAATGATTCTTGTATCATAATTTTTGGGAGGAAGTGGGTAACCTTTAATTTATCAACAGATTTTATTAAGAGATTATTAATCCAGGGGTTGACACTAATGTACTTTGTTGCTTGGATTCATTGGGCGATGAATTAGTTTTCGATATCACAATAAGATTCAGGCAACATGGCCCTTGAAACTGTCAGTTGACCATAGATAGTGCATTTTCCGCACATGGCATTCTGAAACGTCAGATCTTGTAAACGTCACATCTTGTCTTGCTACTGGACCTAAGGGTGATTTCATCATAGACAGAAGATTTTGATGAGGAGGAAAGCCTACTGACGATGATGGAGATTCTCGGCGCAAACGCGTCAGTTCTGCGGGTCGGACCTGGGTGCCCAGAACGGGGTGGTTTTTCCGATGTTTTGCACTGCGAATGACCATGTCATTCGTTGGGTCCCATCTCCATATCAACTTACGTAGTTGCCAATTTTATCACAATTTTATCACAATGTATTTTCTCTTTTAATGTCACTGCTACCAGTATGTCGAGCAATAGTCTGGGTAAAAATGTCGAGTCAAGTTCTGCAGGCACCATACAATGGCCTGCGGGTTGAGGAACCAATCCCATCGGGATGCAGGCGCAGAGGATTTTATCCCCATCGCTTGTCATGCCAACCCGAGAATAGATTGATTAGGTGGGTTACCCCACCAAAAAAGTAAGAATATGCTATGAAAATGGGACCACTAGTAGTAAACTGGTGGGTCTATTCATCCCGGGTTGACATGAGGTTGTTTGAAAATACGGTACCCAAAATTCAGTGGTTTATCATGCTTTAGCAGCATCATTTTCCCAATTGTTTTAATACATACTCATGTTGGGGGTATACCGATTTTCATAGACACCCAAGTCCCCAACATTGTTTCAATCCATCCCCATCTCAAAGGGCTCCTCCAATGTTTTCAACGTCGCGACTGTGAATGGTGGTCATAGTAGTTGTAATACATAAGAACCATCCCAGAATGGCTTTATTTCATAATTTCATCTGATTTCAGGTTGGTGAATTATTGGAATTGAATCACACATTGATGATTTTATATGATTTTACGTCATATACCATATACATAACATAGCGACATGCCTCAAAATAGCTGGCCCTCCTTCCCAGGTCCTCCATAGATTCCAAGCGCCCTCCGGTGCTGCTGCTGTCGCATGGCAATGAAAGTGGTGCGCGGCGGATCGCAAGAGCTTTGGCGCAGGGAGCAGAGCAAACTGTGGAGGAGCGGCATGAATGGGTTGATGGATGGATGGGAAAGATTGGTGATTTCTTCCCTGAAAAATTCCCGTGGATTGATGGATTGATGGATCTTTTTTTGGATCAACAGGGATGGAAAATGGGGATAAATGCATCTAAGAAAGCGAAATTTGGGAGGATAAGTGGACATGATTTCACCAAAATGGTGACTTTGAAAGGGAATCTTCTTGGGATACAACCAATGAATACTGATTGGATGGATGATAATGGGCATTGAATGGGGATTTCACCAACCATTATTGAGATACACTTTACAACTAACTTCATATGATATGAGGGTTTGTCTGAAAATGGAGTATACTCCCAATTGTGGCCATGTGTGGAAATCTATCACAGCAATGGAAATGACCATGCTTTAGCTATAGATAAACCAGCTACGAATGGGTAACATGATATAGTGTGGTAAATCCAATGCCATAAACCGTCCACAAACATACCAGGCGAGATTACAGTATATCTATCTATCAAGAGATATGATATGATAATATAGTTGGATGAATGAATGGGATATGCGCGTCAGCATCATCAGCAAGGGATACAGTCAATGGAATTTCGAGACAAGGGGGGTTCCCAAAATAGGGAGTTCTCGAGTTTTTGGAGGAACTATGTATTGGAAAAGTCCCACAATTAATGGTTGGTCAATGTTCGAATTCCCTATCAGTTATTTCCCTCCATCTCTTACAGGAAAATCTTAGGCTTTCTGGTTTGTGTTGTGTCTCACAACGGGAATATAGAATTAGAATAGCTGATATTATAGATATTGTGGATTTTGACACTTTCGATAGCAATGGGATGTGACCAATGGAGATATAAGCATAATGATCTTTTAAAACAAAATTAAGATTTAAGTTGCAAAATGGGGGGTATGAAACCAACGATTCCATGGGGATTGAATGGGGTATTTTATGTGATACAACGAACTAGATTATGTTTGGGTGGTTCTGAAAAATCGGGGATTCCACAATTCATGGCACTGTTATTGGACAAAATCGATAATTAACCACAGATTTTGGCAAACGTTATTTTGAGACAAGCCCGCATTTCCGGATTTATGATTTTGTTGATTAAAAAATGGAGATGTAGCTGGATGTCATTTAACCAGTATCACTTGGGATCATTCATGAACATGGAAAGAATCACCAATCTATCAAAGGGGATTTATGATTGAAAATGGAGATGAAATGACAAGTATCAACCAGGCTTTGTACCAGCCAGATTTGAAGGCTAATTTTGGTGGCAGATGATGTGGCTGCCAGGGTCAAAGATTATGGCCGCAGGGTACCGGAGAGTTTGATCATTCGTATGATATCATGATTAAATGGATATATTTTGATGATGGAATACCCCCAGTGATTTTTTGAAATCAACTACTGCATCAATATCAATGGGGATATCCTGGGGATATTTGCATGGATATGATACAATGACAGACATAATAGTTTAGCTAAGCGGATGAATTTCATCAGGACCGCTCGATCTCCCTCCAGGAATCTGAGGTTGGGCAGACCACGGTCTGCCGTGTGGTGGGTCATGTCAATGAGAAGGGCAACGTGCAATGTATCTGGATGCTGATTTCAGTCACTTGTTGATTCTTGCCCCCTAAGAATACCTTGAAGACAGGTGACAACCCTGGGTGTACGCAATTTCTCCATGGTTTGCTGGGTTGCTCAACCAGCAACCAGGTATTCTCCGCTGCTATGCAACTTGGCAACCCTTTATCGGGCCGCGCGGATCAGAAGAGACGCTAGATGGGATGTTGGTCAGCTTTGTATTAGCTATGTCGTAGAGAGATGCAGTTCCTTTTCTAAAAATGATTCATCATATATCTGTATCAGTTGTATGTCAGAGTCGTATCAGTACATGATGAAGAGACAAAAATACCAAGGAACATCAAGAAATCAAGAAACATCAAGAAACACCAAGTGAAAGGAATCTGTTGATACTCTTCCATACTTTTCCCAGTGGATTGCTGAGGCAGATGAAAGCGCGTCAACGGCTTTCAGAGATGGTGTGGAAGCATCTCTGACTTGGCTCCGTCAGTTTGCAGCTGAAATTTGGGTCGAAGCTGAGGATCAGCCCTGACGGCGGCCCAGCGCGGCTCGACGTCGTCTCTCTGCCAAGCAGAGGGCGGCACTGCTTAGCCATCGCGACCTGAGAGATGGATGCGATGTGAAAGACGAGGTATGTCTTGCAAGAAGTAAGATGGCAAGATGTGGCAAGAGGGCAAATATATCAATCTATTTGATGGAGTATGGATGATGTATTCAATTTTCAATGGCCATGATGGTTGACCAGCTGAGATGAGCATCTTGAAACGGGTTGAAGTCGTGAGGACCCACCAGGCGGCTTCGCAAGACTGCGGCGCTGCGGTGCTTTGGTGTTGCGATCACCACAGAGCCAAGTGTTTTTGGAGCGAGTGGCGATCACCTCAGCCTGGGATTTGCCGTGTTTTTTGATGTTTGTGACTTGAGATGATTTTAAAATTGATGGTTGTTGTATATTGCGGGATTACACACTGCAGATTATCTGCATCCGCCATCCTGGTTCCTGGTAACCTTTCAGGTTTCCAGCCACGAAGCTGTGGGTTTGCCCTTTGAGTTCTGGTCCGCGGAAGAGATCCAAAAACGTTTGGCCTTTGATCTTCAGAGCTATGGGCCGCAGGCCGGGGTGATGAAGTACCTGGAGTTGGGAATGGAAGGATAGATCTTTTGGAATTGCGGAAGGATAGAGAATGGGCTACAAAGTTGAGTGTCAAGGGCCAGAGCCTGTCAAAAAATGGGATTGCAACTCATTTGCCTCTGAAATCCTTGAAGATTTACAGGCTTATTGGCCATCTATCCATATTTCTCCTGTTTATCCCTATATACTATTATGGGGGTATCCCACCACCAGATTGTGGGACTCAAGACTCTGGAGACTCAGATCTCCTCAGGTGCGCATCGATGATGATTCTTTTGGAGAAGCCACTGGACCACCTCTGACAGGTGGCGTCCATTTTCCACTCACAGGAGAGAGCGGCTTGCGGGTCGCTAAACACCGCTGAACACCACCACCTCTTTTCCACGCCTGTCGCTGAACCACGTTTCATGTTCCATCCAAAAAAGCGGAAGATCATGATCCCAATTGGATATATGATACATTATGATACCAATCCATTGATGATACCCATGCATTCTCATATAGTTGGGATGGATTGGTTCAACATGTTTAATTAATCACCATCCAGTGGACATGGATTCTGTGGAGTTGACCCATGGATGACCCATGACGTTGGTCGCGGGTCAGGATACGTCAGTGATCCGATGCTGGCAGCCTGCAATCTGCAAGCAGCCGCGGAGGCTGCAGGGTCGAGTCTGTTTAACGTCGAAATGTGGTGACCCCATGGGTTGGTTGGTGATGATGACAACTTATTGGGGCTATATAATGAGTCGATCATGAGGATATCATGAGGGTATAATATGGATAGAATGAGGATATAGCTAGGATATAATAGTGGGATATGATGGATATACCAACAATATGAGATCTTATTGTTGGTTGACGATTATAGGCTGCAATACGACACTTTTTTTTAGAGGTTCGCAATGGTTAGCATTCGCATTTTCCAGTGGGAATCCCCGTAAAACCAACTAAGATCGCAATGAAAGCCATGTGCAAAGGTGCACTTGGACAAGTGGCCATTCTGATTACCAGAGAGATCCAGAGGTTGTATCTAAGTGTATGTCTCAGAATTTGGAACCCCCCCAAACCCATTTGTTACCAGTGACCACAAACGGATTTGTTTGTTTGATTGATCTTGTGTGTGTGTGCCCGACAATCAAGGCACATCCTTCATGCAATACCTTCAAAAAGTCTTGCCTGCTACTTCTGTTGAAACAGGTCTAGAGTAATACACTCATCCGGCCATCCATTGTTTGGGTGTGTATGACCCAAAGTTGACATGTGTTGAAAGCATTTCACAGCATAACCCCATATCAAGAAATATGAATCCATAATTATTAAACTGCACATTAAATCATGTTCAAACGATGTTGAACGCTATAAATCCATATAAATCCATAGAAATCCATAGAAATCCATCCATTTCTAGGGGATGGTGTAGGGGATGCCCATGTTTTCTGACCTCCGCAGGCCACAGGTCGTGCAGAGTTCATCTTTGGCCAAAGTGTCACAGAGATCCTGCGGCGAAACGGACGAGTTGCTGGTGCCCAGTGGTCGCAGCAAGGGATGATGGGGACATATTGGGATATCATGGGATATCATGGGATACATATATATATAATATACATTTATATGTATATATATATATATGTACAATTTTTACAATGTTATACATAAATATATACATATATTATCCATACAGAATCATTTGATGGGAATGGGTGTTGGGGATATGATATACTTGGAATGCAAAAAAAGCATTAATATGCAATTTGGGTGTGTCTGAAAATGGGCTGTAAGTATACCCCCCAAAGGATACTTGACTAGGGCAAGTGATGATGAACAATGAGATTTGGGGTACCTTATTTTCAGACAAACCCATTTGGGTGTGGTTCATGATGATTTGACATGATTTAACATGGTCTGTATATGTGTATATGTTTGATATGATCTATTGAAATTGGATAACTGGGTCACTGGGTCGGTCAACCCATTTTTCTGCTTACCTTTAGGAGATGAGAACATGTTTTCCCAATTTTCTAGAATCATTCCCTGAATCAGTTGATCTCAAGAATCTTCACTCCCGCCGAATAAGTGGATAGTCGGTTTATTTAATATGATATGTATATATATATATATACATACATGATATATATGTATATATATGATGCTAAAGAGGACAGATTTGAAGGTGCACTGGTACCACAATTTTGAGCCAAGCACATTTGATCCCATTTGTGTATACAATTCATCGATGATTCCTTTAGGCTGTTCAAGATGTTGCGTTGTGCATGTCATAGAATTCCATATCGCCAATCCTTGAACATGAAGATGTTCCTCAGCTTTGTACCAATACTTCCTCAATGTATGAGTCTGTCTTAATGATGTTGTATATAATGATATATATATATATGTATATTTATATATAATATGCTATTTTTTTGGACACGTTCATTGCAAACCGATCATCCCTGATGCCATTTCCAGCTCCCTACCATCCCTACACCGTCACAGGTGTGCGCTTGAACTCCGGTGCGGAGGTGGAAGCCCCGGTGGTGGTGAACGTGGCAGGACCACATTCCTCGCAGATCACCGCGATGGCGTTGGACGAATCGAATGACATGACCATCTCCACCCGCGCCATGCGACAGGCTGGGATGAAATGGCATTTTGATATATTTTGATCTTGGTGTCCATGTTTTTCCCTATGTTTCGTTTCCATGTGTTCCCCACAGTTATTGTTAAGGTTTTCCCATGTGTTGTTGTTTTCAACCTTTTTGCTGTTTGTTTCGAATTTGTGTCCGTAGAGTTTTGCGTTTGCCATGTTTTGTTCATCCTCTTCCGTCTTTCTTCAGCAAGTAGTCCAAGCCGTTCAATCTACCCAGCAGATGATTGCATGCATGGATGATTGCTGGATGACGTCACTTTTAATTACACGATGTTCATTGATTCTCCTCCATGGTTTCCCTTTTTTAAGATATGTTCCATTTCTATCCATGTTCTCCCATGGTCTTTGCTCAGAGACATGGCACTCTCTTTTTTTCTGCTGGCACCCTCTGATAAACTAACATAGGGATGGAAAATGACCAATTATAGATGACCAATTATAGATGATTTACTTATCAAAAAATGGTGATTTTCCATAGCTATGTTCGTTTACATGTTCGGCTCAGGAGGTGGCCTATGTGTCCTCTCCGCCGGAAGTGTCCTGGGACGATGGTGGGGAAGGATTGGTGTGCACCGACATGGACGCGGGGGTCTACTTCCGGCCATGGGCCCGGGCGGATTTTGGGACTCTTGGGATCTGGGGACGGAAAATGATAGGATGAACCCCCCTGAAATCCTATAGTTGATCGTCATTTTCCCTATCGAACACTGGTAGGCTGACCATTGTGGGGAAATGCCCCACTTTCAGACACACCTGTTGAGATGTAGAGTTGGAAAGGTTATGGCCAAAGATGGAGGATCCCCGAAATCCCGCAAAAACGTGCTTTTTTGATTGCGTGCACTGATGCATGTGGTATTACGGTATTCCTCAATTTTTTGGACAATGTGTTGTTTGTGTGAAAATGGATTCCACTGAGAAACTCAATATGATTGTATCATTGTTTGAATATCATATCGTAGAATCTCGTGTTTGATGTAAGATCAGATCGTAGAATCTCGCGTGATGCAGTCTTACGGAGTCTTACCACTCCAGTATCTGTAGTATCTTGCTGCATAATTCGTGTGACTATGAAATCATAGGTGTTTTTACAGGCATCATAGGTATGTTATTCATTCTATAAGTATATAGGATTATATAGGTATCACATGCCTTGATATCCAACTTTCTACAAGATATCCAAGGTATCCAGTCGGTATCCAGGTCACACGACCTCGCGTCTCGCGAGGCCGGAAGTGGGCGGCAAGATCCTGGTCGGAGGTGTTGAACCTTCCTGCGACCAGGACTTCCACATCTATCCATCAGATCCCGAGGTGGGAAGCTGAAGCTGAGTTTCCAATGAAGAAAAGGAAGATGAATGTGGTTAAGAAAGAGATATAATGCTGGATGCCTGTATATCTAACATGAAAGTGTCCGATTTACTACAAAAATCACCAAGCTTGTCAGATTTGGGTGGCTTTTGTTTGGACACGTCCACGTTTTTTGTAGCAAGCTCTCTGCGCAAAAATGCTGGCGCACAGGCGGTGTATCCGGGTGGCGAATTGGCATCCCTCACGGACCAGTGGACCAACCAGGTCTACTTGGAGTGGACTTCCAACACGGAAGTTGGGTGATGGCTTTGCATCAGTTTCGCTGCTTTAGCTTTCATGTCTTGTGCGACAATGGTTGGCATGTATTGAAATACTGAAACATTCCTGGAAGTCACTTGAAGTTAGTTAATTACAGGATGTACATCGGGAAAAAATTGCGCACATCAAGTGTCCCCAAGAGCTGGGTTGTTCCCGGCATATTTTCCAGTCCCATTTCGGATTCAACCAACCTCCCCAGTCAGGTGACTCCCCAAATAGGAATGGCTTACTAACCATCAACAACTATACTGATAAAGGATGATAAAGAATGCCTATAAATCAGCTATTCTTAGGGGGTCATTGACAAAGAGATAAACTAAGGACAAAGAATATCTATAAACATCAACAACTACTATAAAACTGATATAGACATCCCATGACCGCCAGGTTTACCGCTTGGCACTACGGATCCCAACGTTGCCGTTGCCGGAAGCAGGGAATGTGCAAGGCTGTACTGCGTGCTACGATGTCACAGAGGCCCAAGAGCCCAAACTCAACGATGTCGTGGAGTGATGAGATGGGTCAACTCCACAGGTCATCTTGGAAACTTTATGGTCTAGTGATGTCTATGTTTGTGATATCATATATATATATAATATACACATATACATACATATCCATAGTATATATATATATATATATACAATACCCATAATGCAGGAGAAGTATGTATACAGCAGGATATAGGGGTGTGTTTTCAGCTGTTGAAAGCGGGCGCCATCCTGGCAGGATTGGGTGCCGATCTACGATAAATCAGCACTGCCAGGCAGGGCTACTCAGCAGATGTCTCGACGTGGAGCCCGAATGAATAGATTATAAACCCTGGTTGATCAGTTAGGGGGTACTACCCCCCAATATCCCCCAGTTAAACAGAGGGGGTTATGAATGCGGGGTTGACATTACACTTGAATATACTTGATAGCTGTGACATAGCTACATATGTCTTTACATTTGTGACATCCATCCGTGCATGGATGTGCAATTGTCGGGTTCGCCATGTTTCAGCCCATCATTCTGAGAGGTTTCTACATGGCGATTGGTACCAGCGGCAACCAGTTCAAGAATGCCGGCGTCGCCGGCCGCCTGATGAGTGAGATCATCCAGGCCTAGCTTTTTTGCGTTGACAGATCCAAGATCATTCCATCAAATTGTATAGTGGTGTATCTATATAAATATGGATACATAGTGTAATTCTCATATCATGTATCATATATCTTGTAATTTAGGTCATATGTCATTGTATACAGATATTTATGTATATTTATGGGTGTATATGTACAGCAGATATATATATATATATATCATATATCACTTATCATTGATCATTATCTATATATGTATACATAAATATATATATATATATAACATATCTATATATCCCATGTTTGACTCATTTTTGATGACCGACCCCCCATCCCAAGTCGTGCCAACCCCCTCCGTTAGGCCAATGAGTCCGGCATCGACACGGATGCGGAGCCGCTGGAGTTCCAGCTGAAGAGGACGCCGATGTCGTTTGGGTGTCAAAATGGGGATTTAACCATGGGATTTATGGATAAAAAATTGGGATTTATGGATGAGAAAGGGGATTTAACCATAGGATTTATGGAGTTTTGATGAATGTCAATCATATTTATGGTGACTTAACCAACACAAATGGGGATTGAATGAAGAAAAATAGGAAGCTAAGCAAGAGAAAGAAGGGTTGAACCAAGAAACATGCTCTAGGCATCTAAACTTGGGATATGATGGGGATAGTACTACTGAGTAGTGGTTATATATGGCTTATTATTGCTTTAAGGTGGATTTAATTGGGGGTTTGCCATCTAACAAGGGTATATTCAATGAGGGATATAGTGGGTATACAGCCAATGATGGCCCAGGATTTTTAGATGGAATTATATTTATTGCAAATTGAAAGCTAAAGCCACATACCGGATTAAAGCACTGAATGTGGGTTGTACACTGTAACTTGGAACCACAGGTTAATTTCAGTGTTCCTCTTACTTGGTGGCCTTTGGAGAGGTATACCTGATTTTTACACGCGCTCACATAGATTCCATGGATTGATATTGGTCATGTTGCGTATTCAATATTCAACTATACCATCTGCCTCGCAGCCTCTTCCAGCGATGATTTGGGTAGCCCGCAACCATCAAGGACCTCAACAGAAACATCCAACGGCTGTGTCATGTGCCGCCAGGATTCCTTGCGGCGGTACCATCAACAGCAGCACCTTTTCCCGGAAGCGCTCCATTTTGCAAACCAGCGGTTCAGTTTTGGGCTGAAATGGCCAGGTCTTTCCCAAGAGACCTCGGCTTTGAACTGGGTTGCCGGATGAACTTGGCAACCATGTACACAGATGGGTTCGTTGAAAAGTGGCCTTACCAAAGTGTTTGGCTCTACAGTTTTGTTACAAAGTGCCGGAAAGGTTTCAATTTCGACTGAAAGTGCTACAAAAAGAGTAGATGGGAAACCCTTCCAGAGGTTTGGGACCAACAATTCAAGAAAGTGTGATGATGTGTTGGCACAGTCTCACCTGCAGCTTCCTGTCATCGCTGCCTGGCTCAAGCATCACACGTTGCGTCCGGCACAGAGGCCACTGGGTCGAAGTCAGGACACGTCACGACATCACGTGTGAAGTCAAGGTCAGTTGATGCGAATAACGTTGTATGATGTTGTGTGGATGTTGTGTGGATCATAATATATGATAATATATGTATATGGATGCAGCTCAAAATGTAAGGTCCCAATCCATACCCGGACCCACAGGCGATCCATGCCCCTGATCCATACCCCCGATCCATATCCTTTTGAAGAGATTAAATTCATTTGAGATCATTTGTGTGACTCCTTTTGTTCCATACGTCCAGATCACAATCAATACCCGTTTTTTGAGCCATAGCCATTATATATGTATGAAATTGTATAAATATATATATATATATATGTGTGATCCTAAGATATCTTCACATTTTTTTGCCCCAACATGTTTTACAAGGAAAATTTCAGCCTCGAGTCGCTACTGGGTGCTGATAACTTTGTGTCGTTTAGGCGCCCGGCGCCTGGGCGGCATGGATCCATCCAAGCCAACGTCCACGACAAGAGGGATGCTCCCAGGCAGAGATTTGAACAGATCAGGGGATCTGTTGGTTTGTTCTGGATAGTTTTGATTTGATGATGTTGAATGATGTTTGATGATGTTTTATGATGATTGTTGTTGTTGTTGTTGTTGCTGCTGTTGTTGCTGTTGTTGTTGTTGTTGTTGCTGTTGCTGTTGCTGTTGTTGTTGTTGTTGTTGTTGTTGTTGTTGTTGTTGTTGTTGTTGTTGTTGTTGTTGTTGTTGTTGGTTGCTGATGGTTTTTTGATGGTTGATGTGCTCCTAGTTGGGTTGTTGACATCAACAAGAAAATCGACTTGGAAGCAGCGCGTCAAGGCATCCCTCACTACATCGACCGAGTTTCCGCAGAGTGCATCTGGAAGGACTGTCCACCTGCTTTTCCTATGTGAGTGTCTCGAAGTGGAGTATAATTACCCCAAAATGACATAAAATGACCACTTTTAGAACGAACACTATGATTTGATGAGTTGATTTAGGGTACCTCATGAAATGACTTGAGCCACCTTGAAATTTCACTTGGAATCTTTTTTGAAAATAGACTCTACGCCATTGGCGCCAAACTCGGACCTTCCTGGCAGGAAACCTTAGACAAAGAAACCAGGCTCTACCAGGAGGCGTGACCTGGGACGTTGGATTGTGTGGAGAGGTGCTGGCTTTTGATGTGAGAATTGGAGTATTAACCATCAACTATAGGGAGTTAAAAATATTTCTGATTTACCATCAACTACAGCGATTTAATTGGATATTAGTATGGATATGAGTTGGAATTCCCCATGCCGACGATTTGAAACGATCATTGAAAGACAAGTTCAACAGAACTTGGTCTAGGAGGGTCCATGATTTTGACCATTTTTGACCCATAGCCATGATTTCCAGTGGAAAAAGACTCCGTCCCAGCGACGAGGCAAGGGATTCCAATCCAGGTCCGCAGCCCTTTGCAGGAGACCCAGGGGCGGAGACAATCCAAAATAGGTTGCGTTTAATACTAACGGATAACGGTATATGAATGGAATATTGATGAATATATCGATCATAATGGTGACTTGACATGAAATAACATGACTTAACCATCAAAAAATTTCACATCATTTCACCATCAACGGTAGTAACTATAGGGATTTAACATGATTTAACATGATTTCATCATCAATTATAGGGATTTACCCTTTACTGTCATCAAATGTGGCTAGCTGGGAACCCCTAAAATTAGGACTTTTATCATCTACAAATGGGAAATTTTCCAGCAAGCCATGTTTGATTACCTGAGGGTACGCATCCTGAAATGGGGATGGATACGCATCCTGAAATGGGGATGTATAGCCAACTAGCAAACCGTATCATCAAAACAGATCAAGATATTGTGATGATAAATTTCGATGATAAATATAGGAATAATATCAGAATACATCACACAGTTTTGATGATAAACATGATATTCATATATGGAATATCTACACGTCATAATAAATAAGAGACATATGGTTTGAACTACATCAATGATATTTCATATTATAATAGGTATTAATAGGTGATATGTATATATGTTACTATTACATGCTATATGAAAATGAAATATATACCCTCTGGTAATTTAACAGTTTGCGAACGGGAAAATCAGGATGTTGTGATATCTAAATCATCAAACTAAATGTGTCATGGCTTCCAGTTCGCAAATTGTTCCACTTTACCAGAAGGTACCGTAAAAATATACTACATAGCGTGTATATATATATATATATGTATATATACATATGTATACATATATATATATACATATATATATACACACCATATTATATATATATACATATTTTCACCATAATATATATATATATACATCATATCAATCCGTTATATCCCCTTAAGTCATTGCCATTTTGGGATTCCATAGCACCAAGGTGATGAACCTGGCGAATGCCCAGAGGTTAGGAGATTTCTGTGTCCGGCAGCTTGGATTGACCCCAAGCTGATGCATCAGGTACATTCGCCAATGGGTAAACTAAGGTAGATGTGGAAAACCTATGGTTTTTGGTAGGAAAATCATCTAGAAATGGTTGATATTGGATATAAGTTTCATCCAAGGATTGGATATCACCCATATTGGATATAACTAAATAATCAATGGTACATACCCAACAATGAATGGGATATTGAAGCAACAATTAGTATGAACCAGGCCAATTCTCAATGGGATATTGAACCAATAAATACAACCCCAAGTTTGGGGCATATTAAAACCATCATCCACCAATGGATTTGAAGAAAAATATGCCACATATGCCCCAAATTCTCCAAACGAACTCTTCTTTGAGTTTTGGTGAGCTCAGATTTCTTTGACCACTGAGGCCCTGAATCACCGTGACTTGGTGGAGATTTCAGGATCAGATTTGGGGTATGGGTTACAGTCGTCATTTGGGGTATCAATTACCAAGTATTCCCAATGAATCCACATGCTTTTTTTTCTCGAAATCGGTGAATGTTGGGTATGAAACATGAATTGGATCCAGAAAATGGGTGAATGTTTCAGTATAAATCACTATTAATCACTATGAATCAATATTGATCATCGATTTTTGGGGTTGGTAATTGGTGTTTTGGCCCTTCCCCATGGGCCGCACCACGGATGGGATTGGTGATTGGTGCAACCCTTCGTGACGCTGGCCCGAGGTCATAGTCGGTTAGAAATCATCGCTCCCAAGGCAGGTCACGGCGTCGTGGAGGCAAAAGTAGTACAAGCTATTAGTATCTTTTAGTATCTATTAGTATGTGTAAGTATGTAATTATATATATACATATATACATATTATATACTAATATACTAAGATATATATATATGTATATATATATATAACTATATATCAGTGATTGGTAATAGCACTAGCTATTCTATCAATTAGTGATTAGCTATAGGTATCAATGAGTGACTGTGTAGCGCACATGTACGTTGATATCATGTATACATATATATATATACATACGTACATACATTTGTTTTGATAGAACATGACCTTGATATGAAATCAACCATATTAGGTGATGGGCATACCCTTGGTATTGCTCCTGGTTGACTTCGCAAGAAGAGATCCCAACATGTTTGGACGACTTCAACAGGTGGAGAAGAACACGCCACAGGCGATCATGTGAGCGGCCCAGAATCTCCCTTGGTTAACTCTAGATGTCAATGGGTTTTGTTTGAACCAACTTGTAATTTGTCCTGTTGTATGCGTCCATCATGTGGGCTGAAACCGAATTGTGATTGTGGTCCCAAGGTCGGCTGAAGGCGATAAGAACAGCTTCGATTACGATGCTTTGATGCACACTCTCAAGGCCTGCCATTGCGCGCTTGTGCGGTTGCTGCGTTGGGGATTATGAGATGTCAGGGTCAAAACTGGGAGTTGTTGGGTGTCAATTTCACCATGAAGTCTTCACAATGATCATGTGTTTGCTCTTAGTGAATCAGTTGAGACATGAGAAACATCTACACATATCTACACCCTACACTTGTTTGATACTATTTGCAGACAAAATTTACAGCAGTTAGATGAAGTTTTCGGTTTCCGGAAATCGGGTCCAAGCCACATGTCACGGCACGGGGCCGCTGCAGAAACCTCCAGAGAAGTGGGACATCCCCTGCACCAGGGCTCAGGACCTTTCCGGGTGGGGTTTCCCATGGTGGATGCAGGGGAGGAATTTTACACATGGGACCATAGAATGGGTGGGTGTGTAAATCTGGGATGATTTCTAATATGGGCGTGTTTCTGATCATTCAGCATTGGAACTGGATTCCGTTGGATTTCTGATTCCTCATGTGATTCAAAGATATTTGGGTTTGAATGAAACTTGGGTACCCCTAAATCCATTGGTTAATTAATCGTCATTGTTCTACTGGAATTCCCAATTGAGGAGTCAATCCCCCATTTTCAGATAAAGTGAGTCATTCTTCAGTTTCATGACCTGGAAGATGCAGCACCATGTCTGGTGAGCAGGAAATCGGCTGGTTGATTGCCACTGGAAGCAGTTTTTCCCTCAGTGCGACTTGCGACTGTGGGAACTGAGACGACTCTACTGGATTCTAATGGAGTGTCTTGCCATGTTCTTCCAACCTTTTACATCCATGAAAGACACGGCAAAGTGAAGACGAGACTTGTCAGTGAACGGCACGTTAATTTGAGTTGCTGCTGATTGGGGCACTGGCAACTCCGAAGAAAGGGCTGGTTGCTTCAGGTGCTAGGGCTGTAGAGCAAGCCAAATTGCGGAAACGGTCGGGTGCTTGGGAAAAATGGCTTGGAGAACTCATGGAAAAACATGGAAAATCATAGAAAAAACGGGAAACAACATGAAAAAAACATGGAGAATCATGGAAAAACCTGGAAGAACGTGGAGAACGGCTTGGGTTTTTTGAGTTTCCCATGGATCGGTCAGCAACGTGTCACCGTGGCAGGTATCCCGAGGCCGAAGCCCTGGGGCTCTGCAAGCCGTGCGCGTCCCCAGAGCTGTGCATACTTCTATTATCTAGAAAGAATATGAAATAATTGCTCATATGTACATACATATAATTATTCTCTTTCTACGACATGTCGATGTATAGGTATATAATGATATATATTATATATAATGATACATATATATACATAATTATATATATATACAAATATATACATGTATATGTATCCACCTAGATCTACCTATCGAACATGCAATGGATCTGTAGCAGTGACGTGCGCCGTTGCAAGGCCGAAAAGTCGGTCCATGCCGAGTCGGGTTCCAAAGTGCGGTGGAAACCAGATCCAAACAGCTGGAGCACATGTCACGCTTCATGTCAGGTATATGACTACGTGATCGTACCTGTAAAAAAGGGTGATATAGAATATATGATGAAATATACATACATATACATACATTTGGATATAGATATAATATAGGTATAGATATGGATATATTTATGCATGTCCCGTTTTGTATTGTGATATACACGTACCAGCTACACTGATGATTATCATGACAGATACGCCTCCCATCATTAAGGCTTAGCGGCAGATCGGAGCTTGCCACGGGCCCCACCTGATCACCGTCTCAAGCAACTGAATAACAACAGGCTCGGGAACGCCTTGTTAAGGTACCAAAAATGCCAAAAAATGGAAAACCGTAACCTAAATTTGGGGATTTTTGAAGTGGATGATGGGTCAAGGAATTTGGTGCTCCAACAATTGGATGTGAATGTCTGAAATGACAAGAATCGGACCTGGATGAGGCAAATTTGGCACAAGAGAAAGCGTGCACAGCTGCTGTTGAGTTGTGATGGGGTGGGGCTCAAGTTGACTGCGAAGGTCAGAGACCACACTTGCAAAAGTGGTAAAGTTCAAGAGATGAGGATGGATTTTAATGATCATGATGAATCTCCCAAAATGGATGCTTTCATTGACCAATTTTGATGAATTCTTCTGGGTCCATTGGCCAAGTTTGACCCATACCCCAATCGTTCGACCAGGTTCTACAGGCCCAAGACGTGCCTTGGTTGATATCATTTCATATCCTCAAGAACATCCAGAGGTCAACGGGTGGAAAGTGACTCCACTCCGTTGCCATGCCGTGAGGTTCTGCGACATTACCCTCTATGCAGACAACTACATGTCAACGATGCACTGTGATCCGTGACTCAGCAAAATGGTGGAGGCTTGTTCTCAAAAAGTTCCGTGGGATTGTGAACATCATCGGATCATGAGTGTTATTTCGAATCTACGATTATCCGCTAATGTCTATTGTCAATTGTATTTTACATAAACATAGGTCATGTATGTGTATCAAAGTTTCCAGGCAACCGTAACACCCTATTCAAGGGGTGGAAACCGGCAACCGATTCGTTTACAACGCTCGAACAAGGTTTAGCAAAGCTGGAAACAGTCGATGAGCGCCAAATCGTCTCACAACCCACAATGGCCAAAGGCCATTCACTCAGGGGCGCCGTCCTGCAAAATGGCTGGGAGTGGGAGTGGATTTACAAGTGGGCATCATGGATGGCACCATTGAGCTGTTTTTCGTCCCACTTTGTCAAGTCGATTGTTGGTGGGCAAAACCTGTAGAGAAAGTAGAGCAAAGAAAAGATCAGAAAAGTCTGCAGGTATTCTACAATTATATACATGTATGTATATACATATACATGTATATATATATATATATACATATGTATTATACATATTTCCAAAAATGAGGAAGGGCTCCCAACATCGCCCATTTTGGCAGCCCATGTCACCCAATCTCATGGCCTAAATCAAGGGAAAGGTGGAAAATTAGCAACAAACCAACCATAAGAGTATACCATAGTATTTCTTATACGGTAAGTATAATCTATAATCTACGCCATACCATATTGACCCATGGAAAAACAAAAAACCTATTGACCAAACCATGACCAGCCATGACCAACCAGTGATCTGCCGCAGCTTTGGGCGCCACCGAGCTTGTGCCGTCCCGTGGCTTCCGGCCGCGGCTGGGAGCCTCAGGCGTATAAAAAATGATGAGGATGAGGATAGTTGAGATTAGTAGATGTAAGTAGATGCAACTAGATGTTCGTACTTAGCCGGTATCTGGCTAGATCTCACTATCTCACTAGTGGCGTTGAATTTTCTTTCCTCAAGATTTCAACAGAGACACCGTCATCACATCCATATCATCCGCAGCAAGGTGCGTTGCGCCACATGATTTATCCGCCGTACCAGAGGCGAGCCTTGCTGATCGGATGACTCCAGCCATGTTTTTTGTGGAAAAAAAGATCATAGAATAGCATAGAACGGCTGGAAGTGACTGGCTGGTGGTTTCAATTTGGGATCAGACTGCCGATGTTCCAGATGTTACTTTTTAAGGGCAAATGTTTCACATATTGTTGGTTGATGTTCGTTGTATATCCCAGTGCTCATTCCTTTCCAGTATATAGAGGTGTCCTAAAATAGGGCTACCCCCAAATGATCCATTTTCAATCCGGATGATCCATGAAATAACCCATCCAGCTATGGGGGTATCCCCATGACATCCGTTGGAGCTCAGATCGCCGGAGCGGCGCAGGGTGGCCGGAGCGGGAGAGCCCAGCCGTGGGATGAAGGCGATGTTGGTTGATAGGGGACTATGTGTGGATATACAATCCAAATCTATCCAAAAGATTGTAAAGGATTGGGGACTTGGGGATTATTAGATATTTTGACCATCTATTGCCGGAATCCCTATTATAACCAAGCAGAATAATCGGTACAGTTGGGCTGATTTCTTGTTTCTTCTATACATGGGAGACTGTTCATCCATTGCTGAAGATAAACTTTTTTGCAGCTAAGATTAGCCAAGGAGTTGTGGAAAGGATCGAATTTGGGGCAGACTGCACCCAGAAACATGCCAGAACTTGATTTGTCATGTGCCTTGTGTTTCGCAGGGTGGCTCAAGGTCACTTTCAATTATTGAAAAGATAGAGAAAAGCGGCACACAGCACCCAGATCAGAAATTCAGAAACACTGGTGTTTGTCTGTTTCCATGTTGTGTTGACACAAAAGCATCTTCAAGTCAGCAACAACCGCAGTGTGCTGAAAGGCACGAAGTAGCTCCACACACGAAACATCCACATAGATTGTTCTTGATTGTTCAGAAAGCAAGTAACACTGAACTGTTTGATACATCTTGCCATAACAAAAGTAAAAGACAGCTTAAATTCAGCTAATCCCACTTCCGGGTGGAACTGGTGACTGGAGGCATTTCGCCACAACAAGGCGTTACCGATGGCTCGTCTCTTCCGTCGACCAAGGATCGCAGCAACTTGCTGGAGACGCGCTCACTAGACCCAATGCATGTGTACTGTATGCCTTGGTTTATAGAAATGTGTTTTTTTTCTTTCCATTGGATTAGTGGTGTTTTATGTGCTTTACTTGTTCATGTGTTCATGTGTTCATCTTCGATCAGCTTCTCGCCTTTTGAGTGATTGATTTTTGCCAGTTGCTTCTCTATCTATTCATTCATCTACTTGTTTGGGATAGCATGTGTCTTATGCCTGTGCGTTTTTTAAAGTCTGGCTAGTGCCACGGTCATCATCTTCAAACGATCGAATGTCGCACCTGCCTAGTGCCCAAGGCTATACTGACTCTGCTCGGGATCGAAGTCACTTGCTTTCTGCAAGGCTGGATCCCCAAGGATAGCCAAGGTTGAAGTGAAGTCTTTCACAAAATCCTGAGAATCGATTCAGCAAATCCCTGCAAGGCATCGGCCAAAGTTTTCTGATGTCCTTCCAATGTCAAAGGGCATGAAGAGTTCTAACCCACTCCATCCAGCGCCCAGCAGAAATCGCAAAGCGCGATTCCCAGGTCTTCGCATCGGCGGGAGATCTTTGGGAATCTGCCTTGGACAGGCTGGTGATTTCTGTTTCAACCATCATTCAGTTGGTCTTAGCAATTACCCAAGAGTTCAACTTGAAGTAATGGCCTTCACAGAATATATAGACATATGTATGTATATATGCATATACATATATGTATCTAGACATTATCTATATGTATAATACATAAATATATATATATATGTGTATAATATCAACGATGGGTACCGGGAGGGGCTACCATAGCCAGGCCGCTCAGGCACAGGATGCCCAACTGGCCCTTCGGCAGCCCTGGTTGTGGTGATGGTTACGGTGATGGTTATGGTGATGGATAGCTATGGAAAAATAGTCTTGAAAGACGATATACTCGTTGGAAATGGTTATTTTCCATAACTACAGTATCTTATCTTGCGGGATGGTGTATGCATATGTGTACCATATATATATATATATATGTATTTAGTGACTTCTAGCAGCTGCGCGAAATTGGGTCAAAACTGATTGTCGGCCATGTTTCTTGGAGTTTCCCCCAACCAGGAGGAATATCCCATGAATCCCTTTTCCCCCATGCATAGGACCAAGCCCTCCACCAGCTGCGATGATCTCCTGGAGGTTACCATCTAGGAACTGTGTGGATTTGAAAAATGATGTTTATCCCCGCAATGAAATGTGAAAAACACAGTTTAAAAGCGACAGAAACCTATAAGAATGAGAGGTTTTGAAGGTCTATTCCCACATAAACCAGAAGATATACTTCCATCTATTTCGATATTTTCCCAGGACTACCTGGAGGATCATCTCACACCACTTGGTAACTGGTCAGTATAACTATGGGTGTAACCCATTTACAGGGCGATGTCAGGAATCTGGGTCTTATGAACCAGACCTATCAACCAGTTGCCCTACTTGTAGGGTAAAGCAACATAAATGTCGGAAAAATCATGGCTTCCCTAGGAGTGTCCCTTTACATTCCTGTTGTATGTTTACAGGAGGACACTGGGATGATCCTCCAAGTAGGTCCCACCAGATGCTTTCAGGTCACCTACAACTTCGACGCCTTGTCGGTGCCCGAACAACTGCGGCAACGCCATGTGTCATCGCTGGCGAGAGAGCTACAGGTGGCAGAGAAGCTTCAGGTGCTTTTGTTACGAACCCCAGTTGGGAAGCTGTGGGGGCCTAGGTGGCAAAGCAATGGAATATTATGGAGATATATTTTAAATATAGTGGATAGAATATATATATATATATATCTGTATATATAGTGGATGATAGATGGGATATTTTAGGATATAAT
The DNA here is from genome assembly GCA_003297045.1 of Symbiodinium sp. clade C Y103. Taxonomy (NCBI): domain Eukaryota; class Dinophyceae; order Suessiales; family Symbiodiniaceae; genus Cladocopium; species Cladocopium sp. clade C. The sequence goes on from BGPT01000102.1 coordinate 419,508, forward strand.
GGATGATATCATGGGATATAGTGTGTACTAGTGGATGTGAACCAACAAATATTCGGATTTGACCATGAAAAATGTGGATATAATTGGGATACACTGGGAATATGAAGTGTTGTGAATACAAGTGAACACATGAATAAGTAGGAATGGTTGCGAATTAGTGATATTTACTCATGATAGATATTACGATCCCACCAACTAACGCAGACTCCAAATAAAGGATTGGAAGATTAGCTTACCGAAAAAAAAGATAGTTTCAGGTTCTATGCTAATTTACCGGATATGAATCACTGTCATTGGTTTACAACCTACTAATATGTGTATAATATTGATAATGGTTAGGCATGACTAATGCGGACAATTGTATACCGCCTTTTAGTAGTGTGGATATTAGATATCCACAGTTGTTATTACACAATGGCGCCATCGATATGACTAAATATTGGAATCATAATACTAGTCTTATTTGATATCTAATAGTATCTCACGTTGCCTGATATCAGCTAACATTGTCGTATCCTTTATATGGTATGTGAGCAGTGCAATAATAATTGCAGTAATACCAATAGTGCCAATAGCAAGCAGATGATAATAGGTTGTAAATGACAACTATTATACTCATGATGACAATTCAAGTAATTAATGTCATTAATACCTACATGGTTTGAATAGTCGTTCTTCGCGGATAAAGAAACAGTTTGATTAATGGTACGGTTTGCCACATGATGGGGCAAAATTTGTTCGGACATTGGGATATAAACAAGTGAACGAGAAGATATGAGGATAAGACCAATAGACATCAAAATGCTTAAAATATTAGGGATCAAAATTCAAGGCCAGTGGGTGGCAGAGAGCTAACCAGGTGTGTACGTCACCTTGGGGGTCCCAATGTTGGCCAATGTCCACATCATGAGGGATTATTAGGGGAAATGCATCATGTTGGATCATGTGGGATGGTTGGACTCTTATACTGTAAACAAAATGTGATTCTAAGCAAGAAGAATAGGGACATGGTTAAAATCCGCTAGTTAGTTCTGATGTCAAAGTTTCGATGACCCTTGACAAGCTGGACTCATGTTAAAGTCATGTTGGATGCCAGGCTTTGAAGGTTAAAACAACCCAGATTTCCCGATGAACTCCTGGCTGATGGGTACTTCGCTCGGCCCTGCGGCGCAGGTTTCCCCAGAGAGTCTCGACGAGTACCTGGGGATATGTCTGAAGAGTATGCCAGGCAATCCATACCATGGCCCAGCCCATATGTTGGATGTTTTGCAGTCAGAGCCTTACAGTACATGACACAAATTTTCTCTGGAATTTTCTGTAATTCTCTGTGGCAGTGATGTTTCAAGTTCATCTTGGCTGGATGAGACATGGTTTTTTCAACTGGATGAGTTTGGTTATGAAATATGACATGGTAATCCAGTCATGGATTTTCCAATCTACATACTACCCCGGCAGTGAGGGAGCTGAGCTATGGGGCATCGGTCGTGGCCAAGGTTTCTCATCACCTTGCTGCAAGAGACAGGCCTTGCCACTTGGCATAATAGCCTGCGGGGATTGGCGAATGATATAGCAACATATAGCAACATGGGTTTAAGTGGTTATTACTCCAAGTGATTACCAAAATAGGAACTTCTAGTTTAGCAACATTGTGACGTAGCCTGGGATTGAAATGTGTAACATAACGTGTACATCATTACATATTGTATATGTATATATATGTATATATACATATATTCCTTTCCCCCTAGGGCCCCCCCCAACATGAAAAATTAAAGCTCCATACGAACCCTGGTTTAGTGCCCTAATCGTTCAGGGGTCCCTTGTCAGGAGTATTTTCCATAGAACGGTGGGGTTGTCATGTTTGTGCTTGAAGCCTTGGGCCAAGTGGCTAAGGATCAGGCACTTTCACCTGTTCAGTCTTCCGCTCTAGTGCTTGCAGCCGCAGCGCATGTGTCTTGGTTGATATCCAGATTTCAGCAATGCCTCAAACTCTGAGAAACGTGCGATATCCAGCTCCCTTTTGCAGGGTACATGAGTGGCCATGTTGCAGTCGATGTACAACAGGTGACGTTGTGTACCGGCACCAGAAATATCAGTAATGACTTAGCTTTGGCCGAGTCTCTGATGATATCTAAGGATGTGGACCACACTGGTACCTCCAATCCCTATCTTCTGAAAGTCAGCCACGAGTATGTGGAGGACCCCTGGACCAGTGAGGTCTATAAGGTGGCCATGAAGATGAAAGGCTTTCATGTCGACCAATCAACCCCAAGTTGTGAAATCAATCATCAAGCTCTACTGTAATTCATCATAGTATATGAGCGCGAAGGTTCTACATCATTATGTATAAGATTATATAAGAACATATAATTGAGTTCTACATCAAAAGCGTACAAGCGATGATGATACGCAATAAACCAAACCCCCAGTATATGAGCAAGGCTAGAGAAAAACTGTATGTGATAGGAGCCCACTGTATGGGGGTACAACTTTATCGAAAAAAGGCTACAACATTAATAGACATGACACATGTAAGGTTCGTGTAAGATATCACTCACCAGCCGTCGTTCCATCACCCCATCCTTCGACCGCTGGAGGACTCGGCGGATGGTATTGGACCCATGGAAAGTCATAGCGCCTCCAAGGCTCTGGAACTGATCCAGGCGCCCCGGCGGATGTTTCGGAGGGGTTCACCATGGGAATTCATGGTGGTTTCATGGGGATCGAATGGGAATTTCACCCTTAACAGGAATATGGAAACATGATGATGAAAACTAGTGGATTTCATGCAACTTTCACCAACCAATGGCGATATAGTTGAGATGCTTGCTGGTGCATCATGGTTCATGATTTTTTTCCAAAAAAATCCGATCCAGAGGGATCACCAACGGAGACTGGTCTACTCTATGGATCGTAAACCATCCCATTTTGGAATCATTACATAAAAGTATCATGAAGTACCCAAGTGTGAATAGTTTTGACTCATATTCACTTTGAGTGATTCGGAAGAAGTACCCAAGTGTGAATGGTTTTGACTCACATCCAAATGAACCAACATGAATAAGTTTGCATGATTTTGAATTACCTTCTCAAGTTTGTATAATTGGGCTCATACCCAAATGAGGCCGTTGGGGATTTATGCTTTTATACCCCAACAACCATTTTCAAATGTTCAATCCCGAACCTTGATGAGAGTCGCTACAGCATCAATGAAATGGGGAGTGCAGCAAAGACAATTGCGGCAAGATGTGGAGACGGGTATGAGATATCGTATCTATATGGTTGTTTCTTCATTTACCATCATTTACCACCATTCACCCTGATTTTTTGACCCTAACAACAAAACTGATGGCTTTCCTCCGACTGGCCCGTCGATGTTTTTTTCTGTCTCGCAAGGAGGTCATGGGGTCGAAGGATAGCAGACTGTTGCAGATGGTGGAGAAAGCGATTCATGGCACCGACCTATCGCAGTACCTAGGCAGTGGTGGGTAGACCCATATTTCATGGCCATATGATGCCAGATGGAGGTTTCCCAAGTCATGGGGGTACCCTCAAATCATCCAAGTCATCATTGTATAGACCATTTTAGTATTGAAACCCATGGTTTTGGGGATTGTGGTTTCCGCGATGTGAAGTTGAGGGGTGGTTCGGAAAACAACACCTGAAGTCCGCATAAGTAGTTGTGTATTTGGGGGTGCTACCCCATCCTATTCCAATCTATAATAGATATGTCCCACTTACGTTCAAGACCCCAGTAGCAACATACAGTAGTGTCAACCCCGGATCAATAAATCTTGGTTGATTAAAGAATCAAGTGGTTGCCCCAAAAAAAAGTGATGATTTGCTACCTAAATGGTACTTTGCCTATTTCATGAGCTGGGGGTTTTGCAAAATATTGTGTTTACATTAAACCACAACAAAAATTTATCCCATAGTTGGTCTTGTATCCCAATTAGATGCCCATTTTAGATCTGTTTAACCCCAACAAAATCCCATAAACAGCATTAAAATCCCATTTAGTTGGTGGTAAATCCTCAGGTCATTAGCTAACGGAGATTTTCTCGGCCTAGGCATGAGAGGCTCATGAAAGCTTTCTCGGCGGCCACCGAGGTGCTGCCAATTGTCAAAGGGCGAAAGCACTGTTGTTGCGTGATAGTTTGTATCAATTTGTATGATTTTAGCATATCTATAATCTATGCATCATTTGAAATCATGTCATAGAGTTTTATTTCGTGTAATCTTTTATATCATGATTTATATCCGCTTAATCCATACATATCATCCAGTTGGTTCTCAGCCTCCCCAGCGCATCCCACGCTTCCGCAGGCGGCGTCCGATGCTTCAGAGCTGGAGGCCTTCTTCCAGCCGGGAACGGAGCAGAGCATCTTGCTGATTCAGATGTTGCTGAAGGTCAGGGATGATGGGATCATGGGATCATGGGATGATTGGGATGGGAAGACGACGGCTCCTCGTGTTTTTCCATTGTCCATTGTCGCTCTGTTAGATTGCCAGAGGGTAGATGCTAATGATAGGTGTTCCTGCCAGTCATCAGCCAGAAGGGTTCCGATTGTCGGAGGGGATGTTGCTGGATGGGTGGATGGAATGACAGGATTTGCGATGGTTGAGTGGCAAGACTTGCCATCATTTGATGGGGGGCCTTGAGATGACGTGTCAAAAGATGAAGATGGATGGGATATCACGGGATATCATGGAAATTTTCATGGTAGATTCGCTCATGCTCGGGATGTTGGTAGGATGGGGATGGGAGGATCATCCTGTTGGGCGGTTCTAAATTGATCAAGTTGGCAGGCGGCTGACGTGAGCAACCCCACCAGACCCATCCGCACTGCTCGGGCGTGGAATTGTCAAGTCTATGAGGCTGGAGATGGCTGGAGATGGCTGGAGATGGAAGTATCACTGGTTCATTGGATCAAAGATGTTGCATCATCTTTCGACTTGGAAGATCTTGATTTGGATGGCTTGGAACTTGGAAGTTGTATTTTCCAGAATGATGTGGCTTGACGACCTGCGATGACCGTGTCACCCGACATGTCAGGAGTTCTATGCAGAGGGAGACCAGGTGGCAGCATGGAGCATGGGGGGGAACTCTGAGTTGAGGTGGAATTGGTTCAAAACATTGAAAATTGTTCAGAATGAAATGGTTGTATTCTTGAAGTAAACGGCTGGTGTTTGAGGTATATCTCCACGTGTGCACTCAGTCTTTGCTGTCTGCAGAAGAAGACTTTCAAGTTGAGACTGGGAGAAGCTGACTTATATCATTGATGAAGGGGTGCTTGCTCAACTATTTCAGAGCCATGATTTCAGTCACTTCCCTTTTCCTAGAAATCGGAAACACTGGGAAATTCGCGGTTTGGACAGTGCTATGGTGCGGTTTAGCACGGTAAACCGCACCGCAGGTTCTATCTTCTGGTGGAATGCCAAATCCTTTGCACGACCGCCTCTCACCCGCACTGACGATCATCTCACTTTGCGGGGCATCAGATACAGGTTGTATCATCAAACAGTTTTCGTTTGAAATACGATTCTCAGAAAGACCATTGTTGATAAATTGTTGATGATTAAAGTGATTGAATTTGCCATGAGTTGACCCAATTTTTTGGATCCGAAATTGCCATCGACATGGATATCTCAAGATCTCCAGCGAGGCAGAACAAATTGCATTCCAAAGTCTTCAGCCACTTGGCATCACTTGGCCATGGCTAATCGCTGATGGGAAGGCCTTGGAAGCCCTGTGTTTCTCCTGGAAGTTTGGAGGGATCTTTGCCACCTGAGCCAGCTGACTTCTTTTCCCAAGTTGTCATCCCGTACACCTTCTGCTGTCTTTTGACTTGAATTATCATATACCCTCACTAAAACTGCCGTTTTATGTGTATCCCCAATTCTAGCCAACGCCAAATCTCATATTAGGATGTATGAAGTTGATCTTATCTCCATTAAAAAAATTACTTTGCTTCGAGTGATCCCCACCACGATACTTTCTTTGGAATATAGTGTGATATAGATTTTGACATTCTTTTTCTGGCAACACTTTATGGCAGGGAAGAGGAGGAGAGGACAACTCTGATGAAATCTAGAGACCTTCGGTCTCTAGATTTCATCAGAGTTGTCCTCTCCTCCTCTTCCTCNTTTTCTCTGACATATGCTCTGACATTCTATCTGACATATGTTCTGACATTCTATCTGACATATGTTCTGACATTCTATCTGACATTCTTTCTGGCATTCCAGCTGGCATTCTTCTGGCATTCTGTCTGGCATTCTAGCTGGCATTCTTTCTGGCATTCTATCTGTCATATCTTCTGACATTCTTTCTGACATTCTATCTNAAGCCCGGCAGTGCCCACTGGGATCTGGCGCTCGCGGATGAAGTCCGGCAGTGCCCACTGGGATCTGGAGCTCGCGGATGAAGTCCGGCAGTGCCCACTAAAATCTGGAGCTCGCGGATGAAGTCCGGCAGTGCCCACTGGGATCTGGAGCTGGCAGATGAAGTCCGGCAGTGCCCACTGGGATCTGGAGCTGGCAGGTGANATCTGGAGCTCGCGGATGAAGTCCGGCAGTGCCCACTGGGATCTGGAGCTGGCAGATGAAGTCCGGCAGTGCCCACTGGGATCTGGAGCTGGCAGGTGAAGTCCGGCAGTGCCCACTGGGATCTGGAGCTGGCAGATGAAGTCCGGCAGTGCCCACTGNCAGTGCCCACTGCGATCTGGAGCTGGCAGATGAGGTCCGGCAGTGCCTGCTGCGATCTGGAGCTGGCGAGGAGGAGGAGGAGGCGGGAGGAGGAGGAGGTGGAGGAGAAGGACGTCCACCCCCGGTCAGCTGTGATAAAATCTAGTAACCCTCACCTGGCAGGTGGGGAAAAAAATCCATAGTGGATGGATAAATCCCTGCCAATATCCCCATTGATGTCTTCAACTTGGTCATATCCCCAATGGTTGGATAATATCCCCATTGAAAACCCTGAAATTGTGGGGGAAAACATCATCTATACCATCCTAGAAAATCCTAGAAATACATGCCTATCTTTTTGTGCTATAAGTTGATAATGGTTTGATAATCCCCATTGATATCCCCACATCCTCAAACTATCATTATCATTATAGTATTATATGCCCATTAAGTATCATAATATCCCGTTGATATCCCCATTGATTTATGATCATTCAGAATCCCCAGGAAGTTGATATTAACCCCATTGATTTCTTCAGCATCCGAGGTGGGTTTTATCAACTTCCACGTGAAGTCCATCTTCCTTGGTCTGCGCAACTTCCTCCTTCGATGCCGTGATGCGGGCATCCCAATCAGACCCGAAGGCACTGGCAGAGATGGGAAATTCTAAGTCACAAAAATGGTGGTTTTGCTAGCAAAATGTAGGATTAATTAGGATTTAACATGATTTAACCACGGGATTTATGGACATTTATGGGTTTGTCCGAAGATGTCTGAAAATGGGGTACCCCAATGAATTCGGGGTATCTTTGCACAAACCCAGATGTTTTTCTGTTTCACTTGTGGCACTTTCAAACTGGGAGATGGGGCGATCGTTTCATCACCCTGTCATCACGCACCAGGTGTTGAAACCGTTTTGACACGTTTGGATGAGAACGCTGCTGCTTTTGCGCAGGCGGGGATTCTGTGCTTGGCTAGAGATCTTCTATGATCTTCTTGTGTATTTTGACAGCAGATTGGATCTTTGGCCGAAGAAAGTGATTCTCTGGCAATCCCTACCCAGCAAGGGAAAATCCCAAAGTCCCCTAGGAAGATCCCTCTTTTTCTAGGAAGATCAATGAAAATCATCTAGAAACATCGGAATTGGTCATTGCCACATGGATGGGTAACTAATGATAACTAGCTCGCTGCAGGAGGCTGCTCAGCTTGAGGCCCGGTGGGATGAATCAGTGGGTTGAGCTGAAAAAAACACCAACGCATCCAGCGAGCTTCCGGGTGCAGGCTGGCGTGAAGAGCATGCAGGCGTGATCCCAAGCGTTTTTTGCATCTTTTTTGTGGTCTCAGGGATTCTGAAGAAGTCAGAGTGACGGCTTCTGACGAAGATGCCTGGATGTATGGGATACAGATACTGGGAGTGGTCCAAAATGAGTCAAAATGGCGATGAAATGGTTGAGTCAAAATGCTGATGAAATGTTTGATCACTCCTGGTAGCCTCCCTGTAGATGACCTTGAAGTCTTGCATCGTGGCCAACACATTGCGTGGTCAACTGCAGTTGGATGTGGCAGCGGTGCAAGATTTTCATTGGACCAAACTTTGAATGTCATTTTGCTCCTCTTAGCGGTCTCAAGGCAGACCCACCACACAGCGCGCGCGCGTTGTACCATCGACCATGGGCTGCACCATCAGATTCTGATGTCTTGCTGGGATAATTCCTACACTTCCAAAGTGGTCAGTAGCTGGGAGAGATTGGAATATGTTGGACATACTTAGAAACCAATTTCCAACTTCTGTGATGGTTTCTATAAAATTACCATTCGTAACACCATTTCCAGAAAACATCATCATTGAGAAACCAGTGGTATGCAGTTTCCTTGTAAAACTACTCAGCTGGTGGTGTGGCCAATTATGGAATGGCCGCACCAGAGTGGCCTATGCTAGGGTCTGTGTGGTTTGGACCAGTTGCCACGTGGCAGGGTGGATCCATATTTTGTTGGGGGGATATATAAGCGTCCAAAAAGATTTATGACAAAACAACTTATCAACATTGGTAGATCAAACTTGGGCACAGCTTTTTGCATTAGTTTTGCTGATATTTCTTTGGTCCAATCCAGTCCGCACACTCAAACCTTGGCCATGCGAGAGCGAAAACAGCAGTGAAGGGTGGTTCCCGATCGCATGGAATTCTGCGTTGCTTGAAGTGGCTAACACCCTTACTGATGACTGTTAATTGAAGTTTGCCCGGTTGCCCTGCCATTCAAAGGGGAAAAAGAACTAGGGCCAACTAGGGATGATCAAAATAATGGCTGGTGTGGAGTTGAAGCTGACGTAAGAAACTATTTGGAGTGTTCATGGGAAGCCGATCTTTGTCCTTAGCCCTTTCCAGACTGCTCACAACCCCGGGCAGAATGCTGATCCTGGAAGTAAACAACTCTATCATGGCTACTGCAACCCGATTTATGGCATTGGTTATGATGATGGTGCTCTACCGTCCCTGGATGGATGGTGATTTATCCGACGTTCCCCATATTTCTCCATTAAAACGGCAAAACATTGGGTCTCCATAGAGCAGATATCCATCCCAGTTTCCCGATGCCTAGGCTGAGCGCCGAGCAGCATCGCCTTCATCGCCACTCAAGGCGTATGAAGAGATGCACGTGGATGTGTATATATATATATGTATTATATATATAACAGAGTAATATGTGTATGTTTATGTCTGTATGTATATATGGATATATGTATATATGTATATGTACATAGAATATATATATATAGGCACACATACATGTATCAATGGATTGTATTGAACTACGTCCGGTCCACAGCTTAGAACAAAGTCAATACTTGAGAAAGTACGTGTGTGTTGGTGTCAGCGGCACAGCTCTATGCATGTTGTCCATTGCTGAATAGAATTAGTAGTCAAGCAATTCCAACTTTGACAGCAGATTCAAGCAGATCCTCATACAAGGGCTCATGAATCATCATATCCATAAAATTCCGCAAACCTGTATATGAATTGCACGACTGTCGCGATGTCACAACGGAAGGGTGGGAATTGGATCAGGGAAATCATCATCAAATGGCTGGATTTCGAAAACTTTTATGACTGTTAGATCTCCAATTTTTCATGGTGAAGTTGGTTATAGTAATTGGAATATCCCCAAATTTTCTCCATCCAGATCCTGTTGGTCTTTTTCTTGGCCGCATTTTTTTTCGGCTCAGCAGTGAAGGGTTCGTTTCCGCCACCGGGAAAACGGGTCGGCAAGGTGTGGCCAAGTGTCGGTCGGAGATTTGAACAGATCAACCTGCTGCGGCCTTGATCAGAATGTCGCTGTAAAAGCCTTGTTTAATGTAAAACCCCAAGATATAACAGCTTGTTTCGGTAACAGCATGTTTGTATAAAAACTTGTGGATGTAGTCGGCAACAAACATCTTATTATCGCGCACAAAGCTTCATTGCGGAATTTGCGCTGGTGTGGCTGTGTGGCCCAAACTAAACGAGCTGAAGCAATTTTATGCCAACGACCGTTGCAAAACCACAGGCAAAGCAATATACCTATTTGCTTGCCTGCCTGCCTGCCTGCCTGCCTGCCTGGCTGTCTGTCTGTCTGTCTGTCTGTCTGTTTTGTCCTATTACTATATGATATTATATATGTGATCTAATCTTATCTCAGTTTATAGTCTGATCTAGTCTTATCTTGTCTAATCTTATCTACCTATCAATCTATCAATCGATCTATGTATCGTATTGTATCGCATCGTATCTGATTGTATCCGATCGTATCTGATTGTATATCTGATTGTATCCGATCGATCTGTTGATTGATCTATCTATTGATTGATCTATCTATTGATTGATCTATCTATTGATTGATCTATCTATTTTCTCTCTTCTCTTGTCTTGTCTTCTCTTCTCTTCTCTTCTCTTCTCTTCTCTTCTTATCTTCTATTGTCTTATCTTAGCTTTTCTTATCTTATCTTATCCATTCATATCTATTCTATCTGTCTTACCATATCCTACCCATCCATCCATCCATCCATCTGCAATAGCTGCAATAGCTGCGATCTAAAATGCACCCTGTGGCCAAACGCCATGGGGGCGGGCTCCCTTGGCCCTCAAAGTCCTATGCCTGAGACCTCCACAATGCTGCAAACCTAGTGCAAACGAGAGATCATAGTTTCAAATGCAGTTAATACGGTGCAACTGTGAGATGTGAGCTTCAAAAAATGCTGCAAGTGAATACTAAGGAAAACAGGTATTTCTGTGTCAAAATGGTGTGAACCCCGTATTTTAGCTTCAAACTGCTGCAAATAAATTGCGTGTTTTTTGATCCAAATAATATTCATGCGTACGTTGTTTCATCGCTTTGGAATGTCTTTTTGACCGGAATGACGTTTTCATTTGATCCACTTATCACGTAATTATATACATATGCAATCATATATATATACATATAGAGAGAGGTACTCAGGTACTCAAATAAAGACGGTTGCACCTGTGCAATCCACCTCTTCCAACAGGTGGAGCCAGTGGTCATGGAGGCCAACAAACGTCGGAAGGTGGCCCCCTGGCCCACGCTGAAGCCAGTGGAGGAACCAGGTGGGAACATGTGGATTTCATGAAGGGAAAATTTACAGGGCACCCGAATTTTCCCCATGAAATATAGGGGTTTCTTGTAAATTGTCCCTTAAACCAATCCAGTGATAAACGCTCCAATTGATTGAAGTTCCCCGAATTTTGTCTTTCAAGAAATCCGAGATTTAGGTGAAATTATATATTTGGATTTGGATGGCAGAATCATGGTCAAAGTTCTTATTTGGATGGAAAAACCCATATCATTTCCTGCAACTAGTTGTTTCCCTTGAACCAATGCAGTGAATGTTGATGCTTAGAGATGCTGAGACTTGCTGGATATTCAATGAAGGTTGCTGTTACCCTCTGGTTATTTAACGTAGCCATGGAAAATGGCTAGTTTTGGATTTTCCCAGCTAGAAACCTCCATTTATAGGGGATTTTCCATGGCTATGTTAAATAACCAGAGGGTGATTGGTGATGACTAGAGGTGAGCAATGTTAACATTCAGACCGATGAATCATGTTAGACACTTGGTAATTCATACGGTCTGATAGTTTGTGATGCCGAATCGAGGGTCTGGAGTTTTGTTTGTTGATGTTTGCTGGTCATCATGGTCGGTGATGACTGATGCCAGCTGGTGATAGTCAATGGATGTTAGACAGTTTCCGTTAGGCTAGTCTTCATCATCAATTCACATTGATTTGATACAGTATGATGTCGTTGAACTAATTTCTGGCAACTTGCATATTGTTGATACGATTTTGTCTGAAATGTTGGGCTAATTACTCCCAACTCCCATAGATTATGCCTCATTTGCCCCATGAAATTGGGTGTTGATTAGTTTAAAGTCCCACTAAATCAGCATTAAATCCAATAGCTAATCATCACAAGTATCACCTTTCCATATATTTTCCATATTATTTTCCCATGAAAATGGCCATGTCCATTGTGCGCCAGGGAAGGCGGATGGTCTCGGAGGCCTCTTCGATGGCCTCCCGGCCGCCGAAGACCATGGCGTTTCGGCGGTGCCCAAGTCACAAGCGGTGCCACAGGCGCCCAAAATGTGGATTTGAAAAGCTAGAGATTGGGATTTCACCATCTGATTGGGGAAGATTTCATGATAGGGATGAATAGTGGTTATGTGGATGAGCATTGTTTTTTTAATTTATAAGGGTTTTATGAGGATTTGTGTTGCTTATTAATTAGTGGAGATTTCGCAAAGCCCCACTTTATGCCCATTTGGCAAAAGAAAATAATTGAAACATCATGATTAACTACAGGACTTAGGGGATAGATCAAAACCCTGTCAACCAGAGTTTGGAAAGCAGCTATTTGGGGAATCCTTAGGGAACCAGGGTTTTGGCCCACCCATAGTATCTGAGCAGTTTCAAAAATACTGGTTGATTACATAGTGATCGGTAGTTTCACCATCATTTGCAAGGTTTGTAATTAAGTATCAAGAATATCGGGATAGAGTCGATAAATGATGTATAAATGATTTTTTTGTTGATGATAGCAGGGTTTACTACCCGTCATATAGTACTGCATGTTGGCCATTCTCATAATCCATGAACTGGGAGCCCCCCATGAAGTACAAGAAAGTTCCAGAAGCTCATTGACTCAGAAGCTGGCAGCAATCGCCATGGATTTCACCATGGATTTCACCATGGGTTTTCCGATAGAAATTGCCAGATCTCCAGCATTTTGGGAGGTGAAGAAGCCCGTGGCTCGGCTAAGCCAGCCTTCCAGGTCCGACCGGCCAGGCTTTTGCCTTTGAAACATGGGGAAAAGCATTGGAAAAACATGGCATCATCCCATGAATGTTTGGATTAAATGGATGGTTTCTATGGGAGAATCCATGGAAAAGATCGGATTCCATGTCTTTCAAATCATTTGGAAAATGATGATCAAAATCCTCGAGATAAGATGTGTCATGAATGATACCCTTTTTCAATGGAAAATTGGAGTTTTGTTTATGGGGCATCCCATTGTTGGACCACCCCTGAATCTAGTAGTAGAGTCATGCACGGTTTCATGGTGACAAGAATAGCGACTCACAACAGGAATTTTGGAAAATGATATGTCAAGATATTTCAAGGGTGACTGGGAGGCGCACTTTAGTGAATTTTCTGGTGGTGTGCGTGCTCATGGCACACCGGAATCGCAGAGTTTTCTGAGACCCGAGACCCAAGCCGACGATGGTGAGACGTGAGAAATGCTGACAGGTTATGTGGGGGGAAAACAGAGCGGGTAAATGATGATCGCTACAGAACTGTACAGAACTGTACATGAGCGAACCATCATTATTATGAGGGTAAATGATCCTTATACGACATATTGGGCAATGAGTCTACATACTCATTACTACTCCTGGAAGATGTTTCATTTCAGAGGTTTTTCGTTTCAGTGACAAACTGCAGGTTCCCGGGGTGAAAGTCATGTTCCATCTAGGTTACCACCATTCGGTGCTTGCACATCCTCAAGAAGCATACCAAATCCAGAAGACCGACTTCATGGAGAGAAAGGGTCTGGCCGCTTAGTGCTGACTGCTGACATCTGCTGACCGCACTCGCCGCACCGACCCTGGTTGAGCGTGGCGTTCCTGGGAGGTCATCACTCGCAGCCTTGAGGAAGCAACCTACCAGGTGAAGGCACTGGTAGTGCGTTGCGGTGATCCAAAACATGTTGAGTGAAAGGTGCCAGGTATGACATGGTATGACTAGGTCCTTTTTTGGTGCTTGATAGGTGATCCAATTGAAAATCCCATTAAATCCCATTTGAATCATGTTTGATCATGTGTGATCTCCTGAGAGTTGGTAGCGGCTGCCAGGAGTTTCGAAAACATGTGGCTGCCAAGGCAACACCAAAGGACAGTGGAGGTTCTGTTTCATTTCGTTGATGTACTAGCAATGTATAGTTGATGTATGTATAGTGAATGTATAATTATATATATATATATACATGTATGTAGTGATATGGAATGATGATAATAAGATGATGTGTATATATATATATGTACACATATATATACCATATACATAGATCTGAGACATCAGCAGCACACAACATGTAGGGCTGTATCTGAATCTAAATACGTATTTGAAGAAACTCAACAAGATCCCACAAGAAACAAATCAGATAACCGAAAGCGGAATCGTTAAAACACAATCAACACAATCAAAAAGACAAAAAAGGCACACCAGGATTGATGAGCAAAATCAAAAGAATAAACAAGCAAATTTCAAACATGCAACATGCAATCAGTAAAAAACGAAAATGTGGCTCGGCTTCGTTCAGTTCCAATCGCGACAGCACTTGCATGATGCTGTTCCTGTCTTTTCTCTCAAAGTGTAGATGAGAAACATGGCGAAAAACTGGATCACCAATGGATCACTTGGATCCCTTGTGGAGTTCAGCAGCGTCCAGGAACAGCAAGCTGAATTTGAACGCTTGGCGCGGAAAGAGTCTGATGCTGTGCTGCAAAATTTTAAAATTGTGCTAGGCTCTGTCATCATTTTGTGTCGGATGATTGGTAGTCACATTTGATCTGGTGTTTTGTTGTTGCTCTTGGAAGTTTCTTTCCTCTGCCTGGACTGGAAGACACAGCCAGAATTCAAGTTGAAAAGAGATCATCACCACTGCGAAGAAATCGCAGCGGCCAAAGGATTGCGGCTCTGCTCGTGAAGGTGGCTCTTTAGGTCCGGGGTCCCTGGGATCCAGCGCGGTAAGGATGGAGTTTCACACTGTGTCTGAGAAGGACAATGTGGTAAACCAAGCAGTAGTATAGTAGACCTTCAATCTTGGATGGTTTTTGGCAGCTATTTCTGGAAAAACCAGGGATGATTTATTGTTGGGTTTACACACTGTTCTGCACGCTCTTGAAGATTTAGTGATCCTTTTGCAATCAAGTGAAAATTGCAGAACCTGCCTAAGAACTGTGGAACTGAGGTCGTTTTCACCGTGGACAAATGCAGAAGCCATTTGAGGATGCTGCTTTTGCTTTGGAGGTCAATGAAATGAGTCCAGGACCTCAGGAGCCCGGATGGTCGAGTGATTTCCAGCAGGATGGCCACGGGTGTCACGTCCGAAAAAATGACCGGCCGAGGTCATGTGGTGATGACCGACAGCGGTGTGCATATCATCCTGAGGGTGGAATGAATTGATGCCGCTCCCCGTACAGAGAAGCAGAGACCAGCCCTGGAGGCTGCCGATGAAGTCATGACGAACGGAATCACTTCGACCAAGATCCAAAAATCATCAAAAATCACGGTAATGTCATGGGATTTGTGCATGGCTCAAAAATCACGGACCCCAAAGATTGGGGGGTTAATACGGAAGATTTGGTCCATGGGCAAATACCCCAAATCTTGGTATGTGTATGGATATGTCACACGCTACCAGTTTGGGAGTTTACCAACAAAGCTGCTTGACATGACTGGCTGTTTCAAAATCTTCCATCCGGCATACAGCACGTGGTCCCTGCAGCAGAAAACAAAACCTGTACAAAAACTTAGAACATGTGTTGCTGCTTTTAACAGTTCCATGTGGTGGAGCAGACGGCAGAGATCAGGTATCTTGGGTTGGGAATATTTTGCGTGTGTCTGTGTTCTGATAACAGTTGGGATTTTAAGATGATGTAGAAAAAAATGGAAAGATGTAATTCAAAGCTGGATGATGTTGGGAACTGTTGGGATGTTGCAAAATGATGCAAAATGATGCAGAGATATGTATGTATATATATATATACAATCAAAAGGTCCTGAAAGGTCCTGAACTTTGCGTCTGATCACCGACAGCTCGTGGATCTTTACCGAGACGCGACTGGCAGGCTCTCGACCGTTTGAGTATGGCTCAAGGTTTGAAGGTTTGGGGGTGAGCCATGGTGAGCCATGGTGAGCCTAGAAAATTGATGAAAATTAGTTGTGTGAAGATGTGTTAAGTATTGTTAAGTAGTATAGCCATGTAAAGCCATCCATCATTTTGAGCCATACCTGACGACCTTTCTCGGTCTCGTACTGTGTCTATATATTCTGAAGCCCCCAAAGACCAGCACATGCCAGTCTTACGGAAGTTCAGCATCGGTAGAGAATGGTCAGCAACTCCAGGCTTTGGGTGTACAACTCGTCTCGTGTTTCAGATTCTCATGGAGCTATTCATCATGAGAACATGACCAATCTCTTCAATCTTCAACTAAGTTATATAATGCTACAATATATGTGTATAGATAGATAGTAGATAGATAGATAGATAGATAGATAGATAGATAGATAGATAGATAGATAGATAGATAGATAGATAGATAGATAGATAGATAGATAGATAGATATAATGTTATATATATATACATATATGTACATAGTTTTGACATTTTTTGTGATGACTCAGTTGACTCCCAAAAGGCCCCAAGTATCATTTCGTGCCGTTGAAGCAAAGGATCCACCGTGGCAAAAAGCAGCGTTGATCCGTGCGTTCGATCGTTGGATCCGTTGATGCTGGCGTTGCGTTTCTGCAGGTTGCACCACCGCGCGGGACGGTGGCAGCTCCAAAGGCCTGTCAGACTCAGTGGTTAGACTGCACTGTGCCATGTTTTTTGGTGGGGAAACCATCAAACATGAAGATATCATGGGAATATCACCAACGATTATCTGGTGGTTTCATGTGTTTGTTCATTTTGAACAATGGAAAGCGGATGATGATCCCCATTGACCAGCATATGATTTTGGGGGTGAAACCACCAACCAGCTCGCCTTTTCTTTCCGGGTAAAACTGACTACCTTTTGTTGGGAAGAACTGTGATTCTGTTGCTGGGACGACGCCAGTTGTGGTGTGGAGAAATGGCAATGTTTTAAACAAGTGTCAAACAAATTTGTGCTTGTCATGTCCCTATTTGTCTTCACAACTGTATTGACAGATAAGTGCGCAATCCAGTTCTAGCAGATTTTCCCAATCTCGGAGCCTTGAGAATATCATGAATGGCAGAGTGTTGGCAAGTGGCGAAGCAACACTTGAAACCCAGACTTAAGAGCTGCTAAAACACATTATTCCTATTTTTACATATTATCATATATATAATATACATAACATATATATTCTATGATATATAATACCAAGAAAAACATCAAAAGACTTCAAGCTGCAAAGCCTTGAAAGTTGCCAGGCCTTCGTCCCACGCTGGGCCACCCCTGGCTACTCCACGCCAGCAGGGCCGCCGGGGCCTCCGGGGCCGCCCATGGCCATGGCCGCTGTCGTAGCCACCCCAGCACCGCTGGCAGCGCCCATGGCGGGGTACCTGACGCCTTCGGGCCCCTTGACACAGTGCCATGCCCCGGAACGGGAGATCTCGGGGCCGCCGCAAGGCCAGATGTGATGGGGAAAAGATTTGGGCAACGGAAAATGCAGGATATTCAAGGTTTCGGAAGGCATGATGTGACATAGTGAATTTGCAGAAGCCTCAGAAGCCTCAAGAAATCTCAAGACCTATCCAAAAGCAGCAGGCAGAAATGAGCGGAAGTGGGGCCAGCTACCAGAAAATGTGAAGAATCACCAATCAAAGGGGAATAGCGAAGACATGGGAGGAGACATCAGAGACATGATAAACATTCAGAAACATGCAGAAGTCCCAGAGAACTTGAAAATGTGATGATGGGATTACATTGGATTTTGTACACATATATACACCATTATATATATATATATATGTATGTATATATATATATATATATACACCATTATACACCCTTCCATGTCCAAACATTGTCCACTTCCTGCAGCCTCATCTGACCAGGCTTAGTGAGATCTGGATCCCAGTTGCGATCCCAGGAATCATCATGTTGAACAGGCTATCTTGGATGTCTCTATCTTGGTTGTTGTCTCTATGGATACAGTACTCGTATGTTTGCAATGTCTGACTATCTTCAAGCAACTCAAAATTCCCTATACATGGAGATTTCAATGGAAAAAACATCTGTAAATGGGATATGTTCCATTGCCATGTTTGATTGCAAGGGTAGATGCTCGGAATGGGAAGATTGGAAAGTGGTAGGGTGGTATTCGTTGCATCGTTGCATTCCAACTGCGTTTGCACTTTGGCGCATGGATTGGACTGAAAGATTGGGTATTCCAAATTCCATTGCTTTATTAATCATCATGTTCTGGCATCATGTTCTGGCATCTTGGTATTGCGTTTGTCAGAGGTCCGCAATCATCACCGCCCATGTCAAGGTGCGCAGATCTCAAAGCATCTGAGTTGGTCCCAACTTTTGACCCACCAAGGAGGTAGGACAGAATGTCTCAAACCAAAATATCCACAACTTTCATCAATGTTAACCCAAATAAATCATAGTAAATCCAATCTTCTCCCAAAGTATCCCAAATATCGACAACATTCTACAAGAAACAATCCCAAGTTGTCCAAAAAATTCATGTTCCAATAATCCAAAGGAATCCATGTGCCGATCTTCGTCCAGGTGCCATCACAGGTGCCATCAATGCCAAGCTGCAGTAGTCCAACGACTCCTGTGCGAGCACCAAGGACGGCGGCAGTGGTGAAAACCTCAACGATTTGGTGGTTGATTCGTTTTGGTTCAGGGATGGGAAGGAAGAAAACATGATAAAAACCCACCAAATGTGGATGTTAGTCACTTTGGGATGTAAAAACGCTCGTTTCCTTGCATTAAAAAATACACATTGAGCAACAAGGATGTGTCATCACTTTGGATGATAAAAGTATGTTATATAGATAATATTACATACTCCCATTTAGTGTGCAGATCATGAGATCAAACTCACTTTGGATGACAAATAAAATTGTTGCAAGCCATAACAACTATGGGAACAAACCAGAGTTTCACCATGAGGATTTGCGTTCTGAAATTAAATTGTTTGTGAGATTGATGGTTTGTTGGAGGTTATTGATGATCAATGATGATGGGACATGATTACAAAATACTGTAGGGCTTACTAGCCATACTGTCCAAGGATACTCATGGATTATGTTCACTGATGTTCATTTGGATTTGTGTTGTCAGGGATTTGATTGGAGACGGTTGTTGATTAGAGACGATCAATCATCAGACTGCCACTCATAGAGAGGTTAATCATAAATGAACAATGTCAACTCCATATGAAGAAACCCCAGCTCATGAATTGTGATGTTACTTGCAAAGTGTGACCATCGGCTCCTAGAATAGTACCCCCCCCATTTTCAACAGCTCAGGGGGATATTTGCCTACGTACCAACGAGCAAAGGGTGGGAGGTCCACCAGTTTTAGTCCTGATCTCCAAGACAGGAGCGCAGCACCTGCCTTTGCAAGCCCAGTGAGGGTGCACGGGGCGTCGAATGCTTAGCAAGCTTCTGGAAGTCAGTTTCCAACTTGGAGCTGGTTGGGAATATGTGCTAACTACTGAGGTGGTATAGCTAAGAGTAAACCATACCCCAATTTGCAACTTGCGTTGACAACGCTTTTAATCAAGCTGGATTTATCAAAGCACGCAAGAAGAGGCTAGCTCCCCCGAATCATGATGGTTTACCAACAAATTCAGGAAGAAGTAGTTGGTTGTTGGCTCAACATCTGAAACAATGTTCCATCCCCAGAACTGCGACGATGGAGCGCATCCTAGGGTCCCAAAAAGATGTTGAGGTGGGATCCCTAACAGACACTGAAAATCAAGATAGTAGGGATAGTCACATGGTATTAAGATTGTACTTTACAAAAACAACTGGTGTCTCAGATGTACAGTCATTCCTGGAACAATAGTGAGGAAAGGCCCTCGGATGTGACGCGGAAATTCCCCTCGGATGTGACGCGGGACCTGTTCCTCAGTTGTGACGCGAATGCTCCCTGTTTACTCAGATATGACGCGCAGTCCAGTGGCCCGTCCAGTGACATTTGGAAGTAAAAAGTGTTAAAAACTGTGGGGTTCGGAGCATGTTTGGAAGTTGAGATGTGGAAAAAGTGCACACCGTTGTGGCGCGAAGCACATTTTGTGGCGCGAAGCACATTTGGAAGTAGAAATTGTTC
The DNA here is from genome assembly GCA_003297045.1 of Symbiodinium sp. clade C Y103. Taxonomy (NCBI): domain Eukaryota; class Dinophyceae; order Suessiales; family Symbiodiniaceae; genus Cladocopium; species Cladocopium sp. clade C. The sequence goes on from BGPT01000102.1 coordinate 439,792, forward strand.
AACACTGGCGGTCTCGGAGCACTTTTGGAAGTTGAAATGTCGAACAAGTGCACGGCGCTGTGGCGCGAAGCACAGTTGGAAGTGAAAAGTGGTAAAAACTGTCAGCTTCGGAGCACTTTTGGAGCTACAACTACAACTACAGCAACTACAACAATGACAACTACAAATCCCACTACGTGACATTATAAACCCTAAATGGTTGCTTTGAACTGCTGCAATCCTCCTGCCTAAGTCCCCCAAGCCCCCCCAAGTCCCCCCCCAAGCCCCCCCTGTCCCAGGTCCCCTAATTATACACCCTAAATGGTGGTGTCGCAAATGAGGGAGATTTGGTGTCGCAAATGAGGGAAGTCCAGGGTGGTTTTGGTGTCGCAAATGAGGGGGATTTGGTGTCACAAATGAGGGAAGTCCAGGGTGGTTTTGGTGTCGCAAATGAGGGGGATTTGGTGTCACAAATGAGGGGCTAGCCCAATAATGACATGATAGAATTAAGAACAGATAAACTGATACAAACAGTCATCTTACAAATCTCTTACGAGTACACAGTATACCGACCCAAGAAGGAAGATAGAAAAGCATGCCCCACTCGCAATTTCTCTAAGGGCCAGTCCTGCATCTCCTGTGATGGTGCAGGTGAGCCACGGGAACCCAAGGGATCCAGTAGGATGGTGGATGGTTCAAGCGAAAAAAAACTGGAGATTTTACCATTGAAATGTTGGTTATATCAAGTTATATCAAGTTATATCAAGAGACTATCCCATATTCTTGGGATTTTGCCCACATGTTGTTTAGGATTCTATCAATCAAAGATGAAACTTTGATGTTTTTTTACCTGGCCGCTGGGGAATTTGACAAACTCAGCGAAATGTGACGATCCAAGCAGCAGGATCAGAGACGAGTCTTGCGCGCCGTCGCGACACCGCTTAGAGTGGAGGCACAGTTTGGGAATCAGAAATTGAAACATGGCAAGGGGGATCATTTTTCAGCCTGAAAGATTCACATCCCATGAGTTTTTTATGGCACATCTCCCCAAGTTTGGGGTAAAGATCACCCAAGTATAGAAACACACTAGAGTTGATGCTGAAATTTTCCCTAGAGCAATCATCAAAGATGGAAAACAAAAAATTCCTTCGAAAGTAGTGGTAAATTATGGTGAATGATTATGGTAAAATATGGCCACCTTTTCTGAATCTCTTTTTGTTGCTGAAACAGATCCCCACCAGTGGCCTGGGGCGGATGCCTTGCACCGGGTTTCAGGTGCGTGCAGAAAATCGATGCACCAGCCCAGATCGAAGAGCCTGGCAGGCAGCGAGGAGTTCAAAGAGAGGTGTTTCCATGGCCACATGGTGATGTATATGATGTATGGTAAAAGGATGGTGAGAATGTGTGGATTGTTAGTGAAAAATAATGCAAAATGGTGGAGACAGTTGACGCACAATACTGTGGTGGTGATGCAGAGAGACCAAGATCTTAGAGACCGGTGAGGCCTGCAAGAGGAATCAGTCACAGTCAGAGAATCTACAGAAGAGGCGGGAAGGGAGGATTCCGAAACGAAATGTGGATATGTTTTTCATGACATGGCCGAATTGCCAAAGATATTCAAAGATGTGGATGAAACATGATGAAACCATCCATTGAAACCATCCATTCGATGGGGATTTGCGCCACAATTTTGTGAACTTCCCAAGACCTTCACCAGGCAGCTGGAACCTACAACACCAATCACAAAGGCCTTGACATGGCGGCAGCGATGTGGCTTCTCAAGTCATGGGGGATCCCCAAGTCACCAAGGATCACCAAGGGTTTCAATATGTTTCAATATGTTTCAATGACTTGGATGATAAATGATACAGAATGGATACACCCCATGACTTAGGAAACGTCCATGTAGTTCTAATATGTTCCCAGATATGTTTTAAAAACCTCTCTAATGGTTGATGGTTATATGTTCTAATGCTTATTGATTCTTGTTGATGATTTCCGCTGAACCCAAGCATGTAACCCAGATAACTTGGATAACCATTAACCACCAGATATTTTTGGGGCCACACCCAGAATCCAACTTGGATGATGGAAACTGATCCGAGTTCTGATCAGGTGCAGGTGCCGGTTCCACTGTGTGGCGCTTGGTATGAAGAAGTTCCAAGAGGTTGTGGGTGAACATCCAAAAAGAATACAGCAGCATATTCCACCAATATGCGAAAGTGTCTCAAAAAAATGGTGCAAACCCCTGGTATACAGCCCAGTCAGGGGAAATAATGACAAACCATAATTTTTAGATTTTTTACCAGAAAAAATTGGGGGGTGCCCTATTTTTCCACAGGTTTTTGTTCACCTCTCAACGGGCGTTGGAGCCCAGGTCTGGCGCGACCCCTCGTGAGGTCTTGGAGAGGCGCAACAGTTTTTTAGATTTTTCGCAGCTTGGTTCCAGCTTAGATGCAGTTAGATAACATATATATTGAATATATTACATTATTTAATAAGTATAGTGTGTATATAGAATATCTTTGAATATATATATATATATATAATATCGTTGAATATGTATATATATATATATTGTATATTGTATCCTACATATACATGTGCATGACATGTATACACAGACACACACATTGAATCACTTGTGTTTTAAGCAACTTTAGGTCGCTCGGTCGCATGTTCGAAGTAGATGCCAACCACATCGACTCCTTTGCAGGGACTTGTCAGATCCAGAGAAGGCCGTCCGGGGCAAGGAGAGCTCGGCATCATGATCGTCATGAGGATGTTGCCATATTTTACCAAGAAACAATGGGGATACATGGGGCATGAAATGTGTGTCTTTTGTTCCATCCCTATTTGTGAATATGTGAGATGATGGTTCTAGCTGTTTCTAGCTTGGTTAGAGCAATCAAGCAGTTTGGGTTCAGCATCATTCAGCTTTCCATTTGGAGAGATTCTGCAAGTAAGGCAACAATTGCACACTCTCTCGTCACGAGACAGAGTCAAGTTGTGACAGCATGCTGAAGGGCACGGTTGAATTCGCAAAAAGCCATCGCTGTCAGCTCGTGGCAGGTGGAATATGACGATCTTCAGTTCATTGAGAGATTGGGCAAGGGTGAGTTTGGAGAGGCCCTCTGGACAGACTCAGCTCTCATTGCTTTGGCTGGTAAGACATGAATGAAAGCTCTCATTTCACTGGCTTTCAAGAACAACCCAAATATTGGCTATAAAATGCTACAAATCAGATGCTACAAGTTTGTTTCACCATGTTTCACATGATTTCTCCCAACTGCGTGGAGTTAGGCTTCCGGCGTTCGAGGGGAATTGAGCACTATTGATGATGTGCCACAGGTCTTTAGAGGATACTATGGAAAAGAAGAGGCCAGATGTCCAGTCGAATGTGGCAGATCACATGTTGCTGTGGGCTGTTCTCCCATGTTTTCAGTTGCCATTTATACCTAGTGTTTGAATGTGTTTGATATTTCCGAATGGTCATGGTGCTGGAAAAGTCTTTTGTTTGGTTTCCACAACTCAGCGGTTTTCCGATGAGTTCTTCGCTGCAGGTTGCAATCAAGCAATTGTTCTTTGATGAGAACATGACTGAGTTGATCGTCCAGGAAATCCCAGAGAAACGGCCGGATATTTTTTACCTCCAAAGCAGTCATTCATCCCTAGAGTCCCAGAGGAATCTGAACGATGTATCAAGATCCGCCGATGGAGAAGAAGCTCAGCAATAAAACAAGAATAAAAAACAATTGTTATAGCTACCCTCTGGTAAACTAACATAACTATGGAAAATCACCAATTTTAATTGGAAAATCAACTATTTCTATGGCCATGTGCAATAGCTATGTTAAATTACCAGAGGGTATTGAGCTGGAGATTTGCAGATGAATTCTGACTGTTGCAGATGTCAAGGGAGTGCGACTGGGATGCTCTTGCCGTAGGACCTGGCAAGAGAGATTGATTCCTTCAGACATCTGAGTCACAAGCGCTTGGTCCGAGCCTTGACCCCTGGCCGACCCCGCCATGGTGTGAACAACAAGAATGGATATGATATAATCAGCAACATTCAATAACAATATCAAGAAATATGCAAATATGAAATCTGTTAGATTGCCCCCTCTGTTTGATGTAGCAAATTTCGAGGCACCAGTTTCCCATCCTGGAACCTTGCTGAGGTTCGGTTCATCGGCGCATCTTTGCAGTTGCCAAACCTTTGCCTTGTGACCGAGTGCCCATGGCGGGACCATGTAGCGGACAGTAGATGGCATCCTGGGATCCTGATGATTTTGCTTGGGCATCAGGTATATGCCAGGCGGTTCCTTGCATCATCTACTACACGTTCGCAGGCAACGCGTAAGTTTGAAAGAGATCGCTATGGACTGCTATAGATCACTTGCATATAGAATGATTGTCCACTGGCTGCATCATGTGGTCATTGGTGCGCTATTGGTGCTCCTGTTTTCTTCACGTGGATCCAACAACTGTGTCCTAAAATGGTGTGTAGCCGGCCTAAATTCATCAGTCAATCATCAGATTCCACGACGTGAAATGGCCAAACCTTGGGCGCATTGATGGCGCAGGCAGAAGCTTCCCTTCGGCCATGCCTTGAATATGTGCATACAGCAGCTTGGATTGTGAGGCCTGGGCTCGATTTGGATCCAGATCTTGATGTTTTTCAATAGAAAACAAGCTGATACTAACTGCAATAACCAATTTTGTGGGTTGATTGGTCCATTGGTACTCCATTTTTAAACCCCCCATGAATGAAATGATAACCTCACAGCATCTCACAGCACGCTGGATTCCAAGCCAGTTTGCTTCATCCAAGGATTGCAGATGGCGTATCGTGCCCTGGATGCGTCGGGTGCGTGGAATTCAGCTCATGGCATTGCATCACTAGATCCAGTCACTTGTGTTAAGAATGAGATGTGCGACTTGCTCATGTGTTCTTATCACATCTTATGACTCTTATCAGTATATATTTATATATAATCATATGTCCAGTGGAAATGATCAACTAGTACTATTATACTACATTATACTACTATACTCTATCACTATGATCATCACATATCATCACTATGTCCCAATTTGTTGCTTCAAATCCTCTGGATGAACTGCGGAGTCAGGTATTTGCACAGCCAGATTCCCACCATCGTTCACCGTGACCTGAAATCATTGAACGTGGTGCTGGATCTGAGTCTGAACATCAAGGTGGGGAGCTCAGGGATCCAACTAGCCTCTGGTATTGCCTAACAGTTTGCGAACTGGAAAATCACCATTTTCAATGGGAAAATCAACTATAAATCACCATTTAGCAAACTGTGAAATTACCAGAGGGTAGTTGATCATGAAGTTTAGTATCTAATTCCCTAATGGTGGCTTCGAAGATGTGAAACATGTGAAAACACATCGGACAAATGGGATGATCCCAAGTGACCAGAAGATTGCGCTTGGAGCGTGTACTACTGGTACTTTTGAAACGTCTTGAAACATCTTGAAACCAAGAAAATTGAAGTTTGATGAAGTTTGGAATTCCTTTCCTCAGTGCATGTTCCCTCTATGCTGCCACGATGCTCGAGCGGTTTTTGGCGGCTTTCAGTCTTTGCTGAAGCAAGCTGTCACCAACACCAAAGTGACTCGGATCCAGATTGAATCAGTCCATGGATGGATGCATCCAAAGGCAACAATCCTTCATTTTGAACAAGTGCTGAATTCCAAAATTGCGCCTCTCATTTACCAAATGCAAGGAATGGGCTGCAATCAAAGCACTGTAGAAGAATTTCAGAAGCCCGTGCCTGTCCAGCAGAAGGACCGCGAGTTTTTGAGCCCAGGTTTCAACAGGAAAATCATCAGTACACCAGGATTTGTTTCCGTCTCAGGCTACGAGAGTTGTTTATTTGGGTTTGATTGTTGACGAAGTTGAATCATGTTGAACTGTCATATTGTTGGTCATTAGATCCCACTAGATCCCCTTCACATCCCCACATTTTGATGCAAAATGATGCCTTCCTCTGTTCGCAGGTTGGTCGACAGTCATGCTGCGAGAGCGAAAAGGCCAGGGCTGGGCCCATGCTGCTTGGGATTTAGATGCAGATAGGATTATAATGAATTATATGTTACTGTTACTATATCAGAATATTACATGAGCGCCCATATGTGGTTCATGGTTTTTCATGTTATCATATGAGTTCCTACATGTTATTATGTGTCATTATCGCAGGTCGGGGTATTGATGGTGAGAATCGAAATTCATAGCAACAAATAAACTACTGCAATCCGGTCCGATTAATAGATGGTGCATTATGATAGAAAGATCATGATGAAACTGGATGAAGGACGCCTAATGCAGCAGTGGTTTCCAACCGCCGACCAGGTTAGGGCACCCTATGCGGCCAGTTTGGGCAAGATTGCTGAGCATACAAGCGAGCTGTGGATTGATGATCGCAGCATGGTGATGAGAAATCGATGCTTTTTGTTGGAACTCGTATGAGTGTGTAAATATATCACAGGATGCTATTCTTATGATAATTTAATATATATATATATACATATATGTATATAAATATATATACATACACAATCTGTATGTGTAAATATGCATATACCAAGTGCCAGCACATCAATACTTGACAAATGCTGGGATTTGTTTGGATCCGTGGGCAGTTTCCAAGATTCGCTTCTGAGGATTGGAAGAGGAATGCGATTCACCAAATTTTGCGCAGCATTTCAAGTCCTGGGAGCAGATGGATTCAAAGGACGAGGAGGTAATTCCACCAGGGATACCACAACCGATCAATGGGCCACTTGACGTAAACCAGTTTGACCCCAAATCCGGGATACCTCCCAAATCAAGTTTGATGGAGAAAATGATCCGAAACCAATGGATTTTGGGGCCTCGCAGTTGTGAAGATCAAGCAGTTTTTTTCCTCTGATCTCCAAGGCACGTCGATCGTGTCTTGAAAAGGAGGATGGCACAGCAGTTAAGCGCCTTATCCGCAGCGAATCGCGGTCATGCTGTGGCTGTAGCGCTTAGTGAGTGTCGTTGGTATTTTTCAAATCTGCCATGAGAATGATCCCCGCTGGGATGATGATCCCCATGTCTCTCCATATCTTCCCAGATCTTCAACTGATTTCAGTTTCCAATTGATCAATGTGCGGATGGATCAGAACCTATTCTGCCATATGGGGGGGTGAACATCCATATATCCCAGCTCTTCTGGTGTGAACAGAAGGCTACCGTTTGGTTTGGATTCATGCCCGTTTACCAATCAAAGTCTCCATGAAAATTTGGTCAGGCGACCTGAAGCAACACCCCATGACCTTCCGACGCAAAGTGATGCTGCGGCGTATGGAGTTGGACCAAGAGGCTGTGCTACACGAGTTGCAGATCCGGGAGAACCAAGGCCACCAACCACTGAACTCCGCAGAGCCTTTGAAAGCTCCGGGCAACTTGGATTCAGATGGTGGATTTGTTGAGGCGGGAACCCATATTCTTTGAACATGTGGGAGGGAGCCCAAGATTCAACCAAGACTGGTCAGTTTTCATATAGGGAAAATTCTGTTTGGAGAGAAGTTCTCTATAAGGGTTGAGGAAAATTAGATGTTGAAGGTGTACACAGAGATTCCAAGAGGCGATAGGTTTGAAATAGCATTGCTCTTCATGGAATGGGCGGTACGGAAAATGTTTAAGACCTACAAAATTTGTGATTAATTGATGTTAGTTATATAATTGATTAATCGTTCTTTACGCCGCAAAAGTGTTCATAAGTGCCATGGTCAAAAGATGGATTATTTATGCACACTGGGGGATGGTCATGAGATTCTTCATAGGGATTTACCCATTACATGCCATTACAGCATTTCTCAGATTTCCCAGTATGGGATGCATGACTATGCCTGATATACCATGTTTTGACCATATAACATATGTCCATGATACATTTTCAGGCATTGAATATGTGGTTTCAAAAAGGAGTACCACTATATAAGCCCCGCGCCAATGTGAGGTTGGTGGAGGAAGTATAGTAGCAGCCGGGAAATTCTGGGAGAATGGCGAAATATCCCAAAGGGACAAAAGCTGCTGAGGTCGGAGGTGAAATCGCCAAAACCTGGTGAGAGGTGCACTTCTTGCTGATTTTTTCAAGCTGATCTACCTGATCTTCCTTTCTTATTTGAGAGGCTGATACCCAAATAATCCCAAATATATCATATCCAGATGGTTCCAGATGTATTCAGACAGATCCAGATCTAGAAACATGCTGTTTGGGGGTTCGAAGCATCAGGACAGCGCATTTCAGGCAGGCCAAGCTGAGCACAGCCGGTAGGTCTCTAAGACCCACCCCTCTCAGCGCGCAGTGCTGTCCGAAATGATCACATTTGGCCAGTGATTCTTCTGATGATTCTTGCTGCAGATGTGGCCTAACCAGCCCAACTTGGCAGCTGGAAATCGCGGTAAGAGCAATGATGAGCTCGTGCTAGGCTGATCCGGACGCTTAGCTGTTTGTTTCTCCCATTTGTGGGAGCGAGGGTCTTCACTGCAGTGTGCACAGCGTTCAAACCGCATGCGTCCGGTGGTCAGGGCTTTGATTTATCCTGCATGCAGCTTCAGCCTGTGGAAGTGCTTCTTCCATTTCCGGCTTGTTACTCCCCTTTTCGAAGGGCTAGCACCCGGAATGGGCAGGCTGATTTTGCTGCAACCCTGGGATTTACATCTTCGCAGTGTGTCAAAGAAGAAGTGACAGATACAAGCCATATGGAAAAGTAAAAGATTCCAGGGACTTGAGCAGATGTAAGACGCGGTGTAGAGCAATGATGAGCGGGCTGATCTAGACGCTTAGCCGTCTGTTTCTCCTATTTGTGGGAGCGAGGGTCTTCACTGCAGTGTGCACAGCGTTCAAACCGCATGCATCCGGTGGTCAGGGCTTTGATTTATCCTTCATGCAGCTTCAGCCTGTGGAAGTGCTTCTTCCATTTCCGGCTTGTTACTCCCCTTTTCGAAGGGCCAGCACCCGGAATGGGCAGGCTGATTTTGCTGCAACCCTGGGATTTACATCTTCGCAGTGTGTCAAAGAAGAAGTGACAAATACTAACCATAGGGAAAAGTCAAACATTCCAGGGTGCAAAGCTATTTTTTCTATGCCTTTGCAGCGCAAAGCGGGCAAATTACCACTCCTCTGCCTTTTTCCTATGTGTCATGTGCATGCAGTGTTGTTTGTTCGAAGTTTTGGCCATGATCAAGGTATTCAAACATCTTTACGTTGTTGTGGTGTCTTCATAAGTCTTCACGCTTCCTGGTTTCAGCACCTTTTGCATTCCGGAGCGTAAAACGATTCCTGAGGAGTTTGGGCTTTCTTTCGCATTTGCTGCAGCAAGCCAAACCTGCACAACGGAAAAGAACAAAAGGTCTGCAGATGCTGGTGGGTTGGCATCGGCTGTGTCTCCTGACGTGGGGCAGTATGATGCAATCAACACTCGATGGCTGTGGCTGCCCGTTTCTGCTTGCGATGATTTGGGTTGTATCTCCTGGACCAAGCAAAAATTCACAAGACATGCAAGTGGTAGCAAAGAAGTACTCATGGACCCCCAAGGACCCCCAAGGACCCCCAAGGACCCCCAAGCAGTTCACTGTTTGTTCTTGCGGCTGCTTTGCTCAAGATCCTCTTTGGATCACTTTGATGTAGGAGTGCCTTGTCTCTTCAACCAAGTTGAAAGGACTGCCAAATACTGCCAATTCTCTTCTTCGCAGACCCTCATATTATGATAATACGGTCAGTGTCAGCCGTTGCAGGATGGGCTGCTCCCAGAGTACAGCAGATGTCGCAGAGCTGGAGAAGACTCAGGACCTCGGAAACCTTGGAGACGGGGACGGGGGACGGGATGGAAAGGGGACATGGTGACATGGTCCCACAGTAGCAACACTTCTGCTTGTGGTACTTGGATGATTCAGGATGTTCGATAGCAATAGTGAATACAGCTGGAAATGTTGATCAGGGACTCTGGACTCTGGGCATGTTACTGCGTGCCAGATTCGAGAAGAGACACTGTGAAGCGAAAGCAAGCAACGTGCTCCACGTTGAGAATTACGTTCTTCTCTCAACACGCCTAAGATATCCTAAGATAAATCTGTGTGAATATTCAGGTGGACTTCCATTTTCTCATAGCTGCTTTTGTCCTCAGAAGTGTCCTAGTGCAGAGTGATTCTGTGCTTTGCCAATGGGGATATTGATTGCCCCTCCTGCGTGTGATTACCTTTTGAATACAACATCTACTGAACAGTAAGTATCAGTAAGTATTCTTGAGTTGTTGATCTGTTCTGAAGGATGGCACGTTTGATTCTTCAATCCTGCAAAGGGGTGTTGCCACGGCAATGCCTGGCTCGGTGCGCTGCTACCATACCTGGAGTCAGATGTTTGACGTGCTACTCGTACCGCGTTGTTTGTCGATCAGTCATGTCTTGTCTCCATGACGCCAGATTGATGTTTGGTCATAGAGAAGCAATGAAACGGGGCAAACACATGCTGCACAGTAGTTCCTCCGTTGCTTCAGCAATGTGTTTTCATGAGATGTAGATTTATCCGTATGGTCAATTTGATGTCTCACGGTCTAAGGCACAAAAGCAACGCCTATCGTCGGCTGTTTATTTCCAACAAATGATAACGACGATGATTTTTGTTGTTGCGAATAGTTATTGGTATTAGCAGTATTCTTCCAGTGATGTTGAACAAAGAATAGTAATACATTTACATGGAATCAATTTGAATGAATCTATGCATATATATAGAATGTATAGATATGCACAATATAAATAAATAAAAGCAGTGTTACGCTATTACGAGTATTTTGTCTATTTAGTCTATTTGTCTACTTATATGTTTCTGTTTATATGTGAAATACATGTGTGTGTGTGCGCGTATACACACATACACCTTTCACATCAAGAGAATTTGAACAGGAACCTGTTGCCTGCTGCCCCGGTGCAGGAGCCGCAGGCACCTAGGCCCACATCGCATGGATTTGGGCCCGCAAAGGCCCCTGAAGATCGGTCATCCACATGTTTGCAATGTATTGCTGGTGTAAATCCCACTATTTATGTACAATGTAAATTCATACAATATATTTATATATCATTTGACTAGGATTCAAGCAATTACTATCTGAGATATGGCGAGGTAATAGACCCAAGACATGGACCAAATGATCAAGGCCTCGAAAGCAAGTCGCGCAACTTTCGGAAAGAATGGCATTGACTGCTCGGGTGTGGCCCGAGTGGAGGAAAAATTTGAACATACCCCTGATGATTGCATAGAACCATTCACAACAAAACCAAGAGGCATGGCAGTAAGAGCATTTTGAAGTCACATCAATGAGTGCTGTAATGATTGCCGTGCCATGCGGCAAAAAAAACTTGGGCCTTTGGCATGACTTTCTCGTTTCCTGTCATGGGCCATACCCTCACCAACAATTGCTCCTGAAGGCAAGCCACAACAGTGTGAATGAGAAGATCGCAGAGTTGGAGAAATGCATGATTCAGATTGGTGAGCGCAGCATGTCTGCAGTGGATCTGTGGCATGGAAAGGTCTTGGTTGAAAGCAAGTCAACGAACACAAACACAGCATAACACCGCATTCAGAAGAGTTTTCCTGGCAACTGAAAGTTGGAGGTAAGGCCGGTCTTTTTTCGTCAAACGATGGTTTTCCTCGGCTGCCAACACAGGATCTGAGTCGGAGTGTGCTCCACCACAAGTGCAGTTGGACTTCGATTCCTGGAAGCACAAGGCGCCACTTCCATGGGAGCATCAGGGTCATTTAAGGCATCTCCATACCATCAGAAAAATGCTAAGTTAGTTGTCACCTCTTGAAAACCATCTTTCACTTTGTTTCACCATCTTTCACATCGTTTATATTGGTTTATATTGGTTGATATTGGTTTATATTATTTTATGTTGGTTTATATTCCAATGATATCCTAATTCATATCCCCCATGTTCCCCATGTTGGTGAAATCCCTGAACTCGCCATGTTTTGGTCGTCACCCCGGTGACCCAGCCTTCGCGACGGCCTTGAGGTGGATGCTGCGGATGTTCAGGCCATGAAGGAAGGCCATGTGCTGCCCATGAATCGGCGCCTTGGTGCATGTTGAGCCTATAAATCTGTATAATTAATTCTAGGAATCCTAAAAGGATTTCAGAAAAGTGATTGAAATTCATCAAATTCATGACTATTTTGGAGTCGGATCTGCTTTTCGATCTTTTTGGAGCTTACTATACACTATATATAGTAATATTGTGCATTGTGTGTGTGTGTGCGTCGTATGATTATGTATGTATATTATATTATGTTATGTTATGTTATATTATATTATATTATATTATATTACATTATATTATATTATATTATATTAGATTATATTATATTATATTATAGTATATTATATTATATTTTATTTTATTATATTATATTATATTATAGTATATTATATTATAATATATTATGTTATGTTATATTATATTATATTATATTATAGTATATTATAGTATATTATATTATAATATATTATGTTATTTTATATTATATTTATATTATATTATATTATATTATATTATAGTATAGTATATTATATTATATTATATTATGTTATATTATATTATATTATGTTTTATTATATTATATTATCTTATATTATATTATATTATATTATATTATATATCTGTGTATACATATATATATATGCATATTATGGTTGATGATATTTATAATGATGATTATACCTGGTATATCCAGATGTCCGATGGCTGAGGTCTGCACATAATCATTTTGTGAAGAAGACCCACAAGTCTTTAGGCGCGGCTGGCTGAAAGCACAGTTAAGAGCTGCTGTTTGCTTGTTGGTATGGCTCTAAGTAGAGTATACCCCCAAATTCGATGTTTGATCATCATTTCCCCAACTTGCCATCATCAATTCTTGTATCCAGGAAAGAATGCAATGTTAGTGAGTGAAGTGATGGCAAAGCATTGAATCTTACTGCAAATTGCCCTATGTTTGGAGCGTTCCGGTGCCCAGTTGAACTTGTGGAAGATCCCTCCGCCTTGAAACGTGCCATCAAGATGAGACGGATGGAGTTGGAGGAGACACCGAAAAGGATGGGGAACAGCTAATGATGGATTTGTTTCTCCCATGGTTGTCCCAAAGTTTTTTGGCCATGAAGTATGAGGGCCCATACTATCTTTAGACAAAACCATGGCCAAAAAATGTATATTCAAGAAGAGGAGTGAACAGACTAAGCTTAGTGAAAACCTGGAAGATCAAAGAGCAGCTTGTTCGCGGTGTTTGATCCTTTTCCATGGTGCTTTCACATCCTTCTCGATACTTTTTCATTCAAACAAGTTTCATGGAGGTACCCCTCGGTGGGGCAAGTGGACTTGAAACCACTGCGAAGGGTTGAGAAGTACGAGACGACTTGAGACGGACAGAGAAGAAGATTTACACAGATGCTTTTTCAAGAGTAGCCACTAGGCAGGAGCCACCAAAACAAATGATGAAAATCTCCACTGTAGGCCCTGTAGGGGTGCATGGGCAAACCAAAAATGAAGTATGGTGTCAATTTGTTCTGCACGTCCCTTGGATTGAACTGCACATCGTGAATTCGGTGAGATGTCCTTTACATCTTTGTTCCAAAGCAAAAGAGCAGATCAAATTCAAGAAAAGACATCCAGTGGTCCAAAAAACTGAAACGAATGAAACCCGGCTTCAGATTTCACCGCCAACTCGCAGGAGGTGGTCAGTTACAAGGCAGCATCGAGTCTGAACGCAATCCCAGATGAGGATAGGTTCAAAAGCCCAGAGACTTCCGACGTGCCTACTGAAGTCCCAGAACGCAGGCAGGAACCGAAGCTCCAGAACCAGTGTCAGAATCCAAATTGTAGATGTTGTAGGCTCATGTAGGCTCTTGGGGAAACCAATTGTGAAAAAGGGCCCTTTGGGGTCCCCCATGGTCTGGGTGTGACATGGTCGGACCACAATAAAGTCTGATGCCATCAGGAAAATATCATGTGTTTAATCAGAAGACTAGTGCCGAGTGGGGTTGTTGCATGTTTTTGAAAGTTTTCTGCACCAAAGAAAACATGTTCGCTGCAAACCCCTGGTCTGCCCGCAGCGAACCCCGCATATCCTTTGACATGCTCAAATCCCTGCGTAGGGCTAAAGTTGCTTACTTTCCAAAACAGCAAACCCTAAAACCCTAAAACCTAAAACCCTAAACCCTCAATTAAAACCCTAAATCCTGAAAACCTAAAGTCAAAATCGCTGCGTAAAGCCAGTGTTTTCATTCATCCTCTGGTGACAAGTATATGATATTGTTTGGATGTGCTATTTCGGAGTGGGCGAACCAGGGGTTTGGAGGGAACATGTTTTCTGATCCATTTCGATGGAGCAAGTTCTCCAAGTCGTGGGTTCATGGCACAGGAAGCAACGAATGGAGATGCTCTGAGCCCTCAGTTTTTCCCAGCCTTCAAGTGCCAGACTCACAACTATCCAACACTTTTTGTCCTGGAGAGCTTTGCTTCGAACTTTGTGTCACCAGCAGTTCTGCTACATTTGTTCCTTTTTGTTCTCATACTGCCATGGTTACATATCATATCATATGGAACTCTCAGCTTTGTATCTCAGGATGCTTAGAGATAAATGCTGTGAGTTGGCTTTCCATGCTTCATCTGATTGAGCATGGTTAGCCTCGGCGACTCACCGTTCCTGCCGCGAGAGCCGCGGTGGGACGGGTGCCATAGGTCTACCGGTCTACCGAGAGCAGACTTATTTTTTGGAATGATTCTTCCGATTCCTTTCTCAAGAGCATCTGGCTTTGATATGTGTGTTCGGAAATTCGATCTTCCCATCATCAACTACCGGATCCAATGGATCCGCTGGGTTTTTTTTTCGGTGTTTCAGGGCAAACGTGAGCATTGCTGCTGTCAGATGCTTGGCCACTTCTGCTTGGCACTGGTGCAGATCCGCTTTTCCTCTGTATTGACAGGCAACAGATTTGCACTAGCCTTTCAGAGTGCAGAGCACATCGCCATCCGACGCAGAGACCAGATGAGAACAGCCGGATCCATAAGGATCTACTCAAACATGCCATTGTTGTATATGATGATCAACAATTATGAAATATATGAGTAGATCCTGAATTT
The DNA here is from genome assembly GCA_003297045.1 of Symbiodinium sp. clade C Y103. Lineage (NCBI taxonomy): Eukaryota > Dinophyceae > Suessiales > Symbiodiniaceae > Cladocopium > Cladocopium sp. clade C. Next base: position 454,961 of record BGPT01000102.1, read on the forward strand.
ATTTTATTAACTCAACAGCTATAAGCATATCAAACATCAATACCATCAGGATAATTGGTCTACGACAATATCCAACAATGACCAATTCATTTTCCGGCTGTTGTTTGGCTGGGTCGGTTTGGTTCGCTCTTGTGCCAAGAAGCGAAGTCAACAGTCAACAGTACAGTAGCTAGGTTTGGACTGGTGAAGCCCTGGAAAAATTATGGGCCAACCAGAAGGACAAAGTTACTCACACCTGTTGAAAAGCAGCGTGGTGCAGCGTCTCTTGGCATTTCTGTTGCTGTTTTGATATTATGAAAATAATTTGGATATTTGGAATTATTGGATATATTTGGATAGGGATATGTGAAAATCCCTATTTTCATAGGGATTTTTGGGATATACCAATCAAGTTATAGGGATCTCATGTCGTGGAACCGATCAGCTGGACCGTCGCGTCGCGTCGCGACAGATTTGTGACTTTGGACTCACTGAGTCGATGGAGCGGGGAAACTCAGCTGCCGAAGGTCAACGAAGATTTGCATTGGTTGATATTGGTTGATATTGGTTGTTAGTGGATGTTGCTATGATTGAAAATGTGTCTACTTGAAAACTACTCTTGTCTATATATATATATAATTATATAATATTATAATATTGTATACATATATAGTCATTGACATGTGAAAAGCTGTGAAATCCAACACTCTTCATCTGCAAGATGCGAAAATAGCCTTCAGGACTTTGACACCCTAAAACCACCCGGACGAGAAACGACCCATCCCTGCCAGTCGGACTCACATCACCAAGAAGAACAATGGAGGTTCTCCAAGGTGCGTTGCAGCAGTATGGGTAGATGGTATTGGTCAAAACTTGAGACCCTGACTATGGATGGTAGATGATGGTAATTCATGTTCAAGGATCGTAGACTATCCCATTTTTGCGGAGTACAGTCTGGTGATCGAACATATCGATGGACAGTGGCCCGTTTGTAAATATAGCTTTTAACCATGCTGATTTTCCATAGCTATGTGTCATTATTAGAGGGTACCTAATTTTGATCCATATTGAGCCATGGATTCCATAGAGGGAAATGACTACACAGCAAAGAATCAACCTGCAGGGTCTCCAAGATTAGCCATGTGGTGACTGAAGCTGAAATCAAGGACCGGAGAAAACATGTTCAAAGAATCCCCAGTTGCAGCAGCCATGTTTGTGTGTTGTGTTTTTCAGCTGAACATTGGTGTGTATTTTTGAATAGATTACACAGTTACATCCCGTTACCCAATTCCATCCCATGGGTAATCATTGGCCGTTTGACTTGGGGGGAAATCCGATGAATCCATCTAAAACCCCCTGAAAAAAATATGCAAGTTGCCGCATATTCTGCAAGTATCATGAACTTGGGGCTCGATTTATCCCATTTTCTTCATATAAACCCCCAATGCAACGGAGACACCAGGTATATGGCGCCTGAGCTCTTTGACTGCAAGACGAAGATCACGGAGAAGATCGATGTGGGGGACTGAGGAAATGGATCTGTCGATTGCGGATGGTTTCTACTGTTTCTACCATCCTTTTCTTTGGTAAACTTGGTGATAAGGGCTTATCTTATCAACCATCGGATCCTTTTCTTTGGTAAGATTGGGGGATTGTTTGTACTTTTTCGGGCTTGTCAACCATCTAATATCAGATCACCGACCTGGCGGGGTGGTTGAATCCCCATTAAAAATTCAACTGTGTTGCCAGGTTTTTGTTTCAAATAAAAAGCATTGAAACCTGTTTTTGTGTCCTGAAATGGGGCTACCCTCCCCATCAAAAATGACCAATCATGTGGATGATGACTTGGGGTTCCCCATTCAAAAACATTTGGGGTTCCCCATATGCGCTAATGCCAAGAGTTGGATTGTCTACCTGTTTTGGAGGATGGTCATCAAGCGATTAATAGGGGTATACCATCATATAGCCATAATGTTTGGATTTCCCAGTATGGGATGGATGACCAACAGCCATATCATAGTGTTGGTTTTATCCTCATCACATATTCCCATTCTGGATCCCACCACAATACATTTATGTATACCCTTTGGTTATTTAACATGGCCATGGAAAATCACCATTTTTAATAGGTAAATCACCATAAGTCATCTATAAATGGGCCATTTTCCATGGCTATGTTAAATAGCCACGGGGTACATGCCGTTATTGTTGGTTAAAATCCCCCGGTGTTTGGTGCCATCATTTCATGGCGTCGGTGGCGCAGGTTTGGGCCATGGGTTGCATCTTTGTGGAGGTCTGTGGTGGTCCGTTGCCCTATGAGAAAATCACCACCTTGGCAGAGCTGACCAAGGAGATGTTGATCAAGAGGCAAGGTTTCGGAAAATTCAGCGACACCAGATGTGTTTGTTTGATTTTGTTTTGTATATATGTACATATGCTTATTTATAATGTGTATGTAAATATATATATATATATGTTTGTATACCTGTATACAGACTTTTATATATAATTATATATATATACATGATTAGGTATAGGGAGAGAGAGGTGGATGTCTGAAAATTGGAGATACAATCTCTGTATGGCCATGTCAATAAGGAAACTGAATGACAACAATATAAACCATGAAATTCGGTGTTGATTTTCAGACAAAACCTTGTTTGTGGGGATGAACATCCGTAAACACCAGCTTTTCATATTCAAGAGGCACGAAATGGGAGTTTCCTTGGAGACCCTAAGTTGTGATCCAAGTCAATTGGTCCTGTTCAAAAGGGAAACCAATGGTGAAGAGGGGTACAGAACACCAATTTGAGGAAACCCACACATTCGTTTGCAAATAGATCATTTGCTGTAGCTCTATGGCCGTCATTTATGCTATGGTGTTTTTGACGTGAAATATGATTGTGGATATGGCATGATATCCCCAATTCCATACAAAGCTGAGAGAAATGGTGTTGTATGTATTCCAATTTGGGGCTAGTGAAACATCACTTTCTGGTGGTCATACAGTTATGCAGCATGTAAGTATATACATATACATATGCATAGTATGTATATACATACAAACATGTATAGATATATACCATGCATAAGTCAAGCCGTAAATCCGCTGAAAAAGGCCATGTTGAAGACATCGAACCGGACCAGCCTTTGTCGATTTCAAACGCCACTGTCCTCGTACAAGGCGAACGCCCAGCATTCCAGAGTTCATCACGGGGCCAATGCGAGATGTTTGCAAAAGGCTCTGATCGCTGGGTCAAAAGCTGGGATGTAATGTGCACCAGATGGAAAGATGACTATTGTACCTTACTAGTATACCTTACTACTATACCTTACTAGTATTCTATTGTATCCTGCTAGTAATAGCATACATGCCATATCATAGTAATGTTTTGATAGGTTTTGGATCGCTGGTTCAAGACCACTGCCTGGCCAGTTGCCTGAGTTTCCACTACCAAGACCGGCCCAGCAGTCAGCGAGCCTTTGAGTTGCTGAAGGTGCACGTGGTTTGTGACCGTTTCCCAGAATTGGATGAGTTTGGGACAATTTCCATCAAACATTGCTCCATTGTTTAAAGGTGACTCACAAGGTTTCCTTAAAATTGTGTGGAATTTCGATGGGTTTAGTTGAGGGTTTCCATGGCAAAACTCCGCATCGTTTCTGAAGGCTGCCAAGAAGGCCTGGAAGGAACTGCAATAGCCTGATCTGAGCGCCAAAGGTTCGTGAGCCGTGCCAAAGTGGCACCTGCTCAGAATCATTTAAGTTCAAATGTATACATATAGATATAGAATGATATAGAGATATTTAGAGATACAGATAGAGATAGATAGATGTACATATTATAATACATTTCCAATGGGTATATATCTATCCAAAGCCTTCATGATGATCGCAGTGATGTCATCATGATATAATGGTGTTTGCTTTCAATCGATTCACCTTCCAAGGTATTCTCCGAGTCTTCAACTGACTTTGAATGTTATCATGGCGTGCTTCCAGATCCGATTTGGAGCCGCTAAAGCGCTGCATCAAATTCGGCCAGTGAGAAGGTTGAGTGTTTGAGTTTTATGTTGATCGATAATTGTATGATACTTTGTTTGTTTTGTGTTTGTTTCATGTTGTTTCTGTTTCAACCATCATCCTCCAAGACCTGTGATTTCCAAGTCCTTACCAATTGCTTTCCAGTGACAACCGCAGTTTTTTAGTGAAGAATTCGCTGCACGCGACGCCTGTCGCCGAAGCCTCGTGCCGTTCAAAAAGTCAGAGCTATGTCCGTTCGATCATCAAGCCTACCTTAAATTAAAGCTATTCTATGTTGATGATCTGTTACCCAAGTATATATCCATGTAATGTACATTATATACAACATTATACAACCATATGTATATATAGGTATGTGTGTGTGTATACATCTGAGTTACAAAGATAAGCATGTGTATATATATATATACATACATATAGTTGTCACAAGAAAGATCATAGGTTCCATCACACATTCTTCCAATCGTTGGATCATCCGCAAACCCAAAAAATTGTGATGACTCCGCTGCGTTTCAGCTCACCGCCCGACGGTGCAAGCTGCCAAGCAGTCTGGCGGGTTTCCTTCCAGGGTCGGGAGACTCAGAGTCCCAGATTTGTCTTCAGATTTCTCTACTTGGTTGAGATTGGTTGAGTACTCAGAGTACTTGGCACTGGATTTTAGTCCTTTTTCTCGAAGTTTGTTGGACCTCCGAGTAATGCTTGACGTGGATTTACAGACAAAAGATGATACAATAGCGAATCTGGGGCCGGTCGCCCGCTGCTTCATCCATGGTTTCACTGCCACCAAGGAAAACTTGTGACCCTCCAGGAGCCTCAAGCCCTGATGTCATGGCAGGGACTCTGTGTGCTGAAAATTGGAAGCCTCAACTACAACTTGTTTCTGAGTTCTTCATGCACTACATGGAAGTAGAACTTGCATATCATGAAGAATGTGATCCTGCCTGATGAAATCCGACACAGCTGGATTCAATTCCGTCTTTTGAGTGTCCACCGAACCACCGAAAGCTCATGGGAAAGCACCAGAGATCGCTCTCCAGGATGGGGTGTGGTCAGAGCGGAGCGAATGCACCGCAGGAGTCACTCGAAACTGGGAGAAGAATTCAGCACTTGGTGTTGTTGCATTACTTCTGGATCGTCGGAAGTTATCAAGGGTATGGCGTTCCCATTTTCTGTTGCTTTGGGCACTATCTGGCTTCAAGCAGAGGCATGCAAGATGGCTATTTTTTCCCACAGCGGGTGCAATTTCATAGCAAGAAGCACATTTCAAAGACACACATCTCATGTTATAAGTTATATGCATATCTACAATTAGACATCCATATTATGTGTACCCTCATTTCATGTTTTATTTCAACATGAGACATTTTACAATTTTTTCGGGTAGGATGATGGGTCAGGATGCCACTGCCCTCCGTGAGGAGCCGCAGGTGCAGAGAGATTCGGCCAAGCAGAGCCAGGCAGGGAAAGGCGATGTCCAGTCCATTCCAAATGATGATGAATAAACATCATGACATGACATGATATTATGAAATGATTCATATCATATGTGATGTTTTTGATTTTTCTTTGAATGTTTTTGTTTGATTTAGCCCTTGGGTGTTTTGAAGGTGGAGCCCAATCAGATAGATCTCAAGATTGCCGAGCTGCAGAGATGCAAGCTTCAGATTGGCGAACGAAACGCGTCAGCAAAATTCACCAAAGGAGCAAAGGATGTCATAGTCCATGGATTGGTTAATGGGAAAATTTACAGGAAACCATGGATTTTCCCATCAAATATAAGGGTTTCCTGTAAATTTTCCCTCAAACCAATCCAGTGACAAAACGCTGCTGTCATTGACCCATCCTAAGAGCCGATGCTAAGGATCAGAGGTCGAATGCCATGAACCACAGGAAGACCTGCCAAATTTCGATTCGTGGACTCACCAGGCAGGTTTGGGGGATGAGACTAGCCTGAATAGATTCTAGGGACCATCATGTATATACTCGTACTTACGTGTATATCTATAATTATATTGGTATATATTAGTATGTATATGTGTGTATATATATGATATTTTTATCCATTCATTTCTCTCTGGTAATTTCAAATAGCTATGGACAACCACCACGTTTGATAGGTAAATCATCTGTAAATGGGCCACGTTCAATAGTCATTTGAAAATGAACTATATACCAGAGACTTATATAGACCTATATATATTTCCACCCTGAATTTAAACTTAACTTAGTACGTGCGTAGAATATGCGCAGTGCAATAAACTGGGAGGGTGTCCAACCTGGCACTCCAAAGATACCTTGCCACGATCAAATCCTTGGGATTTGAGACAGGCTGCCTGCGCTAAAAAACTGATGCAAATTCCGGTTTTCAAACTTGTGATCATTGGCCGCCCGACGTTCCTTTTCCTTCAATGGAGTTTTTTGGATACACATGCAGAGCTGATTGGGAATTACATCAAGGCTCATGGTGCATCCGTTTCGATCATGTTCAAGCTACTTGATACTGTATCCCAAGTTCCTGGGGTACGCCGCGCACAGTTGGATTCCACGGACATGAACGCTTTGAAGAGTGGGCATAGCGTGCCCTTTAACCAGCTGCTTGGCTCACAGGGAAAGTTGGGCTGTGCGCATATACTCACTGGCCAAAAACTGAGGTGGGCACATCATCAGAAGGCAAAGAAGACTGCCAAATCCTTGGGTAAAGCTCTCAGACCAAGCTTTCAGTAGCTATTGCTTGCATGTCACTGAAATTTTCATGGAGAAAAGTGCACCGTGCGCCTGGGCAGTTGAACTGGTGGAAGACCCTTCGGCCTTGAAACGCGCCATCAACATGCGACGCATGGACCTGGAGGACATGAATCTGAGACCATGGTCTGTTTTGATCAGCAGACATGATACAAAGGCTTCAGTGTTCGGAGTCATGCTGGCTGCACCGCCATTTGTGGTGTGTTTTAGGTATTGTTTTTGAGTAAAAGGAGACGAATGTTTGACCAGTGACAGAAGCCAAGCAACGATATACGATGATTCTGAAGGGTCACAGTAGCCACGAAAAACACGACAAAGGACAAGCTGTGAAATGGTAGGAGGTCATCAGCTACAAGGCAGCCTCGGGCTTGAACTCCATCCCCTTTGACAAGCGCCACTTTGAGGGCCCGAGCCGAAAGACCAAACCCAGGTGGGTGCTGTTTGATGTATCATGGTTGACCATGGTTTAGCATGGTTGATCATCATATATATATATATAGCATTATCTATCGTCTTTGCAGATTACATAGGTTCGACAGATATAGGTTGCTACATCTATCTATCATTTTATTTGAGTGCCCATAAAATAGGTTGGATTCATTACATGTCATTACCTCCAAAATCCAATGGTTTATCGGTTTATCATCATTTACCCTTGAGATGGGTCGACACCGGGTACGGCACAGGAAGCCATGCATGGAAATGCTCTGAGACCAGCCACAGTAGATAAGACTTAAGGAAGTTTTTGAAGCTTGTTGTATGAATATTTCATGGTGTTTCATGACTGTCGTTGCATATTGACATATTGTTGCATGCGTTACGTACTTGTTTCACTTGCAGTTCTGCCATGTTCATGTCATCATTCTTCCACAGAGATTGCTTTGCGATGCAGCGGCTGTGAGTTTGTTTTACCATTTTGGCGCCTTGCACCTCTTCTGCATAACGGAAAGACGGTGCGACTCTCTATTTTTGCAATGTTCTTTGCCTGCAGAGCAGGTTTTTTTCTAACCGGTGTGGACAATTCCATCGATCCAAAGTGTCAGTTGCTGGGGTGGTTGATGTGAAATGGTCTTGTGGTTGAGATCATTCATGATGAATTGGTTTTGCAACTTTGTTGCATGACACTGGCACAGATGAGATGTACCACCGATGCGTACTCCAAACATGTTCAAGAGCGGCACCCCGTCAGGGAATGAATTTTCATTAAAAATGATCGTAAAACCCTGTAAATACATTGAATACTGATGTTTTATCCACTTAGAGGGTCTGAAACCCTGGTAAAACGCATTCTTTTCATCATGATCGTGCCATGAGATGTACAAGACTTTGACAGGCACCATACAAGCCATGAAAACAAACCACTAGATGCGCAAAACTTTGACAGGCACCATAAAAGCCATAAAAACAAACCACTAGATGCACCAAACCTGCACAGTCAACCAAAAAAAACTAGCAACTAGTCAGGAGTGGACCCATAGTTCCTGAAGATTTGTTTTTTCTGTTTTTTGTTGGTGCCTGTGCAGGTTTGGTGATTGTGACTTCACAAAACATTGACAGGTTTGGAGCATCTAGTGGTTTGTTTCCTTTTGTTTTTTGGGTTCCTGTGCAGGTTTGGTGACTCTGACCTCACAAAACATTGACAGGCACCAGCAAAAACAAGCAAGAAACAAAGCTAGAATTTCATCAAACCTGATATCACCGTGACTTCATCTATTGTTAATAGGGGTTTGAGGAACTGCAATTGCAACTTGCCTCTTGGCTGCAGGCTAGATCAACACCTTTGGATGTCACAAACCAGTGCAAAAATGATTTTTTCGTTACTTCTTACTTATTCTTTACTTCTTATAATGAATCTGCCAACAAGGCTCTGCAAGATCAGATGTAGGATGACAAACAGGAAATGTGTCCAACTTCTTCAAGTATAACCATTACTTCATCTATTGAATCTATTGATAGTTATGTCAACTGCCCATGGACTGGAGGCTAGATCATGTATGGTTGGATCTTGGCCATGACCAAAATTGGTTCTTACAAGAAGCAAGCATGATGCGACATACCATTATCTTTGCATGGCTATGTTGTCACACAGGTGACCTGACCATAATAGCCAACAGCATGAGACAGTTGTGTGTGTCTCTCTGCCTTTCTCTCTCTCTCTCTCTCTATCTCTCTCTCTCTCTCTCTCCAACTATTGAAATGAACCTGCTGACAAGGCTCTGCAAGATAACAATGACAAACAAGACATGTACCCTACTTCTTGAATTGTAACATTCCCACCATCCTTCTTGTTCAGACTGTTAGAAGTGCTTGATTGTGCTTGTGTATATCCCTATGCACGCCTACACATGTATGTATCTTCACTGAACTGTTCGAAGTGCAAATGACTTATATACAATATATGCTGAGATTATACCAATTCAACCAACATGTTCATGAAGAAAAATATCGATCATATCAATTGCTTCTAGCAATAGGATTTCTCCATCACCTCTATCAAACTAGCCACCTAATGATGCTCTATATTCAATATTTCAGATGCAGAGGCTACTCATTCTTATGGCATCTGGTGCAGCAGATTTTTTCTATTATGTGTTCTTGCAATTGCAAGTGATTGCAAGTAGTTCTTTGCAAGCCTCACAGGAAAAATAGGAAAAGTTGAGTTCTGTCACAAAGGTCTGTAGATGCCAGTGATTTATGACAGCATATGACAGCCTTTGCTGAGGTGAGCTCTATTTGTTTGCTCTAAAACAACGGTGTTCAGCCCCTTTCAGTCACAAAACACTGTAAGAACCAGTATTGTTGACGATTTTTAATGGAAAAAACACCCCATGAGGGGCCGTTCTTATTTTCCTGTGCATCCGTCTTCCCCTGAAATTCTCAGGCTGCGGATGTGCATCCGGATCTTCGCAAGCCGATCCAGAGAAGCCCTGTTTTCAATTTGTAGTATACATAGTTGGTTGTTGTTTGATGTTGTTTGGCTATGTTTGAAGCTGACATCGGCTTGGCTTGTGAAGTATGCCTCTTGCCCTAGTGGGCAGAGAGCAAATGTTTGCAGGTCAAACAGGAAGGATGGCAGGCCCAGAGAAATTGTACAGAGGTCCTCTCGGTGACAAAAACAGCTGCGGTTTGCTGGGCTTGCAGAAAATGGTGAACCATGTTTTTCTACCGCAATTTGTCCCATGACGAGCTGAAATATCGTGTGTTTCACGGATTGTGGTGATGCTGGCCAGCCAGATTTGAAAGCATATATTTCCCCGATCCTTATGCCCACAAAAATGTGAGTGATATCGATTGATCTTTCTACTCGTACCGGGTGGATCATCAGAATACTTCAGTATGTGACATCCTTCGTTGTTGAGACAGCTGTGTTTCGGCTCACCGCCCGACGGTGTAAGCTGCCAACCCGTCCGAGGGGGTTTCTTTCAGGGTCGGGAGACTCAGAGTCCTCCCCGATGTGTCTTCGCTTTTGCACTGGATTTTCGAAATTTTGGACCACATCATCCTAACAAATTGAATTTATAATCAGAGGAAATCTGGGGTAGCTCGTGACCCGTCATTCACGAATCTTGCCCAGTTCTTTTCCAGCAAGGAAATCTCGCAGACCCTCCAGGAGAGTCCGGCCCAGTTGGGAATCCTTGTGCTTGAAAGATTGGAAGTCCAACATCCAAACAATCAGTACAGCTAGATACAGCTAGAATGTGTTGATTCATGTATTTTCATGTACATCACCAATGCAATCCATTGGCCCCACAGCCAGGATGGGATGTGGTCAGAGCGCAGCTGTGGCGGAGGAGAGCGACTTAAGTGGTTCATGTCTGTAACTAGTTGGCCTCGGTCGCTTGAAGCAGATGCAAGGTGTGTCGGGTGTGTCGGGTGGGTTGGTGTGTCCCCATGCTCAATATGTTTCATGTCTCATTCCCCAAGTTGTTCAAGGGATGTAATGAGAAGCATGCTGGAAACAGTGCCGGGGAGTTTTGGAAGTTTGCCATGTTTTGCACCAATTGGTTGGTGTTTTCAAACACGGTCTATTCTCAACCATAGAAATGGGATGATGGTCCCCATCACTCCAAGCTGTGCCCTCTGAAGACGTAGCTGGAACATGTCGGATTGATGTTTGCGGCTTGACGGGACGGAAAGAAGCTCCACGTCCACAAGGATGCAATGAAGGCAGAATATCATAGAATATCATAGAATATATATATATATGCAAGCATGACTATAGGTATATGATATATTAGTGTTGATATGTTGAGCCTTTGGATCCGCACTTTGCTGCAGGAGACAAAGAAAATGAAGCCCTCAGAACATAGACTTAGGATAGCAGGGTGCCTACTGCCATGCTCGGCCCAGTTTCTCAGACACGGATGCTCTGTTGGTCACTGTGGATCGGATCATTACTGTCTCGAGTCCAGTGACAAATGATGTCAGTTCTCAGAGTTGCGTGATTTACCATGATTTTGAGGTAGACCAGAACGAGGTAGATGCCCAGATCGCGAAGCTGCAGAAATGCAAGCTTCAGATTGGCGAACGATGCATGTCAATGATGGTTGTAGTTGTGATGTGGATGAATTTCAAATTCACTTAGAAATGGATTTGTCTGAAAATGGGGTACCCCCCTAAATGGCTATTCAAAGGGGCTTCACCTAAGTGTTCACGATATGTTAATGTCTTGATACCAAGGATCGGAGTTGGAATGTCATGACGGAGTAGAGCAGGTGCAAAGCTTCAATTCCTGGGTTCACCAGGCCAGGGCCGTCCATCTCACTCCACATGTGATTTAGTTGGGCCCGTGGCGTTGATACTTAGTTGAAGTCTATACAGTCCATACATCTCGATTGCATTTGCAAACCTTAAAGATTCTTAAAGTCAAGTCTCCTCTCACAACGATTCCCATCGATTTCCGCAGCTCAGTTGGATTCTACGGACATGGCGACTATGAAGGATGGCCGTGCCTTACCCATCAACCAGCCACTTGGACCGCTGGAAAACTATGAATACACACTCAACCCAGGGTCTCACGATGTGGAAACTGACTGAGGTGGGCACATCATCAGAAGGCAAATAAGACTGCCAAATCCTTGGGTAAAGCTCTCAGACCAAGCTTTCCGTAGCTATTTCAGCATTTTTTGCACGTCTCTGAAGAGTTCATGCAGAAAACAGCACCACACCGTGCACCGTGGCAGTTAAACTGATGGAAGATCCTTCGGCCTTGAAACGCGCCATCAAGTTGAAAAGACGGAGATTGGAGGCCGCGCCAGTTGAGTCAAATAAGCCAAGCAGTGCCGGAAGTTGATGCCAGTTTTCAGGCGTCAGATGAGACCAAAATGACCAAAGATCCTCCGGAGCAGAACCGCCCAAAGCACCTTGGCAGGAGCCATGGGCGCCGCGGCGCTTAGATTTGGGCTGTGGGTTAACACCACGGATGTTCAACCCTGCAGTAACGCAAAAGCGTTCCAAAAACGTCGCTTTCCAACACTTTCCATTACTTTCGATTACTTTCCATTTTTGGATGGCAACATTGCTGACTTGCACCAAGGATTTTTTCTCGAACTGTGGTGATGCTTTAGGCATCAGCTCAAGCCTCCGCTCATCTCGGGTGCTTTTGGCCCTGTTTGGCATCTTTTTGGGGTGCCAATCTTCGCAGCGCTGTGTGCAGCTGCCATTTCCAAACGCTCTGTTGCTCACCATACCAGGGTTTCATGACTCCAAGGTAAGGAACCAAAAGCATCCAAAAGCCAACATGGATTCTGCTTGAGCTGTTTTTTAAGTTGCCCTTGGTGCAACAGATGAAGTGCAACAGATGAAGTAGTTGCCTCGAACCTACTGTCCAAATGTTTGTGGTGTTTCCGCTGGTCTCACAGCTGGTGGAGTAACTCTTGGAAGACATTGTGCTCACAAACAGAATCGCGTCCATGAAGCCTTGAAATCGCCGGGAGAAGGAAACCTCTGGGGTGAGCAGCACTGGAAATCTTGGAAGGAACGTCAAGCTGCGATTCAATGAACAGAATTTGAGAAGCGCACAGTTCCTGACCAGATCGCTACTTCCACTTTCCGAGGTCGCCTCGATGTTTCTGAATGGAAGTCTGAATTGAGCCATTAGCATCACTGTAGGTATCCGGTTAATTGCCCAATAAACCAGTTGGTAGATAGTTAATGATAATTAGCCTCTTAAATGACTCCCCTTTTTGTTAACGGTTAAGCCATCAACAGAGGTAATTATTTTGAGTGGCTCAATCGAATTGAATCGTTTTGCAAAGAGTTCCTCAAGACGGGGTCTCTACAACAGTGGACTGGCTTTGGTGCTGTTTCCCAGCGATTTGTTGGAGAGGAGTACATACTCTGCCGAAATCAAGCATGAATAGCTCGGAAATCCCCTGGAAATGTTTTGAACCTGTGCACTGGGAAAATCATCCAGATGTTCCATTACCCCCGTTTGATTACCCCTTCTGCACTTGTGACCCAGCGAGTGATTGCTTCGATCACTGACAAGTTAGATCCACTACAGATCCATTCTCTGAAGATGGAGATGGCCGGTTATCGAATTTGCAGTAGTGGAACTGATGCTCGGGGCAAACCTCTCGAATTACTATGTACTGATATATGATATTATATAATATTATATGATTTTATATGATATTATATTGTATTGTATTACATGATATTACATGATATTATATGACATTAGATGATATTATATGATATTATACGATATTATATGATATTATACGATATTATATGTTATGGCATGATATTACATGATGATAAATGATGATATATGATGATATATGATGATATACGTAGTATAGTACTTGCTGCACTTGAGTACCTAGCGACAGGTATGAAGCTTGGTGAACCCAAAAAAGCCTCACCGAAAATGGCGTGGGGCTGAAGCAGAAAGTTAAAATGTGAAAATCATCATGTTGAGATACTTTGGGGTTCAAATTGGAGCAACACTCGCTATGACAGATATCTGTGAATGCCGTGTGTTGCGTAGATGTTTGGTTGTGGCCTTCCTGGTTGGCCATTAACCCAATCCATGTTTCCTAATTTTGACATTTGGCCCAACCCTATGGCAAGTCATTTATACGCATATATCATATAGATAATTTTAAGCAATATTGTATAATTGTAGGAAACGGCGGATCTTAGCTGAATGTGTGTGTGTGTGTTTGGATGTTTGTGCGAGCATGTGAACAGCATCATGGCGTCAGGACTTGCCTCTTCACCTCAAAAGCGGAGCATCGGTCACAAGAATGCTTCGGTTTGAAGCCCCTTGGGCCCTTGTGGTCATTTGGCCACCTTCGGCATTTTCCGCACCTTCCATTTGGAAGACATTGAGGTGTCGTAATCTGACAGGCTTTTCCATCCTGGAGCTGGTTCACCACAGGCTTTACGGGTTGGTGGAGAATCACAGGAAAGTGAGTCGCTAATGGCATCGACCTGTTTGGTTTGATGACCCATCCCCAGGTGTTGTCTCCACCAACCCAAAATCAATATTCTTGGAATTCTTGGAGAAAAGGATGCAGCCCACTAGTGCACTTTGCCTTTTGGAGTCGTTTAACAGATGTTTCCTGAACATTTGGATCACAAGTGCTATCAATGAATGTGGCGTTTTTCTGTGGGCACTGACCTTTCGGCTCTGGGGATGAAGATTCGCAGCTTCCTTGAAAAACCCGCTGTGTAGACTCCTGTCTAGAGACCAGGACAGCATGACTTTGATGATAGGGACGGCTCTGTGCATGATTCTCCTGTGGCCATTTGGAAGGTGGAAGACGTTGGATTTTTTACAAAAGGTTAGTCAGAGAATCAATTGTGGTTCTTCTTAAGTTCTGTTTTGGTGGGAGGTGGAAGGCTTTCCATAAGGGGCTTCATATTTATTGATGTTCAATGATGGTTTTGCCCATGCTGTCTGCTGTCGGTGCATCCAATCTGGTTCCGGGAATCTTCATCCCACAGCTTCAGGATGGGCTGCACTTCTAGCAGTGCCACAGGAGCTCTTGCGAAGCAGGGACGCAAGGAACCACGTTGGTGATCGGTTCTTGGTCGGGCGGGTTCTTGCCGTTTGTTTGGTTACTTTGTTTTCTCTTCTCCTGTTCTCCTCCTCTTGTCATCTTTTGTGTCATTTCATGTCATTGATGTTTGCTCAATGTTGAACAGCCAGAGCAGGACACTGTTAAGCAGACGATACACATGCGTACACTACTGAACACCGCTGTGCACATGCTCAGCAGCAAGAACCTGCAGGACACCTCTCCATCTTCAATTCAGATTGGAGACAGCCGCCTGACCTAGCAGAGAATGCAAGCTATGCTAAAACCATATAATCAGTCAAGGAGGCGTTCAACAAGATCAATCATACTTTGTGGCCCTTTCAGGCACTAAGTCCTTGTTTGCTCATAAAATGCATCTTTGTAGATACATGTATATACATATGTACATGATTGTATATATATATATACATATATACATGCGCAAAGCTCAGGATCCGAAACTGAATGCGAGCCCAAAATTTCTCGGCGAGAATACAACTCCTGGAAACATGAGGTGCGGCCCCCAATTGACAGAGTGGCAGCTGAGCTGTTGCATCACCCATTGTGTTCCGGACTGCGTCAGGTCGATTTGACTGATTTGCAGTTGATCGAGAATGGCATGGCGCTGCCTGTGAATCAGACCCTTAGCTACACTGATGCGTGATGAAAAATCACAAATCACAACCAAGAAGCGCTTTGGGCCGGGCGCAACGGGTCTTGTGTGGGCCATGAACTCAGCGACGTCCAGCTTCACCCAGGTGGGTCCATAAAGCCATGAGTCAAGAACTGAGCAAAAGCTTGAGCCGAGACCTCGATCCGTGGACACGACCCTGGCACTCGTGGATATCACCATGATGAATTTGTAGACCTATGATAATCCCTTTGTATCCCCATATATATAATATTGTATACCTGGGTTTTTCAATGAAGTGGTCGGGAACGGTATTCTGACAGTGAGGCTGTTGCGACTTGTGAGGTGATTACCTGGTCGAGCCAGGAAAGTTGGCCGAGACGATCAAGGAAAGGCGAATGAAACTGGAGGAGCCGATACACGACACGGCTGGGAGGAACTTGTGCCCTGAGTTTTGGTATGTTTGATGTGTTTTGATGTGATTATAGTATGATAATGCTTGATATTATCACAAGTATATCTATTGTACGTATTGTATTTATTATTGCGATTGCTGTTATCTCACTGACCCCTCATGGTTGCAGCTGCAAACCCTGTAGTACCTATGGTATTCTGATGGATATTCCGATGGGGCTGCCATCGCCAGGAAATCGCCGCAGAGAGTGAAACTCTTACCGCTGCAACGCTCACAGTTCTATCCTCAGTTGATGTCAAGGTATAGGGGGTGCATAAAAAGGACGCTCAAGACATTAATACTTTGTCCATGAGTCTTTGTATTCAAAGAAACTAAAGATACGATTCTTGTGACCCATCCCATGTAACGCAGACAGTTTCCATGGACTTTGGATGGCAAAATGCGGAATGATTTGTCCAGGATCTGACCAAAAGCAGGAATCTGGAGGGCTCAAAAAGCAGCGCCGCTTGCCTTGAAGTAGCGGACACAGATGTCTACTGTGAAGCGTTGAGGTGATGTTCTTGCAGAGTGACATTAAAAAATTTGTTTAATGTCCAAAGATGTTCTTCACAAGATCCCATTGGTAGTCCCGTTATATCCCACTACTATCCTATCGAATTAAGAGTCCCATATGTCGATGTATGTGTATATCA
This sequence comes from Symbiodinium sp. clade C Y103, assembly GCA_003297045.1. NCBI lineage: Eukaryota > Dinophyceae > Suessiales > Symbiodiniaceae > Cladocopium > Cladocopium sp. clade C. Next base: position 471,491 of record BGPT01000102.1, read on the forward strand.
TATATATATATATATATATTATTATGTATTTATATAAAATGTAAAATGTGGTACCTAATACAGAATACACATTATTTAGAATATGATATATTATATATATTATATAATATATAGTATATAATAGATCATATTCAATATATAATATTCAACATATGATATTCAGTATATGATACAAAAGATATGTGATATATAATATATAATAGTTAATGTATGATATAATATATATATATACAATGTGTTATATACAATATAGTATATGTTTCAATATACTGTATCATTTGATATATTGTATGATGTATCACAAATAATATGATATACTGTAATATGATGTAATTCAGTATACAGTATATTTTGACCCGATACAATGAAATATCATATAATATAATTGGATATGATAAAATGTGTGCATTATATGTACATGTTATGTATATTTTATGTCTATATCTATATATATATATATACCTATGTACGTGCACGCCATTTATCAGGGATGTTCCCCTCGATGGCAAGTCCTGATCTTCCAAGCCTCAGGATTTTCTGAAGACTGAGATGGACAACTCCAAGAGTAGCGCCATAACCTTAGAAAAATTGGAATGGCTTGGTCATGTTGGGGATGAAGGGAAGAATTCATAATGGGCTTTAATGGGATTTAGTGGGGATCAATGGAGATTCTTGGGGATTGGTGGGATTTAACCACCCAAGATATGGGATTTCATGTGGATATGCCGGAAATTCGCAGTTTCAATTGGGAAAATTGCCAGTCGAATGGGGAAGCCACATGACATCTACGCCAAGGTGGTCACGTTCGACCTGGGTCGAGAGGAAAAGGCGCAGCATGTCTTGTCACAAAGGAATGTTGTTTATATGCATAATGTGGTAAATCCAAAAGCCTAAACCTACCTTCTGGGATGGTTGAATGTGGCGTTATCACATTATGCATCTATAAACACACCTAAATCTTTATGATCTTATACTTGTAGAGATCATATGAGGATATATGATGAAAATGATTTCTGAAGATTGTGAATGATTCGTTTGGAATATCAACTTCAGGTTCCAGGGTCGGAGGCAACCACCAGCTTTACCTGACAGGAAACGACGTCTCTCCCTCCTGGGAATCTCGGATGCACTGCTATGACCCTGGATGGAAAGATATCGATCCGTATTACATAACCTACTTCAGGAACTTGAGGTAAATCATAGTAAATATATGGGGTTTGCATTGTAAAGAATGGGGCCAGCATTTGGGACTCATGTTCTTGGCTACTAAGAGCTTCTGACCGGTGGATAATTCTCAGACAGTGAAACATAGTGAAAGCCAAATGCATCAGCCACTGGCGAGCATCTTATCGAAGCGTGGGCAAAACCTTGATGAACTTGTTGCAGGGTATCTAAAAATCAGCATGGTCCGTTGGATCGTGGCGCATGGCTAAGGCAGAATCTGATCATCGGATTGTGAAAGCTGATTGCGGCGCAGTCGAAAGCTATGGCCGAAGTTTTCAAATTCCCTCGGTGAGACTTTCCCTTTTTGAATAGTCCTGGGACAACACCCTTAGCTATTTCCATGATGGCTATCATGACACATGACCAATAAGCCAATAAACAAAACTCATGATGTCATTTGGTTTCAGTATCCCATTTCAATGCACTGGTGGACCCAGGAGCTTTGAATTTTTTTCGACTCTTGATGTTTGAAGAACTGCAAGGGTCCGGAGAGCAAACAGGTCTTAGTGGCTTGTTGCACCACTGTATTCCATTCATATTCCATTCATATCCGCCACTGCGGTACACTTTTTTGACTTCTTCAATTCTCGTAGTAGGATCGCACTCGGATGGTGGGAGCGATGAATTCTCGATGCATGGCAAATTATATCTATGTTTTTTTCTCAATCGATTATCCAATACGCCCACAGATGTTTGATAAGCTATACCAAGCTAGTGCAAGATTCAGGCCTCTTCACAAGCTGCAGAAATATCCAGTGTTTCTGTTCCTGTGTGTGTGTGTGTGTCTTTGTTTGAATTTCGTCGGAACGTCCTCCTCACATCCACATCCGCCTGTGCCAGCCAGACTTGATAAGTCCCAAGATCCGCTAAGTATGTGCCGCTGATAGGGCAGCATCGGAGCTTGGCAGATCTGGGATGGCACCGTTAATACATGCTGCGTGTAGTTTCCTCCCACATTCCACGACCTCACGTGCCCCACTTTCAAGCTGCGGCTCGATGTGCAGAGGCGCAAATGCTCTGTGCAGAAAGTTCCCGAAAGCTTCCCATTCAACCTCGATTCAACTGATATCAACTGATATCAACTGATTCAACGTGTTTCACTGGTGACGAAAAGGTCCATAAGCTGCGAGCTCTTTCAGCTGCACCAAGATCAAGACGATCAAGCTACATCAAGCTACAGCTTTTCAGAACCTCACTGGCACCAAATCTTGGCTCAAAGACGAGCCGTGGCGCTGATCGTGGCTGTAGAGGCAATGCGAATAGTACGATGGACTGGTCAAAGAATGACACCTTGCCATCGTCCGAGCCCTGGAGATGTTGACGGATCATGATAGATATCTTTGAAATATCTTCGAACATCTTTCGAACTATGAAATGAAGATCTTTCTCAGATTGAGATATATTGAACAATCGATTGAATGATATTGAAACTGTATTCAAACTACTTCAAACATCTTCAAAAACCCCACAACAGACACATGGCCAGAAACGTTTCGGCCAGGTTGGGCGGCAAGCCTGGCACCCGAGGACCATGTTGGTTCTTCATTAGGATATGATTGGGATAAGTTCGGAGAATGGTGTATTTTCCCCACAAAAAAAATAAACCATCCATTTATGGCGGGACAAAATTTGAGATAATGATAATGGGTATCAATGGATGTACTATGATGTAATGAAATAATAACTATCTGGAATAAATTATAGCGACTTCGCGTCGCGACGTCACTGGAATGCTGGTTACGATTGGGGCAACTATCCCCAAAATGCAAAATGTCAGGTTAGTGAATTATTGATAGTTCCCCAGATACCATAGAAATATCAGATACTGTCAGGTTAAGAAATGTGGGCAGTTGACCGGTGATTAATATCAACAGATCTTCGTCCTACCACATTCCCACTGAACATTGGGGGGGTTGGGGCTTCAAACCCATGGTTTGCTATGGCACGATGGACTTTGAAATGGGATGAAATGGTGAATTCGTAGGGTTCTTTTTTGTTTAAAATGCAAAAAAAAAATCGAGGGAATTTATTAAGTCTTTGGGTGCAGCCATTTGAATTGTGCAGTTCGGCGAGGAGAGATGCCACGAATGTTCGGGGGCCGTGGTGATTTGGGGACTGCTGGGAGCAGTGTGCAGGATGTGTTGGTGCTGAGCTGAAAGCCAGCACGAAAAAGAATCAGCTTCAGAGGAATTCATCATGTTTCATGAATGGTGTATTTATATAGTATGTATGTATGTAATGTAATGTAATGTAATGTAATGCAATGTAATGTAATGTAATGCAATGCAATGCAATGTAATGTAATGTTATGTTATGTATGTATGTATAGATATACATATGTATATATATATATATATAGAGAGAGAGATCATATGATGTATAAGGAACAGAACTAGAATTCACTCTGCTGAGCCGCTGCGATTTGCAACCATGGGCTGGGCTGGAAGAGAAGAGAATATATATATATATATGCGCAACTATACTTACAGATATTGTATGTAGACATGTCTTGTTTTCACATCGTTGCAGAAATTTTGGCGTCTTTGCATCAGTGAAACCTGCTGGAACCATGGTGTTTGAGGCGGGGGCTGGCACCCCTCACCTCCAGCCACTTCATGAAATCCGATGAACAGGCGCCGGGTTCGCCGCTGCGCGGACACCACGGGGGTAGAGTTTTCTAACATGGAGAACATTTGAGAAAAAGCCCGGATTTTCTTTAGTTCGCGAAAAGAAACAAAATTGTGAAAGTGGGACAAATTGGGTATAGGTGTAGTATCATAGGAATTCCCATAGGAATTCCCATAAGAGTGTATACCAGAACATACTGTACGTACCGCATGATGCCCTTCGTGTTTGAGTTTCCCGCTTCTGATCCCAGCTCCATTGATCCGCCCAGGGCCCAGTACCACGAAGTGCCCATGGAAATCGCCTAGGCCAAGCAGCTGGGCATGGCAGTGGTATGAGACACGGATTGGTGCATATATCTATATGTTATTATTTACGTAGTTTACTCTATGTTTATTGATTGCTTGTTTGCTTGATTGATTGATGTGTATATATATATATGTACATAGAGATGCACGATTAAATATGATTTAAGTTGATCACACAGTCCGTGAAATGTTTGCATGGTGGTTTGGCCTTTGACTTCAGCACACTCAAATGATGCTCTGCCAGGAACTGGTTTTGGAAGCACATTGGGAAGTGGCTCAGGCAGCTTGTCCTTTTGGATCATGGGTCAAAAGTGGATCAACATGGATCAACGGTTGGGCGAACTCGGTGGAGCTCAGGTCTTCAATCTTGGGACAAACAGCGGGCGAACCCAGACCATGATGGCGAGGGCTCTGATGAAGTGTGGTTCGTTGGAGCTCTTCTTTGGCTGGAGTCTTTCCGCAAATCGAGTACTCAGTTCGAATGCAGACAATATCTCTGAATTTCCGACGGATCGAGGCTACATGTTGGAAGGCTACCCCAGCCATTTGCCTCTTGGCTGGAGTGATTTGGCAACCTTTGCTCTGATGCTGTGATTCTCGGATCTCGGATTGCTTAAATTGTAAGGCATATGTGTTATCTATTTTGTGACACTATGAGATGTATAGTTAGTTTTTATGTATATGTACATGTATGTACAATACACATATACATATGTGTATATATAACTATCTATAGTTACATTTGTACATTCATGTATGTATATATGTATATAAGTGAATATATATGTACGTACATATATATATATAATACTATTTACATTTACATTTATATACATTTATGTATATATCGCTTCCTTGACTAGTTTTTCGCTGAAATCAGAGTTCTTTCAGGCTCCATCCAAGCAGCAGCAACAGCTGGAAGAGCAGCAACAGCAGGTGCAGTGAATTTGTTCATACGCCCAATGTATGGCATTTTGATTTGCAAAAACGATGATGACCCATTGGATTTATTTGGGATTTAGAGGTAACCCATGGCATTCGACCATGCCAGTTGGTGGGCCAGTTTAGACAAACCCCTGATTCATCAGATTCATCAAGGCATACAACTTGACTTATCAATCAGATTCTTTTTTATCATAACTACAACACTTATACTAGAGTAGTTACCAAGTAGGTACCAAGTAGTCTTGTTTACACTATTTGTTTAGATACTGATTTGCAACAGGATAGCAACATCCCAGCTGCACCATGCCTCGGTTATGCTGCACCAGGCTGCCACAAGCTCCAGAGATCCAGGCATTGTCAATTCCGGATCGATGACGGCGAGACAGATTCGATCGCCCGGAGCTTGGTCCAAATTTCTCGAGCAAAATTTGATGTACATGCTTATTCATATGTGTATATATATACATTTTACATAGATACGTTTATTATGTGTTTGATCATATCACATGCATATGTGATACGAATATATATATATATACATATGTGTGTGTGTATCCATGCTATTTTGTAGTCGATATTTTGCAAGGGAGATACTCATCGCAATCGGGATGCTTTTTCCAGGTCGGGTGGAGCCAGAGATCCCACGGTCTGCGGCTGAGACCGGGCTTCCCCAATGGAATGGATGAGACCCCAAAATAGATGGTAAATACATGTTGATATCGTTATGAAAGAGATGGTCTATGGATGTGATTTTGGCTCAAACTGAACCACAGCAGTATGAAATAGATGCTTTGATGATGTAAAACAGAATGAATGTCTGAAAATCACCAGCCATTTGTGGGTCCACTGGCACCAATGACACGGCTTCGCCGCTGTCAGGTGCCCGGTGGCCGGGGGAGTTTGACTGCAAGACCCTCGTCCAAGGGCGGTTCACAGAGTTGGGCAGCTCAAAAGGACCGGGTTGACCGTCCAGGATGAAGATTTTGCCTGGCCATAATGCGCCGAAGCAGTTTTGGGGATGATACATCTAGATGTGTATGTATAGATACATGTCTATGTGTATATACTCATGCATAAATGATGTACATGCAAATGTGTGTATATATGTAGATATAGAGAGAGAGAGAGTAATTTCAATTTAGAGGTTTTTGACATGTGTAAACTGCAAACATGTGCAAACAAAATATGCTGTTTTTTCCGCAAAAGGCAAATAGACATCGGAAGGTTGAGATCGGCACGCAGGAGCAGCTCCTCTCGAGCAACATGTTGGGACAGCCGCAGCTCATTTCAGGTTGGGACAGCGGCTTTGATCGTTGTAGCTGTACACAGAGAGATGCTACTTTCAAAGAGCCCTTAAAGCCTGACTTGTTAGCATGACTGTTGTCAATTTCTTTGAAGCTAAAAGTTGACAAACCACTGCATGCTGTGGTGCCAGATTCCTCAACACTGTCTCTCTAGTGACTCAAGTGTTTGTCATGTTTGCATCTGCTCTCCTGAAGCCGCTGCCAGCTGCAAGCATTCACAGCCAGCTCCAAGCTGAACGTGTTGGAACCTGAGAGATTTACCATGTCAGGCCATGTCAGCTGCAGATCATAACCCGGTGATTCAGGCAGAGCGGGAGAAGGAACGTGAACGTGAAAGAGTCAAGAGCTGAGATCTGAAGGGGGTTTTCCGTGTCTAAAACATGAAAGAAAAAAACACAAACATTTTGAAAAATGCGGTTTTGATGGAATAGGACGAGTGCCATTTGATTGTACAATGTTTCGATGCAACCTGAGGAACGTGAGCGTGAACGCGAACGCCTAGAGCAAGAGAAAGAAAAAGAAAGGGAAAGGGAACAGGCCAGGTTCACAGCAAGTTACCCTTCTTCACATGTCTCAAGGCTAAAAACATCCTACCCAAAAAAGATCCAAAAAGTGTGTTCTTCGTTTTTCTTGCACTGCTTGTTTGATGCTACTGTGGCAAATCTCTGCTGACTTGCATCTCTTTTGCCCCTTGCAGGAGAAGGAAAAATTGAAGCTGGAAATTCCCCTGAGTCCTGCGAAGGTCCAAGGGTCAAATTGTTTCCAACTCTTGCAGAAAGGCTGAGAGGGGGGAAGTGATCCCCATGAGCAGGGAGTTTGTCAAAACACTTTTGCACATCCAGAAGTTGATGTGACGTGTATCACTTCTCATCTGCCGTGTTCTCTGGGCCAGGTCCTAAAGCATCACATGGAGGACCCGGGAACCCGTTGCTATGCATCGTGGTTGTCCTGGTCCACACTGCCTGCTGCTAGGAGCTGACAGAGTTTGAACAAGGAGAGATCTTGGATTTTCCGCAGATTTGGTGCGCCAAGAACTTGAAACCAGCTGCGACAGATTTTCCAGGACAAACATAATTATACTGTATGCGATGTATTGGGAAATGTTTTGGATATACAATGTCAGACCTTTTTGCTGTCTTTTTGCATTTTTACATGCGCCAGTCATCGCCAATTTCGGAAAGCTCTAAGTGGGATATTGATCCAATATTGAATTAATTTTGATCCCTGCAGTGTATGGAGTCAGACGATGTCTTCAATGTCAAGATTTGCCTTGGAATCCAGGGCACCAACTCACCAGGTACTTTGGCGCAGGTGCCCAAAAAATTCGTGGGACCTCTGCCAATGAGCCCAGAGATCCGTGTGGCACTGTAGCCAGCCTTTGTTGCGTTCAATTTTCAACATCCAAGGCTTCCACTAACAATCATTCCTACGATGATGAGCGTGGTGACTACATGGTGGTTTTGTTGGGAGCCTAGCCTGTTTTTTTTCTCTCATGGAATGTGGTTGTAGCTGCAGTATGCCTGAAATGATGTCTGGCCGTTGGGCACAGTGGGAATGCTGTGCTGATCTTCCATGGCTTTCCCGGAGGCACGATCACATCTTGTACCGCTACGAGGCTACCTTGCAGACAAAATCCACGAAGCCTAGTCATGGTAAATGGTGGGTCCATACGTACAAGGTAAACCCTGGGTTGGACACAATCGGATCATTCGTTGTTCATCAATCCTGCACAAATTTTGCTCAATTTGGAGCGAGACATGTCAACTCCAATTTGGTTAATGTGGTAAACCCAATAATAAACACTAGCTAGCGAAATCTCCAAGGTTGGATTGTTGATATTTGATGATATTGGGGATGTGTTGTGATTGGGTTTACCCCATTATGGTCATAGAGGGATCAAGATGTGTCCCTGCCAAAGCAGCACCTCAGGTGCTCAATCCCCTGGGCAAAGGCTCGTTTGGCCAAGTGGTACGATCGTCAGCCTGGCATGACATCGAAACATGGAGGGTAAAAATGCATAGAAAGTCACAGAAACATGATGAACATGAGTGAATTTCATTGAAAAACACCAATGATCTCAATGTTCTTAATCATTGTCCAAAGTAGGGCCAGAGTTCCCCTTGCCAGGTTCGACTTCAAGACCAACAACTGTGTCGCCTTGAAGATGGTCAGTGGCCCAGAGACCAGGAAGATCGGAAAGATCAGCAGGGAGCGGTACCGGCGGTAGCGGTCTCCCACTGAGGTCAGAAACAAGAAACGCTTTCACCATCAGGCAGGAAATGTTGTTGCGCAAACCAGCCATCAGCCTGACATCGCGGATTTGTTTGAATCATGTTGAATCTACTCTTCTTTATTGTTTCTTTAGAAAAAGTAAAATATAGATTCGACATAGACTACATAGATATAAAAATGCATGACATGTTGCGCAGATGTCGGTCAGGCCCTGGTGGAAGTGAAGATCTTGGAGCATCTGAGAGAGCGAGACCTGGAGAGCACCTCCAATGTGCGCAGCTGGGAACTCCTCCGGTGTCCGGCCGGGAACTTTTTTGAAAGCTGGGAATATCATCACACGAATTCAATGGAAATTTTCCATGATTTTCCAGCCATGTTTGATCATCAGAGGGTACTCCATTGTTGCATTTGTTGTCCAATGTTGTCCAAAGAAGAAAGTTCGAAGATGATGTTGACATCCAAGATTGGCTTTGCAGAATTAGACGTCATTTCGAGTTTGTCCCGTTGATGTAGTGCTTTCCAGTTTCACTTGGATCAAGGTCAGTATGTCAACTGTTCTATAGCTCACCAACCAGCTAAGAGCTCAACCATCCGCATGCTGCAAAGTACATATGGTCTCTCACCTGCATCCATGTCATATGCATGCGAACATGGCTTCTTAGCTCATGTAGAAGAATTTGTCGAGCGGACTACTTGAAGATCTTGAAGTGGGCGTGGGCATGTTGCCAGGTGGTGCACATGATGGATTATTTTTACTTCCGGACCGCCTGCAGCACACAAGCCCGCAATCAGTGATGACGACATGTGAAGACCATGTTGTTGAGATAAGAATCCAAAGTTGGCAACTTCCGAAGTTCTACAATCGTTTCTTGCAACCAGAGAAGAGACACATCCCTAGACAGAGCGAAATCCGGTGACAGCAACATCAGCGCAGGAATCATTTGTGCATCACCTTCGAGTTGCTGAGCATCAACCTCTACGAATTCATCAAGCAGCTGGGCAAAAAAAATATGTTTAAAGTTTATTTGATGCTGAATTTGGCGAATTGCTGGGGATTTAGGCTGGCTTCTTCGTAACTACATATGTTGTTTAACATGTTTAACCAAATTTTAAACAAATTCTTTAATGTGGTCGCTGTTCGCATGTGAAGCCACCGTGTGCCGGTGAAGCTGCCAGGAACAACAACTTCCAGGGCGTGTCTCTGGGGCTGATCCGGCGATTTGCCATTCAGCTGCTGGCAGTGGAAGCCTTAGATTCCAAGGATCTCAAAAAAAGAAACAACAATATGGGACAAAATTATTGGGGCAAAATTATTGGGACAATATTTGATTTTGTATGTCAAATATGTATATATATATACATATACATATATATATATATATCATTTTTTGGACATACCTTTCATACCTTTAGAGAGACAGATGGATAGACGGATGTTGATGTAGACGAAGACGTAGACATAGATATATAGATATAGAGCTATATATATAGAGAGAGAGAGAGATGGAGCCAATTTTACTGATATTTGAGACAGGGAGTCCGCAAATTTGAGACTTGCCCACATTGATGTGCTGCAGATGTGGTGTCAATGAATGCTGAGTGGCCGGGCTCACTGCAGGCGTTGCGATTTCTGCGAAAGCTGCACATCATTCACTGCGACCTGAAACCAGTGCCTTGCCCAAGATGGCCAATCATAAGTGAAGTTTTCTTCCACTTGACCAATTACATCCATTTACCATCACTTCACATGGGTAAATCGCAGTGAATGTCATGGACTCACCCGGTGCCTCCTGGAAGGAGAATGTCCTGTTGAAGAATCCCACGAAGAGTGGCATCAAGGCCGGAAAATCACGCCGGAGTGGAGGTTTCAATTCGTTTCCCAGATGGAGATTTCCTAGAAAGTGTGTACCCCCAAAATCATTCATTTTAATGGGATTTTCCATTATAAACCATCCATTTTTGGGTACCCCTATTTTAGGAAACCCCCAGATTTTCTGGCAGGTCATTGACTTTGGATCTTCCTGCTTTGAAGACGAACGCGTCTATACGTGCGCAATGGATGACAGGTGAAGTTTGTGATCCCTGAGATGTGGAGATATGTTGGGATGGGTTGGTTACACCGCCAACTAGAGTATTGTTGATTCATGTTGATTCATGTTGATTCATCTTGAATCATGTTTATGTGCCAATGTTTGTTGCTATCCCTATCAAATCCCCAAATAGATAGATAGATAGATAGATAGACAGATAGATAGATAGATAGACTTTAAATCAATCCTAATCTAACAACCAATAAAATAAATCCCATTTTTTGTTGCAGATGGTGAAGAAAAATCTCCCCAGGTACATTCAGAGCAGGTTCTACCGCTCACCAGAGGTGATTTTGGGACATTCGCTCCTTGGCGACTTGAGGAGTTATCAAGGGTTTGGTATATTTTAGGGAATAGCATGGGGAAATGTGATGGGATATATAAGATATGTTTATATATATATATGAATATGATATGAATATAATGATAAGATATGAATATAGTGATGAGATATGAATATAATGATAAGACCAGATAAAATCCAATTTGATACTCTGCCTTCGAATTTGGATGAGATTTTAAGCAACAAAGTTGCGGGCTTTGAGCAACAAACATCGGGGTTTAGCCATCGAAATGTTTGGGATTTGTTGCCACAGTTATTGGGGAATAAAACAAATCATTTTGTCGGGATATCATGACGGGATGATATGGGATACCCTACAAAAGATATAGCCAACCGGATCATGTTTTGGTTTGTCCAGAACTGGATGGATATCGGGATATCCCGCAATCTACGTCAATTCTGACTGGGAACATGGTCAACGACCGTATGGTTTGGCCCGATTTTCAGACATCGACCCTTGCAGTGGTCTATTTGGAGATGTTTTTTTTCCCGTTGGTTAATCCACCAATGGAGGCTACTGGGACTTTGTTATTTGTTTGGGGCCTCTTAAGCATATCCAAGTTTGGACTTCAAGTTCCCGATCAGTCTCAGTATGATGGCTTGCAAATCGATAAAAAAGGTTGGTATCCGCTGTTCTGGCCAGGGTATTGTGTTTACTCTTGGGGTGGTACATGAATGTTTACATACAGTAAACTATATTAATACATATGTGCATTATCCAATTGCAATTTGAATCATCTTGGCTGATGGACTTGCAGCACACAGCCATTGTTTCTGCAACCTACCCGCAGCTTGAGGTATGATACTGCTATCGACATGTGGTCCTTCGGATGCATCCTTGCAGAGTGCCACGCCCAGTCAGAACATGGGACATGTCTATCTATTGTGGCTAGTGATAAAATGATGTGACATGATTCATGGCCTCAAATTCAACATGCAAAAGCAGGACTTTGGAGTTTGACATGCACTGTCTAGTTTCTTTGACTCCGCCCAAGCTGCGATTATCCGAGTGTTCTCTTGCGACTAAATCCTATCCAAAAAAGGTTTGAAACACTCTAAATCAACACATATTCGCCATATTCGCCTCTCTAAATGCCTCGGAATCCCAAACAAGTTGCAATGATGGAACCTGCATGGTACCTGCATTTTCAGGCTCTACACCGGATATCCCCTCTTCCCGGGTGAGAACGAGGCAGGCGCAAGGATGGATACCCGGTTCGTGGTTTAAATCCAATGAATCTGATGTCACTTCTCCTTCCATGGTATCTTTGCATGGTTTGTACGCAATGTGTAGGCACGGTTAAATAGTTGGGACCTCCCCACGACTGCAAGCGTCTTCAAAAGGTTTCCTTCCCGAAGCAGCAATCCACACCAAACATGTTGCCTAAGACTCAGGTTGAGCAGCTGGCGTGCATCATGGAGATCTTTGGAGCCACTTGGTGACACAGTCTATGGTGCCGGTATGGGCTAGAATGCCAGTAATGCCAGTAAAGTGCCTCATTTTTACTGGATAAAGCATCCCATTCTGAAGGGTTGAAACCCATTTCGGGTCAAACCCAATACTTTGACGCATGTTGTCATGTACAATTCATGTTCTGTTGTTAAATCTCCATACTCTTGGGATTTCATCTCCATTTTGCATGATTTGTTGGTTTCCCATCTCACTTAGGTGCCGCCCATGAAAATCCTGGACGGAGCTCCGCGGATCAAAATGTGGGGCATCTCAGAGCTGGGAGCTGGATGGAATGGATAGATTGAATGGATTTAAGGGCGACTTTATTGGATAGATTTAATGGATATTATGGATTTCAATGGGATTGAATGGATTTGTTTATGTTTCAATGAGTTTTACCCCCCCCCCCAGTGGAAACCCTCCATTCCATTTATTGTGGATAATGATGGATAGCTATGGATTCTTATCTAACCCTGTAATGGATCATATAATGGATGGATACCCTCCACTGAACTAACAGTGAGCTATGGTATAGATGGCCCATTTTGTTCGATGTTTTACGCGTTAAGAATTGTGATTTCCATAGCTATGTTACCGGAGGGTACTAATGGATGAATGGATAATGGAATGGATGGAGGAATTAATTAGTCAATGTATAATGGATGAAATGGATGGAATTCAGGATCTACATGGATGGATTGGATGGGTGAATTATGGATGAAACATGGGCGCAATAATCTAAAACTTATTTTTTAGATGGATGGAATGGCTGGACAATGATGCGGGCTTGTCTAGGGTACCCGAAAATCCAATAGTTAATGATTATTTACTCTTTTAAGATAGCCATGGGTGTACCCCTTTCCAGACACCCACGTAGATATAATGTTGGGATGGATCATTATATTGGGATAATGGATCCAACATGTTTTAGATGGGAATAATATGGAATGATATTAGGATGTAGGGCCCACTCAACTCCCAGAAAATGTATATTTGGGTAATTACCGTGCACAGCCTGGATGATAGTTGAGATGCTAGTGATTCCTCGACTGGAACTATTCAAGTAAATTGCATTCTGAACTGAACTTTGGCGCCTTTTACAGCTGTTTGGCTGAAAAATCAGTTTGGCTGAGAATGAACCAGTTGCCACACCCCACACCTGCCACTGAACGTCTGAAGTGCCGCCTCTCATTGCATAATGCAAGGCAGCATCAACTTCAGCCATATCAGCAAGCGAAAATCACATGGTTTCCTGATTTTCCATGATAGAATTGGATATGTATCTCAACATATCTCAACTACATCAACTCCATTGTCCCCGGCTTTTCCGGGCCAAAAAAAGTAACTTTTGGGGGGCCGTGGATTGGATCCCGCAACAGATCGGGTAAGGATCCCCTTGGATCCCCCGGGACCCCTTTTGGGATGTCCCATGGACGACATGGACGAGCTTCGACTGGATGAGCCGGTGACGTTGCCCGGGGATTGGCCCAACCTGCTGCGCGGGGGGCAGATCTTCACGGCGCTGCTGTTGAGCACCAGCTACTCCGAGTCACCTGGTGTTGAAAAAATGGGGAGCCCTAAACTACAGTGCTGTATCGTCACTTGATATATCATTTTCCCAGGCAAAAACAGATAAAAATGGATGATATAGGTTTAGATGTGATAAAATGGCACTTTGGGGCATAACATGGTATAAGCCATTTGGATTGCCCCATCTTGCACAAAACATCGATGGTTTCTTGGTCATGACATCCAGGAAGTACCGTGGTCGCAAGATGGTGCCCTGGGGCAGTGCTGCTGCGGCAGAGAATGCCGGATCTTTTGACCACAACGCAGAGTTGCAGGTCCCGTCCGGTGACAGGCAGGGAAGTCATGTGCACAACTGGCCACTGAACCCAGGAGGAAATGATGGAAAATGGAGAACCAATGTTGAAAAGGGATGGTGATTTTGGGTATTAATTTGTACTAAGTTGATGGTGGATATGTTTGAGCCCATTTTGGGATTTCAGCTTCAGCCTCTCCGTTGTGATGGGAGGGTCATGAAGTATCCACGACTTCCACCTGTTTTCATAGCAATGTGTGAGATGGGAGAGATTGGGGGGATGATTCTCAGAGCCATTTCGCTTTCCCCAAGCTCTACCCTATAACACTCACTCCCAGCAACTTCCCTTTGATGAAATTGGTTTGGAGTGATTGAGCCAGAAATACCACACCAAACAAATTCAAAGTATTCAAAGACCCCCAAAAAAATATCTGGAAAATCACTAGAAATCCTTCCCATCTGAAGCTGCGAAGATATCAGGCATCAAACTCGGCGACCCGCCCTTTTGCACCGGTCAGGCAATAGAGACTTGGCAGATTGGCGGGTCATGGTTTTCAAATCATCGTGGTTCAAATATTTTGTGACTCCACCCTGAGGATTGCTGCTGTATCAGGAGTACCTAAAGGTAGTAGGTGCATTCTACAAAGAAGTAAACGCCCAGGCAGGTCCTCTCAAAGGAGTGGGTCAAAATATGTCAAAAGTATTGAAAATGATCCACCAAGAATGGATAAAAATGGATCATAGTCATTGATGATGATTTAATTACTGAAGAATTGTACAACATTGGTAGCAACATGATGTGTCGACGTTGAATTTGTGGGTGCTTAGGTAGCCCATGTAGCCACGCCCAGGAGAGGCTGTTGCCTTCATCTGGCGTGGTGATTCCAGGTTTGACGATTGAAGCTTGGACGAAAGATGCTGAAAAACGAATGATGGGGTGCTGAAGAACAGAGAGCCTTCGAAAGACAATCAGGAAAAACCACCAACATGTATTCCCTATTATTCCCTTGGTTTAATCATTGGGTACCCATTTAGTGGTGAGGCGGTATATTTGATCCCGGCTGGTACTGGGGTCGCGTGGTTTCCGAAATCCTTGGCATAGAAGCGGAGCCAAGCCAAGGCACAATCTACGTTTGTTTCTCGCCTTTACGGTACAGAACACAATTCTTGAGCCTTGGCCTGCAGAAGATGTCTCAGTAGGGGACAGCATTGGCATGGTGGTACTGCTTAAGCTTCGGTGAGAGTGTTTTGACGGTCTAGAACGGTTGAAGATTGGTTTTAAAATGTAAATTCTCTGCAGTTTTTTGAAAAACCAGTATGCAAAAGAGTTGACGTAAGCGCGCCAAGCGCCATGAAGTTCAAGCCCATGTTATAGCATGTAATGGTAACTGTTATAGCTAATATTTAACACCTTTTAACACTGATTCCTGGTTCGAGGAAAATTTTGTGTGCTGGCCTTGCAGAGAACGGGATGAACGTTCGCCGTGCAGCTCAACAAACCACGGACCTCACGCTGGGAACGTTGCTCGGCGTGGAGTTCTTCCAGCTGGGAATTCGGCGTGGATTGTAATGGGTTGTCGTTGTATGTCATTGTAATGGTCCGAACTTTGATACGAATGTTGCAGGAAAGGATCAAAGATGATCAAAGATTGGATGCTCCCAAAATGTCCCGAAAATCAATGCACATGAAACGAGTGGTCGATTCATAGGATTGAACCGCTGATGTCACTCAAAAATGTAAGGTGCGATGATGTGGGGCATTGTGTGACGCTGCCGGTTTCAACTTATTTGAAGGTGAAATTGGCCCCTTGGCAAAGGTTCCATGCACATCCAGTCTCCGAAACAGGTTGAGATATTCCATGTGGATCGCTGCTCCGTTCATGCCCCATGTTGAGTGAAGGTTTGTCGAATGTGTCTAGATATCTTGAGCGATGAACTCATCATGACTCACAAACAGGACCACGGCCAAGGACCGATTGTGGGATCCTGAAGGGCAGCGGCTCTATGATAAGTTGCTGCAAAGCGTCCTTTGCCTCAGATCTTGACTCGTGACTCGATGATCCTTTGCCGTTGGGCCCATAAGATGTGGCCATTCTGATGTCATCGAGGTGCGAGAGCTTCCAGGCTATCGGGTGAAGCTTGACTTCAAACAGTATGTGGGGATCTCTTGGGTGCATGTCGACCAGGTTTTGAATTATTTTCTAAGGGTTCTCATAATTTTCAGACATATGTTCCCATATTTTTCCCTGAAAAATCGTTAACTGCGGCCAGTCGCCAAGGATTTTCTCGGGCATCTCCCATGGTGCTGCCCTGGCACAAGCAGCCGCCTTGAGATTTCAGCTGCAGCAGCCGGAGATGGGGGACTGGGCATGGAGCAAAATGGAGGAAAAAAGAACTATAATTCCTAGCCTATAATGGCATACATTAGTCATTGGTCATTGTACCATATTTTTGGGGGGAATTGGTATACCATATTTTGGGGGAACATCCAGCTGAACCATGCTGAATCCAGCTATTTTGGAGTGTAAACCAGGGGAATTACCAAGGGTTGTGACCCATTGGCCAATTTGGATTTGGTTTGGAAAAGGCTGTGCTTCTGGCTCCAGGAGACCCAGGTCTTCGTTGTGGCATGGAATGCTTACAGGCCGGGAACGTATGGTACAAATATGATACGATACAATATGATGGATATGATGTCATATGAATTCAAAATTATATATATATATGATATATATATATATATACATATTGTATATATATATATATATATACATATAACATGAATATATCGTATATATTCATATATATATATATATATATATTGTACTGTATACATATATATATATATCGTATATGTACATATTGTACTGTATGTATATATATATATATATCAATACATGCGTATTCAAACAGTATGATTTACATATGTGTACATATATATATATATGACATGTACAATACACTTAGAAAACATGGAGTATTTGAGAAATCCTCAATTCCAAACGCTGTGCAGGTGGACTGACACCAGTGGTCGGAAATTGGCCGAGGATTTCCTGGGAAATCGCTCCTCGGCCGTCTGAAGGGGGCTAAGAAGCCTGACTTTCTCAGCTGAGTAGATTGGTTTGGCTCAAACCTATTTGTCCCCACATTGAAGTTTACTACAAAGATCTACAAACTGTGAAAACCAAACGGACATGTGCGAAATTTGAAGCATTTTGAAGCATTTTGTACTTCACTCAAATTGGTGTAACGTCAAACGAGGCCTGCTACACTTTGTCCTTTCAAGGAGGGACAAAGCCCAGCCGCAGGCAAGGAAAAGGAACTCATATTGTCATAAGAGTGAAATTAGGACTACATATGACTACATTCTAAATCCATCTACATTCCGAGTTAAACTCTGCAAGTCTCAATGCCACCAGTTGCATTCCTTGACAGTGCCCCTGCCTTGACAGGCCACCCGATACTGGGACAGCGTGACTGGCTTCCCCCAATCCTTTGCTCCGATGCCCAATCCAGTGCTCCTGGATGCAGACACTGGCGACTTCTACAAGCATACTGCTCCTGAACAAGGCTCTGAATTGGGGGCGACCTTCTTGATGCAGATGCTACTCATTCTGAATTGGTGCATCAAAATTGCCCATAGTCATTTTGCCTGTTGTAGTTTTGCAGATGTTTTTTGCTCCAAGGTTTGAGCTGCACTTTGCCAGGCTCCTGTGACGGCACGTTTTTACCACTGTGATGTGTGTAACAGGTGATACCCAAGGACCCAGGTGCTGATGGCTATGGCTCATTTGGCCCCAAAAAATTGGCATGGTTGAATGATCTGAATATTAGAACTTGCATGAAATGACCCAGTTTGACCAATTTTGGCGGCTCATTGGCAATACACATGACCCCATTTAAATGAGTTATCACCATCGCCAGCCTCGCTTAAAACCGGGCAGGTCTGCTTTGGGCGCCATGAAGAAAGCGACGGCCGCAGCCCGTGGCTTTGAAGATGATCTGACTTGGAATGAACCTTGGGAAAGCAGAGAAAAATGATGGAAATGGAATGGACATGGATTATTTATATGATGGAAAAATATGATGTTCTATGCCCCAGCTTTGACTATTTGGTTCATGATGGTTTGTGATGGTTTATGATGTTGATTTATTGTGTACTATTCATTGTGTATTATTCATTGTGCCTCATGTTTCTGGTGATTCATGGTGACTCATGAGGAATCAGGAAGATAAATGATGAATGATGAAGAACGATGATGAATTGTTTGGTGTTTGATGGTGGCTATAGGGGCTATAGTTAGAGCTGGGATCGACTCTGCGGTGGCTCTGTTTAGACTTGCCCTGAGGATTATTTGCGCAGCCGGCGGTTGGGAACCCAGAACAATTTACTGTAGGCCAAAAGTGTGTGTGTGTGTGTGTTGATATAGTTTGATCATGTTTCATAGATGGAAAATGCGTGACTTGCTGCGGAACTCTCAACTCTGCTCTGAATTGATGCACCGTGCCCAGGTTGGAAGTTTTTCAGACAAAACTCATCGACCAAGCCCAAAAGGCCTATACTTGGTGTAGTTTAATTTCTTCCTGTGATTTCCTCTGTGTATGTCCAACGAAGTGACAGGTTTCAAAAAACTGTTCAAGTGATTTCAAGTGTCACAAAAAGTGTCACGTTTCTCTCAAGTTTCAACGGTTTCCAAACCATAGAGCTATGGAGGTGGCAGCGGCATCTCACAGAGCACAGAATATCATTCGCCGCAGAACATCGCATGGCGTGCCCTGGCTACGAAGATTCTACGAAAGTTCTACGAATTTCTACGAATTTCTATGCGATCCAATCCAATATGGAAGTGCTTCAGCGTATTGGAGTGTTGATTGGATAAAGTATGATAAAGTCAGAGAAAGTCACTGTTTGATTTTGCTGCTTTGCCCCTCACAGTCCTCAGTACAGCGGCCAAGGTGGGAATCAGAAGGCCCAAACGGGATTGATGTTGAGAGTTCCAAGCTTTTTGTGGCCATGGGTTTTTCCAGTTTTTCATGAAGGTTGTTTTTTTTTGTGGCTTTGTTCGATATACACAACACGAAGTTGAAGTCACGTTGGGTCCGTCCTGCTCCCGCGATCTCGTCAGGCAAATCAGCCACGAGGCGAGAGGTTGCAACTCACAGAGCACCACTGGTGTGTTGCAATGTTTTGCACATGTACCACACTTAGAACTTATATATCTATTGAATTCGTTTGAATTCTACGCAGAGCATTGGGGTCAAAGATTGTTTGGTGATGCACAAACTTGGAACTGAACCTTGCTGTGGATGGGAAATCTTCTTGGAAGACCTCTGCAAACGGGCAACGAAGCCTTGGTCTTTTCTGAAAGTAGGCTACCCATAGATCCACTTGTTTATCATTCAAGCATTCCACACGTTGGGCCAGACCCCAGTTTCACCGGTGTTACAATTCCTCAAGCCTTTGACAACTGGGGATATTTGCCACCAGGCAGATGGTTCTACAAGTTCCTCCATGGCGAGTCTGGAGACTCCTTTGCGAATGCTGCGGAACGAAATTGGTTTTGGGGCGCCCTTGCCAAGAATCTCCGACATTCCAAATGGTTCCTTGGCAGCTGAGAATTCCAATACTGGATCCAAGCTGCGCACCATGTGAGGTGAAAGCATCCATTGGTCCGAGATTGTCCAAGATGGTCAAAGTATCTCAAAGATTCTCAAAGTATTTCACCCGGAAGAAGCGACTCTGCACCGAGGAACAGAAACCGTTTGCCCCTCAGAGTCCGTTGGCGCTGTGAATCATGCGGTAAACCCTGCGGTGAACCCACTGGTGACAGTGCTGCTGACCCCAGGACGGCAGGCGTCCTGGGAAAAGTTGGTTTGAGCGTTTGGCGTGGTGCTGCTCTTGATGTGGAACCATGTGGAACCTTGGAAATTACTGGCTTGAAGGTCAACCCATGGCAACCCCCATTGAACAGACAATGGGTACATGAATTGTACGATATTGCAAATGAATGGCTAAATGGCATCTCATACCAGCCCCTCTATTTCCATAGACATCATTGGTCAGTGACAGCTTACCGCCAACTGAATTTGTCTAGATTTGTCTCTGACTCTGAGGAAAAGCTGTGATTTTCGTGAGCCAGATCGTTGATGGGCTTGAGGGTTGTTCGGGGAAGAAACGTGTCCCTGAACGCCCGTCACATTGCTTTCGCTGCGGAGAAAAGAACGGGCAAGCGCTGAGATTCCGCGGCAAGCCTTGAATTTGCAAGTCTGCTAAGCCAAGCAACGTCGCCTTCTTTGTTACAGCACGCGTCACTTGCTTTTGGCATTGATACGTACATATTATCATATTGATGCGAAGTATTTCAGTATGATTCCTCTAATCTCCAATGCACTGAGACTGACAGGATGCTGTGTAAGGGATGAGGTTCTGAGTGATATTGTATGATATATAGAGGGAAGGCGTATATTATCCACTAATATATATATATATGTGTGTGTATTAGATTAATTATATATATACATGGTTTTGTATGCACATACACCATATGATGAGGATCACACATCTTGCCAGCTCAACGACTGCTTTGAGGTTCTTCGACTCCTCCGGAAACCCTCGGCTTGTACCTAACAGCCGGGGCAAGATCCGGAAGCCTGGGGCGAAGGAGACCTCCCTTGGTGGAAATTGGATGAACTTGGGATGAAACTTGATAAACTTTATGATAAACCTGAGATCCTGGGATGATTTCATGATGTTTCAATCGAGATAAAAATCTCGAGATTTCATGAATTCTCAGCTCACCTTGAGGAGCTGCAATCGGTTTTGCGGACCTCTGAAGGGAAGTGCCGACCTGAGAGCTCAGAGTTTCCCTCATCATATCATGATGATTTATCGATATTTATCAATATTTATCATTTATCATGCATTTAAGTGCTATGATGTGCTATGGCAATTTGCTTGTCCTGAGGTTTGTGGACTTTCTCCTTGGTTGCTTGCATGAGTCTCAAGCTGGTGCATGGTGCATGGTGAAGTCGAGGGTAGGATGTCTTAGGGGACACCAGTGCGGACTGCAGGCAATGGGATGCCACTCAGCGGTATAGCCCAGAGGATGCATTGCAGCAGGCGCGAGCGAAAACATGTGCTGGTGACCGCCTGGCAAAAAACCTACCTGGATCGGTGTGTATCCAACCTATCCCACCTAGTGTCGACCAGGCTTGAATCGCACTTGCCATGTGTCTTACCGATCATGAAGTTCATGGATAGATTACAAGTTGTTTGAAACTACACAGCACTTTCATTTGCAAATGGATCAACGAGCCAAAGTCATCCAACCGCAGCGATCCTTGAAGGAATGGATCCTTGAGTGCTACGCCAAGTGTGGAGCTTATCTGCCATGGCATCTCAAGCCAAACATCAAAAGAAGCAGAATGTCAAGTAACAAGCACTTCTCTGAGGGCTGAAGGTAACAGCAGTGCTGCCGAATCTTGTTCTAAAATGAGCTAAAACGCATCTTCGTTGTGCATCATTGTGCAAGGCACGCTCGTGATGCCTCTCCTGGCCGCATGTGCCTTGTTCGCACTTGCCATTCTGCAGAATCAGTCGACCCTTGGTTTGTTGCCGTTTCTGCGAACACGCTTCAGCGATCTCAAACGATTGAATAAGATTGATATGAAAGATCCATCTCCCTTTGTTCCTATTGCCTCATCAGATTTTTCGCAGTTTATGAGGCCAGAAGCACCAAGTTCAAGGACCAGGGTGTGCATATGGACTGGAAAGCTTCCTACCTACTGTAGTCCCTCCTCACAGACAATGGTCACCAAAATTCTGGCAGCGCGTCAGTGAATAATATGGCAGGACGCGCGTGGTTGCGGACAGTCATCGCAGTTGGGAGTCCAAGGAATCAACTTGTCAACTTCACATGTTGCAGTGCTGTCCTATGAGTTTAAGGAACATTGGATGGATATGACATGATATGGTTATGGAATGTTATGGATAAAAAAGAACTTGGTACCCTGGTGAACATTGAGAATGACTTGTAAATGCATGTTAGGTTTCGACATGTTTTGACCCATCCCAAATATTTTGTATATCTACATTACGTGTATGTGTATATCTATATTGATATACATACATATATATATATATATGTATGTATGTATATATGTATACATAGTGTGTATAGTGCAGATTGGATGCATCCAATTCCACTGCGGTTTCAGATTTTGGGAACGTCGTTCCCTTAGGTCGGCGAGGCGTCCAACAGATGTCATCCACAGGCGGGGGATCCTCAATAGCTGAAAATGGATGATAACCAACCAGCTATTGGGATTTTCCATAATTGGGGGATTTTCCATTGTAGCCTTATAGGATTTTCCATTATAGGATGGGGGATTCCCACTGATATAGGACTTAGGAAACCTCCAAATGTGGATATGCCATGAACAATGAAAATGGGGAAAGAAGCCACTGGATGTGTAGAATTTTGTATATCCCAAAAATCTTGAATCCCAAAATTGTGGAGTTTGCAGAGCTTGGATTTTTTGTAAGAGTCATGTGTGGCAGTTGCAGAAGCCAGCGGCTGTCAGGTGGCTTTGGGCAGAGCACTTCAAGTGGCACATCAGGTGGGGACTGCAAGACACAACTGTTGGTTGATGATCGCTTCGGGGGTTATATTCTCCAATAAAAGAGATGATCATCCTGCAGTTTCACTGGGAAACCTGTTCTTTTTTCATCTTTTTCCAACCAGCATTTCATGAAATGACATTTCGGGTTTCGAACATTGTTCATATTGTTTTCTCAATCCCTGTATGTGTTATTGCCATTACATCCCTGTTAAATCCCTGCGAACTCCATATTGTTCAATATTTAATCTTCTTATATACATCCCCGTGAAATCCCCGTTAAATACCTATGAATGAAAGTCCCGCATATTGGCTGGTTGGATGCTTGGAAAGCCCATGTTCACAACAGTTGGATGCAGAACGGCCAGGCTTTGGTGCGACAGTTGGTGGTGGATCAGGCCACTTCGAAAAATAGGTCAGAGGATGAAAATTGATGGAAAATAGATGGAAATGCGACTTGAGATTTTCGAGATCTGTAGAACTATATGGAGAAGTCAGGATAAATGCAGCTCGATTTTTTTTTGAATGTACGAGACGACCTATTTTGAGTCCAATTCGGGATGGTGGGAAGCTGAGGCCTGACCTTTCCGCCCATTGATGCTTCAGGTGCCGGGAAGGTGACCAAAACGCCAACCATGTCCACCACTGATGTGCTGCACCCAGGTGGCTTGTTGCCGAAAAAGAGGACTACTCACAAGGCCAGCTGAGCCTGCAGGATGCCGCGTGACATTGCAGCACGCTTTCGGCACGTTGCAGGTTATTTCGGGCGTGTGGTTTGACATGAAGCGGCATATTCTGATTTTACACATTTGATGTGTATTCATATTATTTCTATCTCCACAATATACAAGTTCAATCTCGCTTGGCAACTTGATCATTGCTAGGTGGGTGCCGCTGAACAAGGCCAGTGGTGGCGATGGTGGTGGCGGTTACGACTATGGTTCCGTTGAGTTTATACTTATATTAAGGATGTGGTCATCGTCATCGTCATCATCATCATCATCATCATCATCATCATCATCATCATCATCATCATCATGGTTCTAGTGATGATTTTGATTGTGATGGTTATTTTCTCATAGGAACAGTGGTCTGCCAACTTGCACCTATTGCAGCGATTGCTTTGGATCAGGTTCCAGCACCACCGTTGGATCCGGTTCCACTGGAGGTGAGCTGAGCATAGCTGAGCTGTGTCTTCCATGCTCGTAGCCGTTGTAGCCGTGTGTCAGCAGGTCTCATGGCATCAGGCCTAGGCTGGGAGCGATGGCTAGACGGCACAGTACCGACTTCAGGGTAATGTATGATATATGTGCTGTAGATTTCAGTTAAAGGTGTGTGTGTGTGTGAAGAATCCCTGGTTTTTGTCAACTCACAGCCCCTTCCAGAAAAGTGTTTCAGTCACTTGCAAGGATTAACTAGAGTATATACTCAAATTGAAAGTTGATTTAATGTAGATATCATCAGATTACCAGAACTCTTTGCCATTCCGATTTCATTGCGCCGACGGTTTGCCACTTTGGACAGGAAGCCTTAGCCAGAGCCTGACACAGCTGGACGCTCAAATTGGGCAAAGATTTGACTCTTGGTAGATGTATAGTACATATGTCTGACATGGCGTGATGATTTTTAGGACACTTTTTTTTTCTGAAAAAGCGATATCATGCGAACATGAAACGGTGTGTATTGGTTTGATATGTATACTGGAATCCATTGACATCTATTCTTAACATTTGACACCTAACACGAAAGGTTCAGTCGAGCGGGATTGACAACAGACATCAACAGACTTTATGGGACACGTGAAACGACCCAAGGTTGGGATACAAAGAACCTGCCGAGTCTTTGGGAGTCCCAGAGTAATGTGATCTTCCTGACTCGAGGCAGAATGATAGCAACACGGAATTCTGAGGACGCGGAGCCGGGGAAGGGATGGGAAGGGGAGGTTGGAGCCTATGGTTTGAAACGCTTACACAGATAGAGATGACAGAGCATGTTTAGCATTTAGCATGTATACAATTTGAGAGTGTGTGTATATATATATATATACAATGTGTATATATATATATATGTATATATATGCATATATACATATGAATGATGTATAGACATGTATGAATAATTACGTACTGTCTCAACGGAAAATTCGGAAAAAAAAAATATTTTGACCTAAGCAGCTTGTCTCCAATGCCCTGAGTTCGAACATCAGATGCAGGCACTTCGGGTGCTGAACTGCGCACGGCGCATGGTTTTAGACGGCGGAAATAGAGCGATGAGAGCGTCCTTTGCGGCTGATGTTTCAGCTGCTGCTCTTTTTTTTTTAAAGACGAATATTGGATCTGTGTGTTCCCTTGGTTCGTTTTTGATGTTTCCATCATGATTTGCACTCCATAATTTTCACCCAGCATGGTTCCTCAATCTGGCCATAATTCTAAGTTCTTTCGAATTTTCACGATCCCACCTTGACTACTTGACAACGTGCTAGTGTCAGGGGTGGTGTTCATCGCGCTAGACTAGGAAAGCCCTCCCGTGAGACTTTGCAGGATTTCAGCCTCTACAGCTAGAGTTCAGCTAGGCTCAACATATGTCAAGAGGATGTGTTCATATTCTTCTGTGTGGATAATGGAAATATATATATAATTATATGTATATATATACATATATACATATACGTACATACGTAATGTATAATAATATATAACTGCTAAATGCTTATTTTTCTGAGTCAAGCTCTTGGCGAAGAGGTTTCTTTCGGAAAACCTGCATGGATCTCATGAAAGAGAGCCGTTTCACCTGGCAGCGCAAAGTGCGCGGCCGCGGATCCAAAAGGAGCGTTGGATTTGTCCAAAGACGGAGGATTTAAACCAACAAAAATTCAGATTTTGCCGTCAATGTTTTTGGAGAATTGTTACCTACAAGCTTATGGAGGCATAAACGAACCACTTTAGATGGGGATGTGGAATATTGCATGGGATATAACATATGAGAATCAACAAGATGATGCTGTTTTTTCCTTATAAACTGGATGGGGATACTCCAAAATTGCAATTTCGTGAGTACAATGATGGTAAGCCATCCAAATTGTAGATCCCTTTTTTTCAGACAATCCCATTTTATATAAGCTTGCTGTCAGCCATGCAGACAGCCGGTTGGAAATTGGTATGAGTGCCTGGCCTGAAAACGTGTTCCGAAGCCATCTTCACTGACGGCTACAGAAAAAATGGAAGGTCAAGACCAGATCGAAATACCCAAGCAAGTAAAAACATGGTTTGAATGAAATAATTACACTTTTACACCTGGAGATTGAACAGTTCGAGGATGTTCTTCAAAACCACATTATCTACCAGTAGTACCGCACAAGGCGATGGCGGAAGTTTCAAAAATGGCAAACCTATAGGAGAGGTTCGTTGCTGTGACTGATGGATGGCAGAGCGAACTCACTGATGGACCGACAAGTGGTTGGANAGTGGTTGGAGCGTCGGCCTATCTATCTGTCTATCTATCTGCCTGCCTAACTAACTGACTAACTGACCAAGTGACTAACTTACTGACTAACTAACTAACTAACAAACTAACTAACTAACAAACTAACTACCTGACTCACTGACTAACTGACTAACTGACTAAATGACTAACTGACTAACTGACTAGCTGACTAACTGACTAACTGACTAAATGACTAGCCGACTAACTGACTAACTNNNTAACTGACTAACTGACTAAATGACTAGCCGACTAACTGACTAACTGACTGACTTACTGACTAACTAACTAACGAACTAACTAACTAACTAACTAACTAATTAACTAACTAACTAACTAACTAACTAACTAACTAACTAACTGACGAACTGACTAACTGAGTAACTGACTAGCTAACTAACTAACAAGCTGACTAACAAGCTAACTAACNCTGACTGACGAACTGACTAACTGAGTAACTGACTAGCTAACTAACTAACAAGCTGACTAACAAGCTAACTAACTGACTAACTGAGTAACTGAGTAACTGACTAACTGACTAACTGACTAACTGACTAACTGACTAACTGACTAACTAACTAACTAACTAACTCACTAACTAACTAACTAACTAACTAACTGACTGACGAACTGACTAACTGAGTAACTGACTAGCTAACTAACTAACTAGCTGACTAACAAACTAACTAAC
>BGPT01000103.1:1825-32230 GCA_003297045.1 Symbiodinium sp. clade C Y103
AGGGTGCTCTGCAGGGTGCTGTCCAGAGTGCGGCGGCGAAGTCTGGCAAAGAGTGTTGCGCAGGCACAGCTGGGTCCTGTCCAGAGTGCGGTGGCGAAGTCTGGCAAAGGTGCTGTGCAGGGTGCTGTGCAGGGTGCTGTCCAGAGTGCGGCGCCGGAGTCTGGCAAAGGTGCTGTGCAGGGTGCTGTGCAGGGTGCTGCGCAGGGTGCTGTCCAGACTGCGGTGGCGAAGTCTGGCAAAGGTGCTGTGCAGGGTGCTGGTGCAGGGTGCTGGTGCAGGGTGCTGTCCAGAGTGCGGTGGCGAAGTCTGGCAAAGGTGCTGTGCAGGGTGCTGCAGGGTGCTGTCCAAAGTGCGGTGGCGAAGTCTGGCCAAGGGTTTGTGCAGGGTGCTTGGCGAAGTCTGGCAAAGGTGCTGTGCAGGGTGCTGTGCAGGGTGTTGTCCAGAGTGCGGTGCCGAAGTCTGGCAAAGGTGCTGTGCAGGGTGCTGTGCAGGGTGTTGTGCAGGGTGTTGTCCAGACTGCGGTGGCGAAGTCTGGCAAAGGTGCTGTGCAGGGTCTGCGCAGGGTGTTGTCCAGAGTGGTCTTAAGGGTAATAGTAAGGGCTGGCCTGTGCTCGGGTAGCTCCAGGCGCAATTTTTTGTCCTGCAATTTGTCGCATATATCGACTCGCTGACATAATCATGTGCGTTTCGATTGCGCAGGATTGCGCAAAGTCTGCGTCACGGTCACGGTCTTGGTTTTTGGCGTTTTTCCTGACAATTGTTACAGAAAAGATTCTTCTGACATGTTCATGTACGTTCTGACTGCGCAGGATTGCACAAAGTGCGGTTTACTGGTCTTGTCAGCGGATTGGTCGCTGGCTTGTTTCCTGCGAATATTCGCACTTTGGACATGGCCATGTGCGTTTCGACTGCGCAGGCTCAGAGTGTGGTCCGTGGTTCCGAGGTTGGCAACCATGAGTTGCAAATTTTAGGAACTGGTAATTGGTGGCAATGGTAATCTATGGTTGCCACGTTGGGAAGCATGAATTTCAATTTTTTGGAAGCGGCAATTTCTGCAATCGTATTCTGGTAAGAATGTTTTCTCAGTGGCAGGCGTGGAAAAAAATACGGCATAATCAATATAGAAACCTAGACATATGGAGGCGCGCGCGTTTACCAAGGACTGCCGCGTGTTACAGATAAGCAACATGATGTCGGTCCATTAAGCAAAACAAAAAAGTTCTAAACAACATGTTTACATATCATTCTAACATGCATTGTTTTCAAGCAAAAAACATGTTTGATACGGGCCCATGAACCGAACGCAAACATTCCGGTACCGGTCCATTAAGCAAAACAAGGCGATCTGTACCGGTCCAGTAAGCAAAACAAAGAGGTTGTAAGAAAAATGTTTTCATATCATTCTAACATGCACCTTTTTCGTGCAAAAACATTTTTTGGCCGGCCCATCAGCCAAACGCAAACATTCCGGTACNTATCATTCTAACATGCACCTTTTTCGTGCAAAAACATTTTTTGGCCGGCCCATCAGCCAAACGCAAACATTCCGGTACCGGTCCATTAAGCAAGACAAAACGTTCTGTTACAGCCTCATTAAACAAAAAAACGATACGAACCATGAGGTCTAACCTTTGGGGATCAGCAGATCCTTCCACTGGTAACGTATCGCTTTTCAGATTGGGAACCATGAATTTCAAGCTTGGGAAACCGGCAGTTCCTTACAATGATAATCTCTTGGATTGGGAACCATCAGTTCCAACCTTTGGGAACCGGAAGTTCTTCGCAATGGCAACCTATGGTTCCCNGCAGTTCCTTACAATGATAATCTCTTGGATTGGGAACCATCAGTTCCAACCTTTGGGAACCGGAAGTTCTTCGCAATGGCAACCTATGGTTCCCAGGTTGGGGAACACTGAGTTCCAACCTTTGGGAACCAGCAGTTCCTTGCAATAGTAGCCTATGGTTCCCGCGTTGGGAACCATCAGTTCCAACCTTTGGGAACCGGAAGTTCTTTGCAATGGTAACCTATGGTTCCCAGGCTGGGAACCATCAGTTCCAACCTTTGGGAACCGGAAGTTCTTCGCAATGATAACCTATGGTTCCCAGGTTGGGAACACTGAGTTCCAATCTTTGGGACCCAGCAGTTCCTTGCAATGGTAACCTATGGTTCCCGCGTTGGGAACCATCAGTTCCAACCTTTGGGAACCGGAAGTTTTTCGCAATGGTACCCTATGGTTCCCAGGTTAGGGAACACTGAGTTCCAATCTTTGGGAACCAGCAGTTCCTTGCAATGGTAACCTATGGTTCCCGCGTTGGGAACCATCAGTTCCAACCTTTGGGNCCGGAAGTTCTTTGCAATGGTAACCTATGGTTCCCAGGTTGGGAACCATCAGTTCCAACCTTTGGGAACCGGAAGTTCTTTGCAATGGTAACCTATGGTTCCCAGGTTATTGAGTTCCAGTCTTTGGGAACCAGCAGTTCTCTGCAATGGTAACCTAGGGTTCCCACGTTGAGAACCATGAGTTCCAACATTTGGGAACGGGAAGTTCTTTGCAATGACTTCCGCAGGTCGAGACATCCTCTCATTCACTGACCCATTGACGCGGCGTGAAAAAACGTCTCTGAAATCTTTTCTATCTGGGGTCTATGCCGGTGTAATTAGTTAGTCAGTCAGTCAGTTAGTCAGTTAGTCAGTTAGTTAGGCAGGCAGATAGATAGACAGATAGATAGGCCGACGCTCCAACCACTTTTTGATCCATCAGTGGATCTGCGACTCACAACAACGAACCTCTCCTATAGGTTTGCCATTTTTGAAACTTCCGCCACCGCCTTGTGCGGTACTACTGGTAAGGTATGATAAGATTAGACATACCAGATAGATAGATATTACACGATATTACATGTAAACCTGCACCATAGCAGATAAACTGTACACCTGCATTAAACCAGCATGATTAGAACACATCTTGGACAATGACCAGGAACCACTGTACAAAGTAGCTGATTAGCACATCTTAAAACATCAAGATTCGTAGATTAGCAACTATGAGTAGTATATTGGAACATCTAGTCGATGAGTATATTAAAAACATAATGAAAAAATAGAAATCCTAGATATTAATACTAAACACTAATTACTAAATATTCAAATCTGCTAATGGATTTTAAACTTAGAAAATGAAAAGAACATCAATGAATCCAGATCTCCCAGCCCCAGGAGGAGGCCTATCGCCGTTTGGCGGCCACACGGGAGGTACGCAAGCTCTGCCGAGGCTGGATCCTTATATGGACGTTGGGTTAACTGGAAATATGGGTGAAAATATGGATGGTTTATTGATGTTTATATCGGTCTGTTGATGTTGATTGATGTTTATTGTTGGCTTTAGCACATTAGGCATGGTTTCTGATTGTGTTGATATGGCTTCTTTGTTGGGTTTATCACATGAGCTTGTGACTTGCCCAGCTCCGGCAAGACGTCTTCTGCAGCGTTGCTCTGTTTTGGCCAAGGTGGGGGCTCAATCAATGATGCGCTGGCGCACCAATTCGTTCCTCAAGTTTCTGAAGGGCTTGAAGAATAATTTCTGCGAGTGATCTATCGGAATATTTTGGCAAGAAGGCGAGCTGTGTGCACAAACGGCCTCCCACCCTTCACCAGGGCTGTGGGGAGCCGAAAGGCGCGAAGTCCATTGCCCCCAGCGCCTGGTGCATTGCATGCATTGCATGTATGTTTGAATAAAAGGTTCATTCTGCGGCTATGCTGCAACAAGTTAATGAGCAGATGATGCAGCAATTCCAGCACTTGGAATCCGGAGCAAAGGATTCTCCCGTTGGTGACGACTTGTTTTGTCCTTCATGAGTCTCAAGTTGATTATGATTTCCATTGTAAATTTCCACGATTGCTGCGTCTGCGGTTAATGACAACTGGGAGGCTAAGCCACCCAGTTGGCTGGACTTCCACCCAGAAAGGGAACGTTTTTCCTGTGGAAAACAAGGCATTTTGAGTCCGAGCTGATTGGGTAAAGCCTGGAGCAGTCGACCATGGAAAACTTGAGGAGGTGTCGAAGGCTTACAGACACATGGACAATGAAAGACCAGAGATGGGAAGCATTTTTCATCATCTTTCCATTTGCAAAACATATCTTTCATTTACAATCCACTCATATCCCAACCAAGCGCAACAACATTTTTTGGCAGAGCAAAGCCATCCAAAGCGTTCGGAGGCATTTCAGCCAGAACATTGTTGCAGCGTAGCCGTCACTTTGCAGCCATGGGTCAAGAAAATTCCAAAGTCACACAGGAGCGGGGTTGGGTGTGATGTCATTTAGGAGGTCTGGATGTCCCTTTCTCAGTTGGGTCCAAGAGCGCCAAACGCACGAGTTGTGCATTTTTTCTTTGCAAAATGAGCTTCGATAAAAGCAGGGGCTTCGCAGTTCGAACTACTCAATTGGTTGACGGTTTTAAATGGTTTCAACACGTCTTGATCATGTTTGAATTTGATTCATTTTGATTCCAAAAAACGGGAGGATGAGTCCCAATCACTTTCTTGTGAAGACAAATGGTGGCTCAACTACTGACCACACCAGCGGCATCTAGCGGCAATTTCAAGGATCACCCAGTGCGAATGGTGCCAACCACCACGACCGTGAACAAAGCGGGGCTACAGTCGAAGTGGTGGAACTTGCAGGCGCTGCTCCGTCATGTTGAATACTGGATTTAAGCAACAAACATGGGGGTGTATGTACAGCCAACTATAATGGGGATATGTATAGTATATATATATAAATTCACACATATATACGGAATTATACATATTATATCAAGTAATATCGTATCTAACGGGATCATACCACTTCGTAAATCCAACAATATGATACGTGGATTTGTGTGAACACGGGTGATACCCGCAAAATGGCAACAATATAGGGAAAATGATGGAGCATAATGATAAGCCTTAGGATTTGGTTTTCAGACAAACCCACATGACATGTTTTTTTTGGTAAACACGCAATCACTCTGCTGTCGAATTGTTGTTCAGATCACTGGGTTTCAGCATTTTTTTTGTTTTTTCTTCAGCCATTCTCTTTGCGCTTCAGAAGGGTCGGTCTGAAAATGGGTTATATCATGTTGAACATTTGGGTCCCATTTTCACGGGGTTTGAATGGTGATCATCCACTGAGAATCCACACGACTTGGGGGACTCCATTTCCAAACCCTCCAGTTCGAGGTTTCGGGAGCCGCGCCGGCTCCAGCGTGTTTGGAAGGCTATGGTCGCCAGCAACTTGTTTACACGTCTCGGTTTTGTGATGTTTTGCGGGGCTGAAAGTGATTCTGAAAATGGAGTGTCCCGTCCTTTCTGGATATTCATGAGAGGGTTTACGGTATTTTCCTTCTTAGTTTGAGTTCATTAGTCTCAAACCGGAGTAAGCCAATCAGACGGCTTGAAAACGTTTGAATTCACGGGTTATATATTGGTTTGATGGGCTTACAATCTGCATGTGTTGACATGCCCGCATCAGCACCTGAGGTATGCATCGCTGTTCGAGCGCCACTGTGGTGAACATCGAAAGGATCATCAGAGACTTGTCTAGACAATGATGAACTTAGAGTGACATGCAGATGACCTGTTGAATACCAGTAGTACCGCACAAGGCGGTGGCGGAAGTTTCAAAAAATGGAAACCTATAGGAGAGGTGGGTTGCTGTGACTGATGGATGGCAGAGCGAACCCGCTGATGGACCGACAAGTGGTTGGAGGCAGCGCAGTGTAGTTGTAATGTAGTGTAGTTGTAGTTGTGCTTGTAGTTGGAGATGTAGTTGTGGTTGTAGTTGTAGTTGTAATGTACTTGTAGTTGTAGTTGTATTTGTAGCGCAGTGCAGTGTAGTGTAGTTGTAGTGGTTAGTGTGGTTGTAGTTGTATTTGTTGTAATTGTAGTGGTAGGTTTTGTAGTAGTTGTAGTTGCTGTAGTTGCTGTAGTTGGTGTAGTTGTAGCTGTCATGGAATGGAAGTTGTAGTTGTAGTTGTTGTAGCTGTAGTTGTAGTTGTAATGGTAGCGGCTGTTCTGGTTGTAGTTGTTGTAGTTGTTGTAGTTGTAGTTGTCATGTAGTTGAAGTTGTAGTTGTAGTAGTTGTAGTTGTAGTTGTAGTTGTTGTAGTTGTAGTTGTAGTTGTCATGTAGTGAAAGTTGTTGTTGTAGTTGTTGTTGTAGTAGTTGTTGTTGTAGTTGTAGTTGTAGTGGCTGTTGTGGTCTAGTTGTTGTAGTTGTAGTAGTTGCAGTTGTAATTGTAGTTGTAGTTGTACTGTAACATTCCGAAACGAAGCAAATCTGCGAGACTCCCTCCATTTTTGCAGTTGCCACAATCAAAAACGAAGCAATTCTGCGAGGGTTCCTTCACAAAACTTCCAAAAGTGCTCCGAGAGCGTCAGTTTTCAACACTTTTTACTTCCAAATGCGATTCGCGCCACAACGGCGTGCAATTTTTCATCGCTCATCTGCCCAGATGTCTCCGCACCCGCGGCTTAGTGAGCCTACTTTTCGACCCTCCGGAGCCACAAAACATTGGAAAAACACAGTGTTTCGCGACTTTCCTACCTTTTCGCGCGCCTGCATCTTCTGTCTTCCGACTTTCTCCCCTCTGATCTTCTCTCTTCTGACTTTCTTCCTGGCTGGGCTTTTCCATCTGTCCATATTATCGGAAGGCTTAGCTTCTAAACTTCCTTCGGTTGTTGAATCCTGTGAACTTCCAAGGAAACCACTGCTGTTGCCACTGGATTGTTTGGTCCACTGAGGAGGTGTATGAGAAAGCAGAAATTCGACCCGCTGGATATGAAGACGTGGTATCCAGTGTGCGGTGAACATTATGAGGAGGAAACAGCCTGTGCCGTCCTTAGATTTTCACAACTTGGAAGTCAAGGTTGGTCAGAAGTGGAACAGGGCTTCAACAGATTTCCTCTTTGTGTTGGATCTGTATCATTCTGGACCTCGTTGTGGCAGCAAAATCCCAACAGTCAGGTGCGGTGAGTCTCCTGAAGGAGGTGGACGTGCGGTGCCGTGCGCAGTTGGACAGTGCGGCAAATGCTGTGGGTCATGGAGAGGTTGGGAGCAGCAACTTGCAGAGTCACACCACATGGGCCACGACTTAGAGTGACGTCTTCCCTGAATTGCGATGGTGTTTTGGGAAAAAACAACCAAACTCTGGAGTTTTTATGGGTGTGACATTTTGACTCATGCTTCGCACTGGATTCGTTTGTGGATTTTCCCTTTCAGTTGTGACTGATCATCCTTTTGGTTGACAAAAGAGCAGTGTTGGCCACTGATGCCACTTGTCGTCATGCGATGACCTCCCTACTCCATGACACCTTTGGGATGCAGTTGCGGTAGGCCCCGAATCCGAAGCTGACGAAGCAGTTGGAAAACGTTGGCCAATGTATGGCCCAGCTTGGAGCTGACAAGGCGGGACTTGGTCCAACGGGTTTCTGGATCTTCCAAGGACGTTTTTTTTTGCTTGAGGAGATGTTCGTAAGCTGAGAAACCTGAACGGGGTCGTTTGAAGAATGCTGGGAGGTGCATAAAGGTTGGCTTAGAATCGATACCTTGCATATCGTTTCATGGTTGATTTGTCGGGAGATCATTGTAATTAGTGCACATCCACTCATTTTTCCAAAGACAGATACAGTAAGCATAGGGATAACCGCCATTTTTTCCCTGAGAAAATAGAATGAAGTACATATATACCTTGTATCCCCCTAAAAATTTTGGGGGTTACCCATGATTTTCCCATCATTCTCAGACAAATCCATCCAAACCATTGGCGCTTCCTGCCAGCACCTGAAGTTGAACGTGGACACGGCCCAGGCGCAACACCTGTGGGAAATGGCTGGTTGTTTTTTGGATAGGTCCGTTCTATGGATTCAATAGTTTCCATATGTTATCATATGTTATGGTACTTTGAAATTTTCATATGACGGTTGAAGTAGATCTCAAGCATTCTCAAGTTTTCTTGAGGTATACTGAGAAGGAAGGAAACAAGCTTTCAGGTTTGGACTGGAGACATACAGGTTTGCTGTCGCAGGGAACCATGGAATTCCGGCATTATTTTGTTGTAGCCAGGCCAAAGAGAGGTTCAGACTCAGCAAGCAGCTGCTGGCAAGATGATCCTGGAGGACCCTGGGGCGCAACGGAGCCAGGGTTGGTTTGTCGTGGGGAACGCACGATTCAACTAAGATAACTAAGATAACTAAGATAATAAGATTAAGATTGATATTAAGATGATTTACGAAGCTGGTTGCTACGGGGGGAAGCAGCGCTTCCGGGCATCCAGGAGTTTTGGACTGTCAGTAGATTTTGAGATTTTGCAGACTTTGGTCTCGTGATGACACCCCCAAAAGCGAAACATCAATATCAAAGAAGTTTTGAAACTGGGTGTGTTTTGGAGGTGCAAGCTTCGCTGTCTCGTTGCTAGCGATTCTTTCGGAGATGTGCAGTGGATTCTGATGCAACTCATTTCCCACTGAACTTTTCAGCTCAGTTCAGCAAGCAACCTTCTCGCAAGGAGAGCATCGCGGAACAGGAGCTGATTTGCGGTGCAGAGGAAAAGCTTGTGCTGCACCTCTCTGCTTCGGCGGAAACTTTTCAGAATGGGTTCTGGAGAGGATTCACAGCTTGAAACTATAGGTTGTTTGTATATGATTGGAGCCACTTTTGGGATATTTACTTATTCCACCTTATTCCCAGTAGCTGCCAAGAATGAACGGCTGAAAACTCTCAGGATAGGATCCCAATCTTCTGCATCACTGAATCTGTGATTTGGATTTTGAACCACACCTAAATCACAGTTTATGACTGTTTATGGTTTGCGTTCGCCTCAATTGGATCAAGCAACCGTTGGAGGTCTTTGAGGTTTCGCACCAAAAAAAAGAAGTGACTCCCAAACAGCTCCGCGAAAGATATCGAAAGATGGGTGAATGCCAGCAGGTCAGCAGGCTTGCGACTCCTGTCATGCCCTTACTGAATCTGCATCTTTCAGAAATGCGTTCAGCGACCCATCATAACCCATCCATTTGTTCTCTCTCCTTCTGCCATGAAACAAATCCATTTCAGAATCCTATCCGAAAATCCACACACCTCTTCAAGTCAGAGCATTCCCAGTTTGAGCCACCTGAAGCACTCCGTTTCTTGAGCTCTGCGCCATGTCAGAGTCCTCGACTTCAGGCCCAAGTTCTTGCTGATGAATGATATGAATGGTGTCAAAACAGTAGAAGAAATTAGACAAATTAGGGTATCCCGCATCCCATGGTTAGGAAACATATTTTGTTTGTATCCCACCATTGAATCCCAATTGTATCCCATCGAAATCCTCATGACGACGCTAAGATCCACCAGTGAATCATTTCTTTGGCATTAAAATGATCATTAAAACCTACCACAATCCCTAGTTATCCCCATTTCTCCACTGGTTAATCATCTTGTTTCTTTCTGCATTTTTCGAGACTTTGGGGATAACTTCTGCAGGGCGATGTGCCTGGCTGGTCGTGGAAGGGCTGCGGGCGGAGGAGACATGGCATTTCTGGGAGCTTCAAGCAATCTGACGTGATTCACTAGATAAAATAAGCATAAACAAACAAATCGAAATACATTAAACAGAATATGCATATGACATACTATGATATGATTTGTATGTAATCTGTATGTGTATACATATGTGTCTTTTATATACATATATATATATATATGTATGCGTTACATGTTAATTATGCAAGTGTATATATGAGACATGCAATATAGACAAATGCGAATTCACAGCTTACATGAATAACCTCATCAGCATTGCTGGATCCAGGAGAAGGCTGCCGATTTTGACCGTTTGGACCTCTGTGCGGCAGAATGAGCATCACTTTTTTACGGTCTTCTCGAATTCCTGGCTGTTTCACTGTTTTGAATAGAAAACTCATACAATGTATATATGAGATATATGATTATCTATAAACAAGATATGATTAGACTTAAACCCGCTGAGTGGTTGGAATACTTCAGGGGGGGGCAAAAATAATCTATCCCCAGTGATTTTGCCTTGTGCTTGTTGAATTTGGGGTGCCTTGAGGCCAGGGCCAGTCGGCACAGGCCGCTCTTCATCACAGCAGAGCTGCTTCAAAATTCAAGGAGGCCTGGAGGGCTGAAGACGATGCCTCTGCTGATGAAGACCATTGCTACGAAGGTGATGATGATGATGATGATGATGATGATGATGATGATGAAGATGAAGACAATGATGTGGGTTGCAAACTGACCACGTCATTCAAACTGAATGTTTTCTTTCTGCAGCTTTTCAATAAGATGTGAATCATTTCAGATTGCCTGGGACTCCGATGGACTTGGCTCAGCGTAGCTACCCCAAAAGAAGGAGGGGATTGGGCCACACAGCTTTTTGGGGTTCCCAGGTTTAGGTTCACAGGTTCTGCTGCTGTTGTTTCTTATGTCCTGGGAATCTTCGCATTTTTCTCCAGGCAGCAGAGATTTGCCCTGATGCAGATCGCGAAGAACTGGAGGGTCATGCCCAGGCGGCGTTTCCCGGTGATTCAAGCGCCTTCAACCACTGTAGCACTGACACAGCATGTGCAGGTGCACCGTAGTCCCGTAGATTTCCCTGGCTCTTGAAGTGACAGTCTTGGACGAAGAATTTGATGACAACCAGTGCTCAGCCTCCCGAGGACATCACTGCGAGGGCAGTGTACCTCGAAAGTTTGGGTGGGATGCCAGCAGCCCAGCAACAGCATCTGGGAAGCAACCGCACAACAGGGTGAAAGCTCGCTGCTTGCCGCTTTCCTGCGACAATACTGGGCTTTCACAACATTTCACATCGAGGGGAACTATCTCCTGTTGCTGCCTAGGCCTAGGCCTAGACATCCATACCAAGCGAATATTGATTTATATCATATCATATCATTTAAATCGCATCTATTTTTTTCACTCATTTACTTGGAAAAGGCGAGCGTTTGCTCGAGCGGCGCCTACAGGTTTGCAGGAGGACACGTTGATACACATTGATACAAATTGTACTGTGCATACAGGATCGTTTTGGAATTCTGTAGGTGTACCGGAACATGTCTACCGCACCAAAAGAATAGTAACACAATGTAACACATGTATTTTGATGTATTCTGTGGGCAGACTTTGCAACCGAAGCAACCCCATGATTGGCATTGCGAGAGAAACCGGTACCTGAGGCCTCCGTCAATGCCATTGGAGGATCATATCGGAGAACTTTCGTTGCGCTGGCATGTTGCAGACTGAATTCCCACAGTCCAAGTGAGCAGTGCCTAAGCCTCACATGGCAGGATCAGCTTGGATCTTTCGGTCAGGGCCTCAGGAGGGGTCAGCCTTGGCCGTGCAGGATATAAGGATTGATGTGGGGCGACCTTAATCTCAGGGGTCACATCGTGGTATCATCACGTCAAATTCGTTTGAAGGTGTAGTTAAGCTTGTTGGAGGATCTTCCTACTCAGGACATGATTCGTTGAATATTCGTTGTTACATCTTGTTTCAGTTGCTGAAACATGTTGGCGCCAACCGGTTCCCCCACTGCCACCATTCCTACCCTGGCAACCAGCATGACTCAGCATGCATGTCCACATCTCATGATGAAGATGATCATCCGCTGCAGGTGGCTCAACAGCCACAAGATGAGCAAGTGCCGGAGCTCCTGGCACGTTCAGGTGCGGCGTTGCGGTTCCGCAGTGATGTTCCGGTTTCGCTCCAAGATCTCCGTGGCAATCACTGGAAAATCACTGGGAAATCACTGGAAATCAGCGATATTGATGAAATCCAAAAGATCTCACAGGCGAGATATCTCATGATAATTGATGATAACTGATGGCAACTTATGCTACTTGTAATTGATAACACTTGCTGGGTCATGTCGTTGGAGCTACTGGGGTTACTCTCGCAGCCGGCACTAGGAGTGACTGGTGCTTCGGCCGAACTCTGTGACAGCGGGCTGCAACTTGTGCAAGCCCTGAAGAGCCAGGCTGGATGTGAAGGTTTACGCTTGTTTTGGAAATGGAATTTCCCCCCAAATGGCTAGATTATATAATTGGGAAATGGTAATCAAGCGGTGAATTTGGATGAATTTAGGATATGTACATACATATATATATATATATACATATATTATATTTAGTAGGGCACCTATTTTTCAGAGAAACCCAACTCTCCAGTCTTAGGTTCATGGAAACCGGGGGTTGTATCCACATGGGATTGGATCATTGGGGCTGGTTTCAGAAATACCATCGGAACCAGCAAGGCTTACCCCTGGAATTCCCACTTGAAAAACATCTGATTCCAGGGTCAAAGTGATGGGGCCCCCAGAATTGCAAGGAACATCAGCAAGGATCCTCTTTCTGAAATGTTATAGGATTATGCTGAATACATCAGCCATTTTCCAATTGCTTGTTGTCCGTACCAGTACCATTTGTGCCTTCATCAATCCATTGATAGTTTTTTTCCTTAATTTTGTATACCCATGATATCCCATTACATTAGGATCCCCACTATTTCATGGTGGGATAACCATAACATCCCGTAACCATTCCATTTTCAGCGCGCGGGAATCTGTCCAGGGACCTCCTCCGCCACAGGAAGAGCTTCAAAGCTTCATCCGACGCATCTTGGCCTCCAGCTGGCGGAAGGCCCGGGGGCGCGGGCAGCGCCAAAATGGGACGTTTTTTTTTCTTTCCTCTAGTACACCATAAAAAGATATAAAAAGGGGATTCTGGATTTAAGACGCTTTCGAGGATTTATTGAACAATCACTGGATAATCATGGATGATTATGGATCATTACGGATTATTGTGGCCTCATCTGCAGCTGGTGATGGAAGTGATTTGTCTGGTGGTTCAACAGTCCAGGTGAAGGATGATGAAGCTTCTGCCCAGGAGTTCGTCAGGTTCTTGGTGATGCAACACTGATCCGATCGGTTCAAAAAGAAATCCATCAGGATTCTAGCAGAAGTGCAGGTGGTTGATCGAAAACAAGGCTAGAAATGACCAGATTGTGTGCTGCGAGGCCAAGTTTGCGCAGGACTTCAGCGCAGGAGCCCGAAGGGTTGGTCCACAACTGAAGGACAAATACCCAAACTTCCAACGTCGATCGGGAAAACATATGAACATATAAGAACATATGGATCATATGGTAAAACAGTGATAGCACCACGGGTTTTGGGGCTATTTTCAGACGAATCCACATATATAAACAAACATCAAACAATTATTATTTGCATTGCACACAAATCGAACACTTGGGTGAAAATCCCAGGTCGCAAGCCATTCATTTTGCAAAACCGTGACATGGCATCAGAGTTTTGACCCATGCCCACATCATGGACACCATCGGGAACCATGAGCTTGCAACATCTTGCAACGCAGAGGAGACGACAGCTTCCAGAAACTACGGGAGCGGCTTAGGACTGACCATGAGTTCTTATGTTTCAACGGAGTGGAAATTGGAAGACCCGAATCATCTCGATCTGAGCCTTGTGTCAAACATTTGAACAGTTGAATATCAACAAATAACATTGTCACATCTGCCAAGATTTTCATCGGTTTTTCGTGACCCTCTTGAGTCCAAAGACTTTCACTTGCACCATTTTTGGATCAAGGCCTGAGCCTGTTCCGTTGTTCGTATGGCGCGTGTGGCTTGCGGATCCATGGCTGATGTGTCCATCCTCCCCGCGGGGAGCCGCTTGGGCCTCTGCACTGGGCAGCCTGGAGGATGTGCGTCGCGCCTCGACGCGGCCGCACATCGCGGTGCTGGGATCGCTGCAGTGCCGCTGCGAGCGCGCGGGCCGGTGGACAGCGGTCCTGAGGATCTTGGATCTGATGCAAGGTGGGGTCAAAAACTGCCCATTCAACGGCAATGATAGAATGACAAGGAATGAACAACATATTCATAGATTTCATAAAACCACATCGCTTACTGTATGGCTATGCGCTTTTGGTTTGCCCTTATGTCAAACGCAATTAAAGTATAGTGGTGATTTCACGCTCATTCTTCACAAACGATTCGTCTTCTTTTTGACTTGTCCCCTAGTCTTGGACAAATTCCACCGCTGTTCTCATCAACTCCATTCAACTCCCAGGCGTCTTCGGGCTGCGTGCCGACATTACCGCCCTGGGCAGCTGCCTCAGTGCGTGCCGCTGGACGATGGCTTTGCAGCTGCTGGGGACGGCGGGTCACTGGAACATCCAGCTGAGTGGCATCGCAGTCAACGCGGCGGTGTCCGCCTGCAGCCGTGGGCACCAGTGGCTGGTGGCGACATCACTGGGATCCCTCCAATCCCGAGGTGTGGCAGATGGGGATGGGCTGACCCGAATCAATTCGGTGGCCAAGGCCTGTGAGCATGGGCTACACTGGGATCGTGTCCTGTCTCTAATGACAGGAATGGGCTGCAAGATGTGCCAGCCGGATGTCTTCAGCTGTTCCACTGGGGTCAGTGCCTGCAGCAGAACGGAGCATTGGGAGGAATCCATGGATCTATGGAGGGAACTGCAACTCAGATTGGTGAAGCCCAACGAAGTTGCGTATGGAGCAGCTTGTGCTGCAAGCCGTGTGGGATCCTCCGAAGCTGCCCTGAAGCTTCTGGCGGAGCTGGAGCAGAGACGCTTGGTGAAAAATCTCATCATGTACAACATCCAGTTGTCGTCCTATGCAGATGGATCAAATTGGCAAGAAGCATTATCCCTTCTGGATCAGATGTTGAAAGTGGGCCCTGCACCCAACTTGATCAGTCTCCGGGAGGTGGCTGCGGCAGCCGCCACTGCTTGTTGTCTCCAAAGTCGAGGATTGTTCAATCGCCTGCAGAGATTGGTAGATGAAGTCTTTCCTTCCCTCAGATCTCCACCTGAAAGATCTGATCGAAAAAGTTTCTCCTCTCTGGTGCTGGTGAACTCAGCCATCGAGGCTTTGGAACTGCTGGAATCTCATGATTCGCTGGGAGAAGGAAGCGTGATGGCCCTCCAGGGCCAGATGTGGCCAGTTCTGACCAAATTGCGTAGACTGCAAGGGACTTTGCCGGCAATGAGCTTTGGAACTGGAGAGGCAGATTTGGAGTCGCTTCGCTTGGAGAGTTTCTGCGCTCTGCAAGAACTTTCGTAGAGTATTTGACTATAGAGTCATAATTATCTGTTAATTAGGACTGCGCATATACAATTACTTTACAGATGTTTTTTTACCCAACTTGATTGTTCCTTTCTTTAGAACAAAGGCCATGATCACTCAATATTTGGTGAATCAGAAGTTGGGGGTGTTTCGTTTCGGGGCAGCTCGTAAGAAGCTTCTGTCCTGCTATGTCCTGCTTTTTTTTGGCCCCTGAATTGATAGATGTGTCGGGTATGTTATGTTGTACTACCTGGGAGGATGATTTCATTTTTGTAAGAATAGTTTTCAAGTGACTTTCATTTTGTTGATGGGATGGGTGCCTCAACTGCAAAGCTGTCAGGTTTCTTCAACCTTGGCACCTCCAAACTTCTGCAATCCTCCCTAGCAACCTTGCGCCTGGCTCGGTTGGGGCAGCCCTGGCTGTGCAGGGCCAGGAGCTGTGCGCGGGAAGGGCACGGTGAATCCACTGTGCCATGGGAACCAAAAGCTCAAGTGGTGCTGGCGTGGCGTGCTGCACAACTGGTGGTGGAGGTGGGGATTTGGAACAGGGATAGCAGATGATAAGAGTATATCAGAGTGGGGTTATCTTATCTTTAGTTGCTATTCATGTCAAGGTCCACTGCCCAGAATCGCTGATATTTGGAACAATTGGTCTCCACAACAGGATTCGAACAGGAACAACACACATTCTACCAACAGACCCCAAATCCAAGCCATAGACGTCTCCATGGCGTTGCTAGAGGTGACCGATGGAACTGGGACTGCGCTTCAATGTGGAAGCTCCGTGCTGCGCTATGGCAGCTGCCATGACCGGTGGCTGATGCCCATCCTGGTGGAGCACGATCGTTCCAGGCACGCTGAACGCAGGATTTTGGTGGCGCTGATCGCGGAAGTGGCCAAGTACAGCTGAAGAGATAAAGAAGTTAAAGTTCATGCACTGGGTGGACAACCTTCGATTTGGAGTGGAGATGTACAGCGAGCAGGGAAAAGCAAATGGGAAGTTTCAGCCGATCCTGTCAAGTATTGACAGCTGGACTGATTTTGCATGTTGCACTCTTGCAGAACTTCTTGTAGCTCTCCTGGTCCTGGTGTGGGTGAAAGGTGAAAGAAATTTCTGTGTTGCCTTTGCTGCCTTGAAAGTCCAAGTCCTTTGGTCCATGTCAACTTGAATGATGTTTGCAGGGAAGAGTTTGCGAGTGGAAGTGGAAGTGGTACGAAATCCAACTTGTACGACCACATTGAAACTGTTCGGTGCCGCGAATCTCCTTTCGGACTGGTTTCCTGATTCACTTTGAGTTTGCTTCAAAGTCTGCTGAGCCCGATTGGATTTGATAGTGGGGAAGATGGAGGTAGAGCTGGGGCAGAATCTCAGTTTGACGTGCCACGGACCCAAACGCCAGCAATCGTTCTGTCTGAAGTATTCCGAAGTGGCAGTGGAGAAGC
The DNA here is from genome assembly GCA_003297045.1 of Symbiodinium sp. clade C Y103. Taxonomy (NCBI): domain Eukaryota; class Dinophyceae; order Suessiales; family Symbiodiniaceae; genus Cladocopium; species Cladocopium sp. clade C. Next base: position 18,416 of record BGPT01000103.1, read on the forward strand.
CAGAGCCAGAACCAGAGCCGGCGCGAGAAGCACAGGAGGAGCGACAGCTGGTGGTGACAGTTGGAAGGTGTGGTTGTGTTTGCATCTGATTTGTGCAATCAATTTTGCATGTTGAACTCAAGTTGATGGCGCGCATTTTCGACACTGTCGAGCTGATGCACTTATTTGAAGAAAAGACGAAAGGACTCACAGGCGCACCATGATTGGACCGCAGTGCTCAGGCTGCAGTGTTTTTCCAGCGCAACAGTGAAGAAAAGAGCTGCGATTTGATTACCTGGATCTGGATTGCCGAACTTTGAGCCCGAAAGCCTGATATTTGGTTCCCATGAACCATCCCAGGTTGCAGCTTTTTACTACTTGATAGATACTTATAGTACAGCTCAGTACATTGGACCATTACCATCCATTGCCCATGGACCATTACCCGATCATTACCACTGGAATCATCTCCTAAACTTGGGAGCGAAGGAAAGCCTCCTGGATCGAGCTGAACCTCCGCCTGCAGCTCAGTTGACTTCAGAACCCAAATCACATTTCAGCGCACAGAATGTCAAGAAATCAGAGAATCCATCATAGGTAGTCTATATACATGAATTCAGAATTATATACTTATATGATATTACTATATATACATATACACTTATTATACTTGTAGTCTGGAGTACCGTACCTCTCTTCCTTTACTCCTCTTTTACTCTTCCTCCCTCCCTTTATCTCCCCTTCCTTTTCCTTTCCTCTTCCTATCTTTTTCCTTTTCCTCTCCTATTCCTCCCTTCCTTTTCCTGTCTTCCTTTTTCTCTCTTCCTTGTGCTTGCTTTTTCCTCTCTAGCCACGTTCTCCACAAGACGCAAGGACGACCTCTTTCGTCATCTTTTCTGGTAGCCACATGACAGAACAAGACACTTTATTGTACGATGTGAATCACCGTAAATTATTTAGCACCCCCCACCTCAATATGACTTTTGAATCTTCCGCACAGTCCGGGGTCAAGTCGGACCAGCCACCTTTTTCTCAGATAGGTCATCTAAGATCGCTAAGATCTAAGCAAGAGGCACATATGCTTCTAAAATCTTCTAAATATACATTTGTAGATACTTCTCTTGTAATATCTCTGCAGCAGGTGCTGGTGAGGACCGCATGAAGATTGGCGTGGCCATGGAGAAGGAGGTGCAGTCGCTGCAGTGGATGGTGGGAGAATTTTTAGGTGACTGAACATGTGGACTTGACCTTCTTTAGCCGCAAAAAATGGTGATTTAGCCGCGACACATTGGGATTTAATGGGGATTATTATTTATATAACTATATATACAATACATGTATACAAATAATATGTATGTAAATTTTGTATGTATGTATATATAGATATGTATGTGTATATATATATATATATACACGTATGTATATGTATATAATGTGCACAATTTTTTTACAATTACTATGTATCCAGTAAAACATGGGGTTGGATGTGTCTGAAAATGGGTAGACCCCGGAAATCGCCACAAAGAAAGAGGGAACATGATGTTTAATCATTGGATTTAAGCGTGCCGTATTGATTGTCAACTCATGGAGCACGAACTGTGACGGCACTGTCCATGCATGGTTGATTCATGGTGACTTAGTGGTGGATGTATGGCTAACAAGCGAATTTCTGAGCTTGACCTTGAAATCGGGGGGATGGCACAAATGGATGAAGATCAATGGGATGTGCCATCCATGAACAACAAGGGATCATCAATGATCCAAATTGACAGATGAAGAGCCCTACAATGATTCGATGGCTCGTGGGGGATGCCAAACATGGGGAGAAACTGAGCATTTATAGTTCATAGTGATATTCAACAGTTCTCATGTGGCTCAAACATGTTGAAACAACTAACTGCAAGTGATCTGTGGATGGGAAAAATGGCAGGCACGAGAGTTGGAGGCTGCGGGACAGGCTGAGGAGGCACGAGACGTGCTGCGAGTCGAATGGATGGGTACCTGGCTACCCTGAAGAGGGGACTAACAGAGGACCCCAATGGACCCCATACTCTGTTCCACAGTAGAATCCACCATAAAATCCGCATCAAGGTGGTCAAGTTTCCATGATCTTGAACCTTTCAGATCCTTTCAGATTGAATTAGCAAAATTTAGCTCCAGGATTTTGCGCTTCAGAAACTGCGACAGGCCTTGGAAGGTTTTCATAGAGCAATCGCAGTGCAGAAACTCGTGTGCGCCAGTAGATGCATCAGTTGCAGGTGTCCTGGACATCAGCATGATAAACAGCACATGATGTCCAGAGGAAGTGATGCCCTTGAAATCATCTTTCAGTTACAGTGTTTTTGTGCTTTGACAAAAAATCGCATGTTTCTTTGATTCAGCACATCATTCTTTTTCAGGAACTTGCATAGGAGTGAAACACCTATGGGCGCGGGCCACGGGTTTCATGCTAGGTACAACTTTGATGATCGCTGCAAGAACAATGCGCAGATCAAGGCAGGGAGCACAGAATCTCTTCATGGCATGTCACAGGGTGGCCAAAGGTTGCCCAACCATCTGGCAAAGTAGGGCCTCGTGGCCTCGGGTTGATACGACACTGAAGCTTCACTTTGGCTCGGGAAGCGGATGTTTCTTCACAGACTGCGCAGGAGTTGGTTGGCAAGAAGATTGTGGGTGGCTCAGACAAGGAGGGTGGAATCAATGGTGACGGAGAAAATCGCATGCCATCAGGAAAGGTTTTTGCCAAGTAGCATACATGTGGCAACATTTTGGCCAACATGTTGCAGCATCTATCAACAACTCTGGCAAACTGCCGTGACAGCCGGTGCCCCAAGGCTTCGTTGGAGGATGATGTGAAGCGCTTGTCACCCTCTGAGGAACAGGCCATGATGCCAGTTGTGGGGTGTGTGTGGCAGATGTGGGCAGGGGGAAGGGTCAAAAATAGGGAGCTGCAAGGATTCCTGCAAAAAAATGAAATGGTGAATTGCGCACTCGGCAGTTGCAAGGTCTCAGCCGTTTACAGCAGGGAATGTGGGTTTGTATGAAAATAGCCTACCCCCAAATCCCTTGGCTTATCATCAAGTGTCCCAGTAAAATTGCCAAGAAGGGGCACAGCAACCACAGCAACTTCATTTTCGGGCACGTTGACTTTGGATGCCAGGCCACGCCCATCGATGACCTTGAGGCCAGGCTGCTGCTGGTTGCAGATTCGACCAGAACTGTCTCTGTTTGCGATGAGCGATAGTCAAAGGAAGTGTCGTATAGAAATTCCGAGTTTCGGATGAAGTGAATTAGCAGCTGCCCAGAACTCTTAAGTCCATGTTTGCAGTGAGGAAGTCTTAAGTCCAGTGGGCGGAGCAAAGTAGAGCAGAGAAGAGAAGAGTTGAGTAGAGAAGGGTAGAGCAGAGCAGAGTAGAGCAGACAAGAGAAGAGTAGAACAGAGAAGAGAGAAGAGTTGAGTAGAGTAGAGAAGAGTAGAGCAGAGCAGAGAAGAGTAGAGTAGAGTTGAGTATACAGGCTAATATGTGTATATACATATATACCCAGAAGCGATAAAAGATATACAACACCTTCATGTACACACACACACACAAAATCACAAACACACACCTGATCACAGGTGCGTCAGATGCACATTTGGGTTTTCACCCCAGCAATGCAGGCGAGACTTCGGAAACTCCGAGAATGAGTTGATGGAGCTCCCAGCCAGGCTGAAGATCCAAAGGGGGCCGCAGTTGTGGTGATTTTGATGGGTGTATCATGGGTGTAACACGGGTGTAACCATGGTCATAATCCTGAGAAGTTGTCAAAAAAATGCAATATAACAAATTATGATCCCTTACAACTAGGGTATGACTTACTATACCGACTTGTTATGTGGAACTGCACTCCCAAGCGCCGGAAATGGGAAGATGCTAAAAACCACATGGCTATAGGGATGGGTCAAAAATGGGAGGTTAACACCTTCAATTTGTAGTCAGTAAAAGAATTGGAAAATCATTGTTGACCCCGAAACAATGATTTTTCAAATGCTAAACACGACGAATTCTCTATAAAATGGATGATTTACATTGATGTATGGCAAGTCAAAGGTGGGGAAATTAGATCATCGATGGGTACTCAAAGTTTGGCTGAAACCGTGGCTCGAGTTTCAAGCTGGCGCCTGCGCTTGTCTTGGCATCTTGGGCCCCGGCTGCCATGGTGAAGAGGAAGAATGATTTTGATTTTTTGCAAGGAGGTGGCAAGAACAAGGCTATCGAAACTGCAGAATATGCTGATTTGAAGCAAATGAATGAGCGCGGCCAGAGTCTTATGTTTGCTGCAGCTGGTCGCCCCCGCAACAAAGGTTCTGCTGAACTTCTTTGTCAAATACTGCAGAAACGTGGCCTGGCAGTGGATGCTTGGGACAACCACCACCAGACGCCACTCTTTGCAGCTGCCCGAGAAGGAAATGAGACTTGTGCAGATTGGCTCATCGCACAGGGGTGCAGAGTCGACCATTCTGACCTGAAAGGAGAGACACCCCTGTGCATTGCCTTCGAAAATTCGCACATGGACATGGTCATGAAGCTCTTGAAGCATGGAGCTTCTTTGGGTGTGAAGGACATGTATGGCGGTCGTCAGCCACAATTTTTCGCAAATCCAATCTTCCGACGGGCCTTCATGGAGAAACGGGCAGCACCACCGGAGACAACGAGCTCGCCAAAAAAGCGCAAGCGTGGGCAAGCAGAAGAGCAGCCCTTGTGGAAACGCTTTAGAGGTGACTTGTCCATGAGATGCACAGGGCCCCACGTGATGACTCAGTGGGCATATCAAGAGGAGATTGTGCCAGAGGAGACAGTCCCGGATGAAAAGGTCAAGGAGGTCCTTGCGGAGAATGATGACTTCATGATCATCGTCCCGCCACCCGAGGCTACAGCAAGGATTCGTGTTCTGGAGCGCGAATTTGCTTTGGATCATGCTGATTGCCTCCGAGGACACCCAATGCACCTTGCTATGGCACCTGCGGACTGGGCAAATTTTGCTGGAATCCCCGTGAATGAAGCTGACGGCCACAAGAAAATCTTTAGTTTGCTGAAAAAATGCTCGGACAAAGAATCCTTGATTTGCTGCGTCCAGAAGAGCACTGGATGCATTCGTGGCTATTTACACCTGAGCCTTTCCAATGAACACACATTGTACCTGGCCCACTTGAAAGTTCAACGAGCGTTCCAAAGGCAAGGCATTGCAAGCCTGCTGCTTGAAGGTGGCATTTGCTTCGCTCAGAACCGCCGAGGTTGGCATTGCAATGAGATCTCCTTGATGGTAGCATGGAGAAATACAAGAGCAATTGCCTTCTACGAAAGCATGGGCTTCACACATTGCGATCGTAGCCGAAAACGGCAAAGGTCTGTTTTGGAGTGGAGGCCCGAGTGGAGCTGCATGAAGAAGATTCTGATTCCATTGCTGTCCTGATTCTGTCGCGCCTGGACGACTTTGATCCACTTGGCGTGCCACGGAAAACCTGGGACGAAGCGGCCTTCATTCTTTGCTCAGAGAGCCTGGCCCTGTGTTGCTGCTATCTCATTTTCAAATGTCACGCGCAATGACGATTATGGAGCATGAATATTAATCTGGATAAAGGCATAAATGATCATAAATGTATAGTCATGATAATATTATACATGATGTAGGCATACTTGCGTATGTATTGGTATATATATATATGTATATATATATATATACACATGTGTAGTATGCATATGTATTTTGGTCGCACTGCAAGTGAGGAAGTGGCTTTTGGGCGCCCAATCGCTTCACAACCCCGTGAGTTTTGCCACCTTGCAGGTTTGCAGCTCCGCATGCCTTGGCCGAAGCATTTCCTTCGAAGAGGGCAGACCTGCCCTGTTTTTTCATGACCCGGCGGCATCAAGATTTCAGTAAGTAATCCTTTACCTCAAATAGGATCAAATAGGAAATGCCCCGTCATTGGGCCCAAAACTAATTGTGCGCAAATAAATCGCCAGGAATTTGATGCCCCCTTTGGCAGAAAATATGAACAACATATTTTTATTTAGGTATGAACCAAACTGGGGTCAACGTTTAAAGTTTAAAGTCAAAGAGTGGGGACCTGAGGTATGACCATCTCGCAAAGTATTCTTTTCTTGGTGAATGGCTGGCTGGATCAATTCCACCAGTGCTCGGTGGCATAGCCACCCAAGGGAAAGCAGCAGGTAGACAGCAATATCTCGTTTTTCCAATTTTTGTTTGTATTATCTTTTAAAGATGCCTTTTGTGACAGGGATGTGTATTCCCTTTACCTGTTACTACAGAAATTGAAATGTGAGGGCTATCCATTAGAGGATAAGATTATCATCGAACTGTTCCCCTCAAAATCACAAAGAAATCAAATATCGCAGGAAAAAAAGTAGAACATTGATGAAAATGGCATATAGTTGCTGCCTCACTTGTTTGGGGGTATGTAAGAGTAGGGGGAAGGTATTGACTGGGTTGTGACACGCTTACCACTTATAACTGTGGATCAAAACCCGCCCCGGTAAACATCAGATTTGCTCGTACCAATGGTTGTTATATCCAATATCACTTTTGAATACTTTTGATCTTTTTGGGATTTTTCAGATGGGTTTACAGAACTTATCCCACTCAAAGTGAACCTTGTAGCAGGGGATCAACAAACCACCAAGCATTGCAGTTGGTCTGATTCAATCCGTTTGTTTTAGTGGAGGGAGTCGGTGCCAGATCGAATAGTGTAGTTGGTCCATTTCTGGGAAGCAGATGGGAGGAGACGGCGGTTTACCACGAATTTCCTGTCAGACCAACACTTCCATATAAAGATGATACCGATGATACTGACTAATTAAGCAAAGATGGGGGTAACATTGACGTGATTGGAACATTGTCATACATACAAATATGGCAGACCCATCAGTACACCTGCAATTTCTCATAGTTTTACTATGTTTTAGTCCCACCATATTGGGGTTGGTTTATGGCAATGGGTTCCCAATGTTTCCCAAGCAATCCGTGGATTTGGCCCAAACACCAAGCAGCTTCTTGCACCAGGCATTCCTTGGCCGCGCCGCGGGATGAAAATGGTTTCTCCGGGCTGACCGAATGATACAGGGATAGAATTGATAGAACCCCGAGGGGTACCTCCATTGAACATATCCAATTGGTACACTTTGGTAAGCTGTATCGAAATTGAACCAAAGCAACCACTCCATTTTGTCTCAAAGGACAACGTTGGGCCATGGCTGTTTTGAGAGCTTTGAACCTTTTTGGCATCAGCATTCGACTCATTTGCCATTGCAAGCGCCAAAGATTTCCACATCCAGCTGTTTGGCTCGATGTGCACAGCAATCGGTGTTTAGCATCAGTTCTGTAGCTCCAACGGGGCCTCGTGCGGGCAATGTGTTTTTTTTTTTTTTCTGAATCCGGTTCCGAACCAATCTGAATCACCAAAAATACATTTTTTTGAGGTCTACCAACCTACCTGGTTTATTCCGGATTTATAACCCATCGTGGGGATACATATGGGGGTGGGTCAAAACCTACTATTATCCATTTTAGTGGGATGAACATCCATTTACCAGCTATTTTGATGTTCACTAGGTACCAGGGTTTTGACTTATGAACCAACCCATCTTTAAAATGCGACACACGAGTCAAAAAAAAAAGGCTTGCAGTTTAGCTGTGGCCATGTCGGCTTGGCATGGTGCCGCAGAGCAGTTGGATGCGAAGGAGATCGGATGTCAGAAGGGGATCTCAAGACGATGCCATTTCGGGGTTTCCATATATGGGGTTACCGGGTTGCCCGGAAAATCCTACTAAAATGGTTGATTTGGGGGCACCCCCCATTTTAGGAAACCAACATTTTGACAATTAGGAATCATGTCAGTAAAGCAATAGTAAGCCATCCCCAATTTTATCATAGAGTGGTGGTATAAACTATCAAAATATGGGTGGTTTATTTAGTGCTCTAGTAACATTAGAAAATTAGATCTGAAGAGATATGATACATTAGGAATATTTCAGATTTTGATAGATCTTGACTAACCAGTGCCAGGTTTGTCCAATTTTCGGACTTATCAGTTGGATGGGGGTTTGCCCCCCTTTGCATCCTACCGTGCCCCAGAGGCTCTTTAAACATCTTATCATACATTTTCAACAACATCATCACAGTCAACCGCGCCATATCATTAGCACACAACATCAGTACAGTTGAGAGCAACTCTTGTAAACCTACAGTAACAATACATATTCAAATTTTCAAAGTTTCAAAAATTCATAGCAGTACCTTCTCTTTACGAGTGGATTGTTTGCGTCCGTGCCTCGGCGTTCTGGACTTGGTTATACAGTTTTACAAGACAGATCCCACATCTTTTAAATAGAGAAATCCCAGGATAACCCCAAGTTTTTTTTTTTTTGTGAGATAAATCAATCATTTTCCAACAGTTTCAAAGGTTTTCAACATATTATAACTACAAATGTTATGAATTCTCTAGGTTGCTTTATGCTGTGCTTCTGCCAGGATTTATGTTCTCGCAGATGTTTTGCCTTGCTGGTATGCTTTTGTGGTAAGTGTTTATGTATGGTTTTGCTGCGCTCTGCTGTGCCGATTTGTATGGTGATTTGTACTCTAGGGTGAGGTGTAGCAGTCCGACCTAGGATATAGAATGTCAGGTATTGCACTAGGATGTTGACATAGATTTCCGCGAACCTCCCGACGGAGCAGTACCAGGAAGTGCATTGCATAGGGCTGGAGCCTCAGGCTGTCCTGAGCCATCCATCCATGGGTGACTTGGGAGGAAAACTTGGCTCATGCTATATACTGTTCTTACATGTTCTTACCATCTCATACTCAACAAACAAGACGCGAGAACCTCGGTCAATTGAAATTTCAGGACCCTAAAATGGAGGTACCGTAGTACTGTACCATACAAAGCCATATTGGAGGCAACTCCCCTTGCGTACTTACATTTGCCTTATATATGGTAGGTACCTCCATTTTAGGTACCTGAAATGGCCGTCGACTCGGTGTTTGTTGTGGATTAAGTATGATTAGGTGATTTTTTTGAACATGTTCTTTGTCCCTGTCCTTGTATTGATTGCTGCAGACTTGAAGGTTGCTGCAAATCGTCTGCCAAGCAGAAAGATCAGCGTCTGAGGGGCCCGGCCATGGCTTTCACTCGTCGCAAATAGGCACCTTCATCATTTGAGATGAAAGAAGTCCTGACTCATGGTATGGGGACATGTTGGAAGATGTTGGTATTGTTTTGCTGCACACAGCTGCCATGCCCAGATCATCCCACTCTTCATTGGCTCCCAGGATTTTTTTCGAATGGGAACCAGAAGCAGCATACTGTAGAAATCATCTCACATCCATCCTTTTGCACAGCCAGAATCTCCGAAACTTCGGTTTGTGATTCAGCTCCGACTTCCAGTTCTTTATGTTCAAAGGTCGCCATGGGCACAGCTGCGGGCACCTGTCACTGCGGCCGTGAGACTGGGACAACATGGACTGAAAGTATTGATGCGCAAACGTTGTATCTTGACCCTCAGACCAGATCTACCTACGCGGAATGCGCCTGTTTTGACGTCGAACGTGAAACCTATATCGAAGGCACCTTCGAAATGCCCACCATACCAGTGGTATCCCTCTTACACCAGGCGAAGGGTGGAGGGCAGGAGTGCAAAGTGTAGACTGTAGACATGGGCCTCGAAGCCTTCTGTGGGTATGTCAAGAGTTAGGTACCCATGATTTCCACGTTTGAAGGCAATTCGTGGGTATGCGCAAACCCCTGTGCCCAGCAAGTCTGAAGAAACAGATGGGTACCAGCCTATGTTGTGAAGCCATGACCCATGACGAAAGAAAACAGCATTGTGTTCCTCTCAGCTTGCATGTTTGCCAGCACTTTCGAAGGATTGCAACCATAGGAGCCACCGATTTTGGTTCACTTTTATTGGTAAATCCTCAATTTTGGGTACTGGTACCTCGTTTTGACCCATGTCCAGATATACTTTCACCATCTTTCACCAAACTCCCAAGATAATCTATCAGATAGGTCTGAGAACTGGACTTTGTCAAATCCTGCAGGACAGTGCGCCTTTGATTTGTGGTCTACAGGGTCGTTGGTTTCTGAAAGATGGAACCCCTGTGGCTGACATTTTGGATTCCGTGGTTTTGTGGGATGGTGGTGGCGCAACACTCCTGCAGCAGACAGGGCCAAACACCATCTGCATCCAGGCGCAGTCCTTAGGCAGTGGTTATCAATATCCACTTTCATAGGAACTTCAAATCGCCAATATGTTTGGATTTTCATTATGGGATGGACTGGATTGACTGGATGTTCTATCATATACTGTACTATGTTTTGACCATGGCACCTGCATATCATGCATTCAACACACACACACACAGGATTTGCTGTCGTCTTTTGTGATTGCAGTCTTGCAAACTATTCAGGAAAAGGAACACCAAATCAAAAACCTTGCAAGACAGAACAATGTGGCGCAACATTTTGTCAAAGTGAAGCGAACTGAAACGACACCTTTTCTGTCAAAACCACTTTACTGGGCAAAATGGAATGTTGCAATACAAGCTAATATAAGACTGCAATATACGAGTTTGTACAATTGAACCACCCCCAATGACGCCTAACTTTTTCGGTTGCGATTTAATTCCACAAATGTCATGATATAAATATCAATCATCATAATTTCAGGACCAAAATCGTTGTGTTTTCTTTCCCGCAGTAGAGACACAATGAGACACCCACCAAAACTACAACCGCCCTCAGGTGGAGAAGCGTTTATATTTTGGGGACGTGGACTCAATGGCACAAGCGAGCATCTCCTGGACTGATGGGGAGAAGTGGCTGAAGAAGTGATTTTCGCGGATTTTTGATGATTTGGCTGAAATTCTTCGACTTAGTTTGGAATTATTTGGAAATACATAGCCATTAACCATGAACCATCCAGGTTCCCTTCAACAGGCGGTACCAAAGATCGTACCGGCCACGCTTCCGTGCTGCGAGTCGTGGTCTTGCCAAAGGCAAGGCCATGCCACGCTTTGAAACTTCGCCTCTTGATGCAGGTTTGTTTTGTCTGAGAAAATCGGCCAAGAGATGGGCGCAAGCCATCATCTCAGCACGTTTTATCAGATTTCTCCTGATGCAATCTGATGTACTTCTTTTAGTATTCCACAAAAATGGTTCCAGTGTCATTCAGATCTATGGTGCCTTGGATGAGCGTTCCTATGATTCCTATGGCTCGAGGGCTTGCTGCCTCGAAAAAATTGCCCTGGGGCCACAAAGCAACAGCCAGATCCAATCCAAGACCTAAGAGGAATGATCATCACCATTTTTTTGGGGGTAATCAACAGGTTGTTGGGGGTCAAAAATGGGTACTGTTTCGTATTGGCTTGAACTCAGGTCAGTCAGCAAAGAAACTTATGATGCGCAATGGAACAAACGATGCCCCATATAAAGACTTGGGTATAGCTCAAACTTTGGGTACGAATCAACCTATCAGAAATTCGGTCATGTTCAGTCTTATTCAAAATTTGGAGGGGTTGATAATTTTTTGTTCAAATTATCCATGTCATCCACGTGGCCCTACACAAGAAATGAAGAAAGTTCACAAGATCCAGAAACTAGACTCCCCAAAGGACATGACATGCGAATCTTTCTTTGACTCTGGCCATCAGCAAGATGTTTGCTGGGGGAGCCCAGTTTTGCTCGTGATGCTTTGGTGGCTCGGAAATCTCAATCTTCTCAGCATTGGGAAAATCGGCAGGAAAGCACTAACTATATTGGATAGCAAAAAAAAATATAAAAAACATAAACATCATAAACATCATGCTTTCCAGTAGATTTTCCATGATTTTCCCACGAGAAATCAGGTAAACCCCTTGACCTGGGCCCACTTTGGATCGGAAGATGCTGAGGTGCCAGCATGATCCGTAGCTACCTGAATGTTGGCCCGTGGGTTATACACATCAATCATATGTTCTAATATTTGATGATGAGGGATGATGTGGATGTTTCACCTTACATGACAATTTTGGTGGTATGATTTTGGGATATTTAAAACATGATAATGGGTAGAGATCACCCATCATGTCTCAGTTGGGCTTCATGATCCACAGGATCCGAGTGCTGCTGCACTGGGGGCAGACCGCCGCTAGCTGTGCTGGACAGCTGCAACTCTCGGCGCTGCGCCGGCCAGGTCGACCGGGGTTCTGGGTGGTTCGTTGGGCGCCAGCGATGAATCTTCTGGGATCGTTGGGAGCCGGAGCCATTTTTAAAAGAACTACGCAATTCAATTGGGATTTATAATGGATTTATTATTGCCTGTACCCGGACCCCTAGCAATGGGATGCTCTAAAATACGCCCCAAATGGTTGGTTCATGGGATGGTTTATTACTGGTTTTACTGCATCACCCAAGTTATAAGTTGCTTGATAAATCCATTAACTATAGTCATGAGTACCATAAACCATGCTCAGTGGAGTTACAATCCAACCATAGCTATATCAAAGTTATAATCAAAGTTATAATCCAACTAATTATAGTTATTGGATGTTATTGGCATTGGAGTCCTTGGAGTTTAAAAACTCACTATAGTTATTGGAATTACAATTTGACATATCAGTTATATCAGTTTTGTCATTTTATAACCCCAAGATGTCAGCTTTCTCCCTCAGGTCCTGGCCTGGGATGGAGCTTTCTATGCGGCGCCCCAAGCCGCTGCTAATGTACTTCGGGTGTCTCATGACACCGCAGGAGACGACTGGGGACCGACCTGGGGACCGACCTGGGGACGAACTGGGGACCTGGGGGGCGAAGCTTGGAGATTTGATCCATTTTGCATCCATGGTTGGGTGCAGATCCTGAGCTACCACCGATGATCATGCCATCCACCAGCAACAAAGACATAACAACCATCTGCAGGGAATCTGACATAGCAAGCAACCAGGATTTCTATAGATTTCCACTGGTTTCCATGGGCTTCCATAGATTTCCTTTGTTGGCCAACCCTCAGTGCATCGGCGCATGGCAACCAGTTGCCGCTTGACAGGAGCTGCTGTGACCGAGATTGAGCCCACTCTGACTGAGTCAACGCCCATGTTCGGCTCGGCAGCTTGCCAGGGAAACAATGGCAGTTGTGGGAGAGGCGGAGGAGAGGTGCATGATTCTATATGAAGGCACATTGAAAGTATATATACAAGATATAATATAAATATGTGTATATTGTAATTGTATTGTATTGTAATATATCTATATATAATTATCATATATACATCCATACTGTATACTTGCTCACCACTTTGGTGAGACACTCCTGAGATCCATCGAACTGAGGTTGTTCTGGGCAGTCACGGCTTTGTGTACGGCATCCCATACTCGGCTTCACAGGCGATTTCCCCAAAACTGGAACTGCCACAGGCTTTTCGCTTGTGAAGCTGGGGATTTTCCACAGCAGTGCCAGGTTTAGCGCATTGATCCGCTTTTAGCTGCGGCCGGTGACTCGGCTGCAACTTTTTGGCGATGGAACTTCAGGCGAGGCAGGGGGCATGGGACTTGTGGCATGGAATTCAGACTTTAGAGATATTTAGTAAATTTTAGTAAAGCTTGAAGATGTTTCAAGATACTTGAGGTATTTCCATTTCAACATATTCCCGAGAGCGTCTGAGCGAAGGGTTCTTCTAACTGTGCAGGTCTGTTATACTCTCTCTCTCTCTCTCTCTCTTTCTCTCTCTTTCTCTCTCTTTCTCTCTCTCTCTCTCTCTCTCTCTCCTCTCTCTCTCTCTCTCTCTCTCTCCTCTCTCTCTCT
>BGPT01000103.1:51718-103581 GCA_003297045.1 Symbiodinium sp. clade C Y103
GTAAAGTGGCCTGTGTGTAAAAGGGCCTGTGTGTAAAAGGGTTTGTGTGTAAAAGGGTCTGTGTGTAAAAGCAGTTGTGTGTAAAAGCGTCTGTGTGTAAAAGCGTCTGTGTGTAAAAGGGTCTGTGTGTACAAGCGCCTGTGTGTAAAAGGGTCTGTGTGTAAAAGCGTCTGTGTGTAAAAGCGTTTGTGTGTAAAAGGGTCTGTGTGTAAAAGCGTCTGTGTGTAAAAGGGTCTGTGTGTAAAAGCGTCTGTGTGTAAAAGCGTTTGTGTGTAAAAGGGTCTGTGTGTAAAAGCGTCTGTGTGTAAAAGGGTCTGTGTGTAAAAGGGTTTGTGTGTAAAAGGGTCTGTGTGTAAAAGCAGTTCTGTGTAAAAGCGTCTGTGTGTAAAAGGGTTTGTGTGTAAAAGCGTCTGTGTGTAAAAGGGTCTGTGTGTAAAAGGGTCTGTGTGTAAAAGGGTTTGTGTGTAAAAGTGTCTGTGTGTAAAAGGGTTTGTGTGTAAAAGCGTTTGTGTGTAAAAGCGTCTGTGTGTAAAAGTGTTTGTGTACAAGGGTCTGTGTGTAAAAGCGTTTGTTTATAAAAGGGTTTGTGTGTAAAAGGGGTCTGTGTGTAAAAGCGTTTGTGTGTAAAAACGTCTGTGTGTAAAAGCGTCTGTGTAAAAGCGTTTGTGTAAAAGGGTCTGTGTGTAAAAGCGTCTGTGTGTAAAAGCGTTTGTGTGTAAAAGGGGTCTGTGTGTAAAATGGTTTGTGTGTAAAATGGCCTGTGTGTAAAAGGGTTTGTGTGTAAAAGCGTTTGTGTGGAAGGGTGCTTGTGTGTAAAGGTCTCTGTTTCCTTCATAGCATTACCTTTTCGCATTTTCACATCTTTGCATAATTATATCTGTACCTCATCGTATTTTCTGTACCTCATCGCATCTTCGCATCTTCAAATATGCATCTTCATCTCTTCACATCACACATCTCCATATCTTCACATATTCCTTAATCTCTTTTTGTTTGCGCCTTATTTATTGACATCTTCTTTCTTTGAGACTTCTTCTTTTATTTCTCTCTATATATTTCATATTATACGATTTACACAATTACATATCTCACTATACTTCTCTTCGCTCTCGGGCTATCCGTCGTCTAGTTTTAATATTGAAATATTATTTTCCAATAGAAATTTAATATATTGAAGCAGCCGAAATAGCGGGACAAATAATCCAAACACCGAAAAATAACTATTTGCATAATAAAATCTTAAACTATTAATATGCGGTAAATGCGGCAAAATACATAGGTTTCTGTTTTAGTACGCTGGATTTTTTCTGCGTTAGTGCTGGAGTACTATTTTCCCGGGAAATATGGCAAAATAGATAGGTTTTTCCCTTTAGCGTATTGGATTTTCTGCTTCAATATTGGATTACCATTTTTCAATAGAAATATAATGCACTGAAGCAGCCGAACCAAGGGAACGGGCAATCCAGAGACCAAGGAAAGGCTACTTGCATATCAAGGCCATAAACTATAAATATGCGGGAAATGCGGCAAAATACATAGATTTCTGTTTTAGCGCACTGGATTTTCTGCTTCAATATTGGAAGATCATTTTCCAATAGAAATCCAATGCATTGAAGTAGCCAAAGCAGGAAAAAATATAATCTAGATATCAAGGAAAAACTACTTATATATCAAGACCTTAAATTATTAATATGCGGGATATATGGCTAAATATATAGGCTTCTGTTTTAGCGCACTGGATTTTCTGCTTTAGTATTGGGATGTCATTTCCAGCAATGCACTGAAGCAATCGTAGCATGGGAACGGGTAATCCAGACACAAAGGAATCGCTACTTGCATATGGGGGGTTTCCTAAAATGGGGATATCCAAAAATGGACGGTTTATAATGGAAAATCCTTTAGATGGATAATTTGGGGATATTGCTATTTTAGGAAATCTCCATATCAAGACCTCAAACAATTAATACGCGGGAAATATGGCAAAATACATACATTTCTGCTTCAGCGCATTGGATTTTCTGCTTGAGTACTGGAATACCATTTTGAAGTAGAAATCCAGTGCGCTGAAGCAGCCGAAACAGCGGAGCCTATATAATTCGTCCTTCGATATATTATTATATATATTTTTTTTAATTTATTTATATTTATATAATTATATAAATATATCAATATATCATATAAATATCTTATATATATATATATATTTGTATTATATATATATATATACGCGCAACACCTAGTAGAGGTTTCCCATTCCCAATTAAATATTGATGCAACTTCGCAAAATTCCTATTGGAAAAAATACAAAGGAACTAGGTAATATTAAATTTCCACCCAAATTAAATTTTATTTTATATTCATTATAGATCTTCAAGAAGGGTTTAATTTTCCCACCCAGATTAAACTTCTATATTCATTGAAGATCTTCAATAAGGGTTTAATTCTCTTATCCATATTAAATTTCTCCATTCATTGAAGATCTTCAAGAAGGGTTGAATTCTCCCATCCCCATGAAACTTCTACATTCATTGAAGACCTTCAATCAGGGTTTAATTCTCCCACCCCCTTTAAACTTCCACATTCATTGAAGATCTTCAATAAGGGTTCAATTCTCCCTCCCTCCTTAAATTTCATTCCTTGAAGATCTTCAATCAGGGTTTAATTCTCCCACCCCCATGAAACTTCTATATTCATTGAAGATCTTCAAGAAGGGCTGAATTCTCCCACCCCCATGAAACGTCTACATTCATTGAAGATCTTCAAGAAGGGTTTAGTTTTCCCACCCCTATTAAATTTCTAGATTCATTGAAGATCTTCAATAAGGGTTCAATTCTCCCACCCCCATTAAATTTCTACATTCGTTGAAGATCTTCAATCAGGGTTTAATTCTCCCACCCCCATGAAATTTCTAGATTCATTGAAGATCTTCAATAAGGGATGATCATCATGATGATGATGATGATAATGATGATGATGATGATGCGTCGCCTGTCGTCCTTGCAGGTCCGGGCAAAACCCAGGCATTTTCCGTATATATTTATATATATATATACATATACATATATATATACATATATATATACATCATACGGATATCTTATACATATACATCATACACTGACTCAAACACAACCAAATTGAAAATAACCCACTACATGAGACTCCTACAGAAACCCTTTTTTACAATGAAAAATATAATTTATATATGGAAAATCAAATAAATAGATTTAATATCAATTTTTAGGTTCAAATTAATTTCCATCTATTTAAAAATATATTCCATCCGCAGAAAAAATGCCAAAATTCATCCTAAATATGCCGAGATCTAAAATGGCCCTTGCTAATCTTCTTATATTCGGCCAATAATAAATATTATATTAGAATCTCGGCATAGCCCTAGCAAAGAGCGTATTCTTGTGCTTAAATCCATAATAAAATTCGTGCTCCTAAAATATGCGAAAATTTTTGCCATGTGGTACTTTGAGCTTTCAGCCCTTTTCTCTTGGAGTCTGCTGGAGATTGACTCTAATCACTCTGGTATTTCGAAAAATTGCAGCAACAAGTGGCGATTTGCAGGTGGAGACACAAATTTACCGATATTTGTTTCTAAGCCAGGGTGCCAAATATATTCCCCTTTGCGGCTTTCTTGTGTTATCCACATATGTGCCCAAAACGGTCTGTAAAATGGTTCAGAACGGTTTAGAACGGTTCCGGGCAGGGTTTTGGCACTTTCATACATTCGATAATTTTGAAATGGCGCTGGTAATGCTTGGGCAAAACCAGCAGCAAAAAAAAGAAAGAATCTAAGAGGAGGGCCTTATATCTGATATGGAAATTTCAGATGTAAATCGTGCAGGCGTATCGGGGGTTTGATTTTGAGCTTTTCTCGGCGATTAATTTCTGCCGCTGCATTTGGCACAATTTTATAAAATACAGAAAATGATCAATGAAATTTTCGTAAATAATCCTGCAGGATAACCATATGGATTCATCTATGCACAGCCGCATATGTTTATATAGATATATATACATAGATAGATATAAAGATATATATATATATAGACATATTTAGATTTTTATGCATATTTATATCTTTCATTTCCTAAATCAAATGAAATAATTCAAATATTATTTTATTAATTTAGGAATCTGATATCATTTGACCCAGAGAAAATTTGAATTTAAAATGATATGAACCTTTGCCTAAATATTTTATTTTCGGAATCATTCTAAATCATTTTATATATAAAAGATCAAAATCAGGAATCGTTCTAGAACCATTCTAAATAATTTTGAATTTCCATGCTTTCCGGAATCATTTAGAACCATTTTCCAGGTTGGAATATTCTCCAAACAGAACCATTTAGAACCGTTCTGTTATTTATTATTTCTAGGACATTCCCTACAAGAATATTGCAATAGAAATCTCTTTGCATAAATCTTCAATTTGAGAAAAGAATATATATATATATACCGCGCATAGAAGCCTAAATAATTTACAATGCATATTATATTTTATAATGCAATATGAATATATTTTGTAGATTTATTTCGCAAAAAAATTGTGCAGATTGGAGATCTATTGCAAATTATATTTGTGCAATTTATATATATATAATTCGAAATTTTGGTCCACAAATATATCAATATATATATATATAAATTCTTATTATTTGCCCTCAAAATTAATCGCGCCTCCCCAATATATACGTCAATTTTCCTCCTGTATTATTTCATTTGATCAATTTCGGCATTCCAACAATCTTGCTTGATATGGATTCCTTCCTTCCTTTCTTTTTTCCTTCCTTCTTCAGGAAATAATTAATAATTTCATTGAAAATTCAATATTTTATATATCTTCACCCTGACTGATCGGCATTCTTATCTACAACAAATTCTTCAATCTTTTCCTTAGGATGGATTTATGACGATGCCTGAGATTCTCGCGGAATTTTTTTTTTTTTTTTTTTTTTTTCAATTTATATATAAATTTAGATATATATAAAAATATATATATAGATACCATATAGGAGCATGAAAAAATTTCCATGAGGACCAATGATATCAATGATTTCGTAATATTAATCCTAGTTATCAAATAAACCCAAAAAATCAATTAAATCATTTTCACACCGTAATTTCTACAAAGGTATCATGTTCTCTCTCTGGGGTTATTCCTTTCCAACGTGATTTCCAACATGGTTTCAATATAATTCTTAACATATTTCCTTCCCTTACATATAAATCTAGAGATAAAGAGATTAATGCCTGAATTAATCTATATATCTTCAATAAATTTATTGATTTTTATTTCTAAAAAATAGGAAATATATATTATTATAAAATTATTAATTCATATATTTTCTATAAAATATATTTATGAATAAATTAATTTCTTTTATATAAATATATATTTGATAAAATTTATTTAATATTTATTTTGGAAATTTCGATATATTTATATTTTCTAAATTATATATCGATTAGGAATATATGGAAAAATATATTTTAAATGAAAATAATACATCAATTACATAAACTTTCCATTGGGGCGCTGATTTTCACAGATTGGAAATTAAGCCTATTTTTGCCGACAATATCATTGGCAGAAGCACGGGCCGAAGCATGCGTACAAGCACGGATCACAGAAATAAAACCAATATTACAGATCAGAAAGTCTGAATTCTCCAAGCTCTGTGAATTGTACATGCGAGGTAATTTTTTGCCCCATCGCGACTTTGCTACTTTACTTTGTTGAAGCGACAAGATCTGTTGTCTTTCCAAGCGATCAGCCATTTGGATCGCCCCTCCTTCGTTCGAAGGATTTGATCGTTGATCCCTTTTTTGGCAAATTCCTAATACAAAAAATTTCCTTTATTTACGTTCTTGAGAAGCTCGCCAGAAACAACGAATTCAGCTATGTCGTACTTGAGAAAGTTGGGCTGTGGGCGCCCCCAAAAAAACGAGATCAAAACGAGCTACGAACGAACTATCAACGAACCCAAAAAGGCCAAGTCCAAGACCCTTTCCAAAATCCTTCCCCAAAATCGAGCAGCAAAACTTAAACAGAATGGGCAAGGAGCACAAGCAAGAATACATAAACAGACACGCCGCAAACCAAATAACCAACAAAACATTGTAGGCGCGCAGAGAAATCAATAATCTCATAATAATTAACTATTGCTAAGATTAAGAAAACATTATTTCATACGGTAGGTACCAGTAATGATGCGACTTCAACATGCAGATATGACATAACTCAAGACCCAAGTAGGAAGAGAGTAGGGTAAAGAGAAAGGGAAAAGGAGGGAAAGGGAGCGAGAAAAAAGAGGATAAGAAAGCGAGAAAGAAATTATCTAGGAAAGTATATAAATGTAATTTGCCGGCTAAAATACAACAAATCCCAGGAATTTTCCTCCAAAACCTCTAAAAAATATAAATATATTATCATAAGAATGTATATACATTGCTTAAAGGGGGGCCCAATTTCTTAAAGATAACGGCGGCCAAATACAACATCTCCACATATCATCTTTTAACCCTTGCTCATATATATATATATATAATAATTTTATATTTCAAAATAATTTATATTATTAAATATATTTTAAATATTTTTTTCCAAAAATTATTTAATATATTTTTGTTTATTTCATATATCTTAAAAAATAAAAAAAATATTTCAATATATATATATATCTAATTATATAAATTTAATTTTCTCCAAGAAAATATTTTTTTCGAAATATTATGTCATAAAAATTACAAGAACATCTTAACCCGTCGTCCTAAAAAACGAAAATAACAATTTAACCCAAATTTCTATCAGAATTTTCGAAATAAAAATCATATTAATATAGCAGAACCCAAAATGCATGCCGAATGCTAAAATACCTAGGGAATATTAAAGATAAAAAAATTCTATATCTAAATTCCCTTAATAAAACCAAAATTAAATAATTATGCCAAAATCAAAAGCACAAAAAATCCTATATAGCTATTTCCATTCCAAAACGCTATTTTTCACTTTAAAACGCTTCCAAACCCTTTTTAAATGCCTTTTTCGCTCTGCTCTGGTAGGAAATAAGAAAAACATACTATTTACAGGGATTTCAAAGGGTTTAACCATTTTCAATTTTTTTTATCTTTAATATCGTTTATGTATATATATGGAAAAAAAAAATTATAATTAGCTCGATTTTATAACCTACAATTTTTCTATTTTTAATACCGACTATAAATTTACAGGGTACGATACACTTAAAATCATAAAAATTAAGCATTTGCTATAATTTTCTAGGCAATACTAAAAATAAATAAATTTGCAAACCTCAAAAATTATATTGTTGTTTTTCATATTATTTTTTTTTCCATTTTTTTAAGGGAAACTATATAAATATAAATATATATTAAATAAACAATTATATTTATATATATACATCTTATATTATATATATATTAAGTAAATTAATTAAAATAATCAATAAAATTTTCATACACAAAATTTCAATAGTCGAAATTATCAAGACAAAAATTGGGGCAGGGAATGACAAAGATAAGAAAAAATCGGCGCCGCTAGATCCAAAATGGCGTGCCGTCTTGGTCCACCTCTCGCATCTACCAATATTTCCTGGTCTGCTTTCCGCTGTCTTTCATAACAGCACCATGCGCAGCCGGGCGCAGCAAAAACAAATTAGCGGGATCCGCTAATTCCAAAATCGCGTGCTGTCTTGTTCGGCCTCTTGCGTTTGCAGTATCTATACATACTATTATAATTATAATATACACAACTAAGAATCTTCTAAGAACTTGAGGGAACCTCAATCCTATTGTGGATTTGTTCCCGTATTATTTAGATCTAAAAAATAAGAATTTGAGGGACCCTGGGCCTCAAGCTTTCGGATTCTTAACCAACTCGCGGGCTGTAAATTTTGCAATGGAGGGAAATATCCATATTATTGCATGTTAAAAACCTCTTCAAACCTCTATTAATGGATAGCACCAAGTACACCGGCTGCATTCTTGGGGGGGCCACAGTGAAGAATCTCTTCATGATCAAAAACAAACCCCTCTACGCCCCGTTGTGCCCTTACAGGGAAATAACGCATGCTACAGCACGGACAACTCAGGTCGCTGACGCTACCTTTCGTGACAGACAGTCCACCAGCAGTCAACAGTCCATGCAACAAACAGAAACAACTCTCGGATATGTTGGGCGGAAAGCACCTTCCGTTTCCGCAATATCACAGAGATATACAGAATTAATGTTTCAATCAAAAATAATCTCCCAACATGATGCAAAAGCGCAGCCTTCCCATGCGATTTTCCTGAGGCGTAGATTACATATCTCGCTTTCAACGCGAGATGTATTGAGATTCTCATGGCATGCATCGATCAGATTCGATCAGGCTGTACGCGCTCGAGACAACACAATGGCACCTGGCAGCCAATGGGGTAAGATGGGCAGGCATATCTGGGTACGGACATGGATCAAAATTGGACCGATGGACCTACAAATTGGTGATCTTTTCATATCTTTTCTATGCTCTGCTTTTCTGGTGTTGATCATTTTGACCCATGCCCCCTAGATCTCATATGATCTCATGGTATTCAAGATCCCAAGCTTCTTCACTTTGGCGCCTACCTATAGGAAGCCTCATGCACTGATCCGGGCTTCTTCGGCTTCTTCACTGAAGCCCACACTCTGTGAATTCTCAAAGCCGAAACAAAACTCCAGAAATCTGGGATAATATGGGGTAATCTGGACCAACTCTTGAAAATCCTCATGTCGAAAATGTCCACCTTGAATGGTTTCCTAATGTTAGTCGCAAGCGTCGTTCTGCGACGTTTTGGTCTTGTCACTGGCTTGTCCATCGGCTCTGACTTTCCTGGGCATGCGCCGAATTGAACTCTTTAAACTGACTTATTCTCCTCCCATCACTGGGCGGAACAGCGCGCGCTGCTTGAAGAAGTGCCACTATCTGCCGCTATCTGCCACTGCAATTCTTGGTTTTCTTGTGTAATCCAAGGTTGTGGACAGAATGATGCAATTTCCAAATCAGTGGAAATTGATCTCCTCGGCCAGAGGCACTTCTGCACTGCACTGATACCTGTTCATATCATTTCATGCTTGCTCCAAGCCCCAATTTCCCAGCCATGCTGGATACAAGCTGACTGGCGCCTTGTTCGGGTGCGGAACTTAGAAGCATGTGCGTGCACATGAGGGCGACGTGTCACTTTCCTTTGCATTGTTTAAACGTGGCTCACTGACTCAACAGTAAGTAGATGATATTACATGTAATAATGTAATATCATGTAATTACTCGTCAGTATAGTGCACTCATATGCTTTGGGCGAGTGAGCTACACTGTCTGACCGTCTCCCAATTTCCTGGTATTTGCTTTGCCAGACTTCTTGCTGGACGAATTTGTGGCGTACGCTTCCAACGCCTCCAAGACAGCTCGAACAAATCAGACAGAAACCGTTTTTGTCAACTAAAGAGGATGAGTATGCACAAATACTTGAACACGAAATAAAACAAATGTGAGGGACAGAGACACTTTCTGCCTTGGGCTGAGTGAAAAGGCCCTGCCACAGTAAACATCGTTGTTGCCTATTGGCCGTGCTCTTTGCTTGAATTGCGTGCGCTTGAACAGCGTCGGATGAGATCCATGCACGTGCACACGTGCTGGTGGCTCAGAACGGATCATCACTGTGCGAAGGCCTAAGACAACCTCAATCGCACTCCGTCTGCCATTTTGGCCCTGCAGCCATCTTCCAAGAAAAACAAGCACAACAAGCTCCTGTGCCTGTGAGGTGTCAGCACCTGAGGCATCAACATGCTGATCTACAGTAATTGGATGGGTGATGGGGCCACTAGTTTAACCCAATACAATGGCATGACTGCAATGGGCACATCCTAACTACACATGAATATACACGGTGTCAAGCCGCCATCAGCGATCGAGTCGTACCCAAGTCTCCCTAGTCCCGGTCGGGACAATGACTTGTTTGACTCTTGCCATTTCACCTATACTTCTGTGCAAGGTCTGACAGCCCTGCGGCGTGTCACATACAGCCTCAACGGCCCTCGGCCACCCCGGCCGCAGTCTGATCTGTCCTGTCCAGTGGTGTGCATTGGCAGCCCCTTGGGATGGAGTGCAACATGTGCGAACCTGTGACTGTGAAAGTGTCAAATTTCCGATGCTAGTTCAGTGAAGAGCATCCCTTCAAGATCCAACCTTCAAATCTGTGGCGTTCATAGACCATCCCCAGACTGACATAATTAGAGCAAATACAGTTAAATACAGCAAAACCAGCCACCTCTCTTTTGTGTACAATCTGGCTGACAATGAACAAGCATGAAGACACAAATGTGCGTACACTGAAACCGAAGTGAACTGTCAACACCCAACCCCCCAGCCTTATGCATTCCAAACTCCAGGACAACCGCCTCTAGCTATATCATCCATATCACTGGAGCTGGTCACGCATCTTCTCGACTGCTCCTGACAACCGAACCCGAAAGTCTGCCCCGGTCTGGCTGTACCCAGCAATGCCCACCAAACCCGCAATGCTCATGCGGCCCATGATCTTTCGGATGCAATGCAGCTTTGGATGCTTCTTGTTGTTCTTGAGCACGGAGGTTTGCCCAGCACGCTCCATCTCCAACAACTCAATGAGCTCAATGGCTCCAGAACCAAAGCCAGCAGCTCTCCAGCGCCCAGCTCTTGTAGCACCGTGCGCTGCTGCTTGTCAAGCTTTGGAACTCGCTCTCCATGAGACATGTGGCAAAAGCCGCCTCATATGGAACGTTCGATCAAAGAAGGCCAGGGCATGAACATTGATTAGATATAATTGATGCAATTACATCATTTATTGTGTATGTATGTGCATATATGGGTGCCAAACGCTGCAAATCAAATGTATTATATATATACAGCCTATATGTGGCGACTGCGACTGCCTGCGCGCCCCTCCTCTTTGACTTGATTGAATCCAACAATACCGAACATCATTATCCCAACATCGCTGGACACGGTCTCTTCATACTTGTGGCAGCCTCAGCATGCTTCAGCCAAGACACAATCTGCTCCCTTTGTGCAAGTACCGCAAGCAAGGTGGTAGATGCAAGGGCGTCGACACAAACCCCACTGATGACCTGTCGCTTCATTCTCTGCTTCAGCCACTTCTGGTTGCTCAGCCACGAGAGTCAAATCTCTTTCAGCCATCTGCTGCGAGAGCTGACTCACATAGGCCTCGGCACCAAACTACACCACACATCACATGTAAACTTGAGGCCAAGGGGAAAGGTGGAAGGTAAGCACGACTGGCTTTTGGGTGGAAATCATTGTAAGATTCACGGATGAACAATGCAACCAAAACAAATGTTGAAATGCAGGTGATCATGAGAATAATGATCATGATGATGGTGATGATGAGGAAGGATGAGGGTCGGGGCACAAGGAGGGAGAAGAAGAAAGCAAAGAAAATTTGCCATCGTTTTTTCCGTCAGAAACGCTAATGACAAAAACTATGAGATGAACATTGACGAACTATTTTCTCAGCAAAAGCCAAGGTGATGAAAATATAGAAATTGCATAACAATGACAAGGACATACATGACCTCATGACAATGATAATGACGACTCTCCGACTCTCCGACTCTCTGAAGGATCGAACCCTTGAAAATCACGTCTTGAAACCTGCGGAGGCGCCTGGTAGTGAACCTCCTCATCTGCGGTTGGGATGCTGCCCAAAACTGGCAAGCTGCGGGAGCGAGGCAAGGCTCCAATGGGCGGAGCCTCCACGGTGTCGATGAAGGTCAAGCGGTAGGTCAACTCAAAGGCCATGACCTAAATATCAATTCGGCGGGGGTGTGCCAAAAGAAGGGAGGGAGATATTTAGTATGGGTATATGTACTGTTTATATATATATATATATGTGTGTGTGTGTATATATATATATATCTGTGTGTGTGTGTGTCATAGAGATGTATTCAATATCACCACCCGTTTAGCAGGGGGGGATGTTGTCTAAATGTAACGGGCAATAATAAGGTCATTTTTTTGGGGGGACGTTGTAAATGTAAGATGTCAATAAACAAATTTTCCACGTATATATGTAATCCCGGCATTTAAAGGTCCCCTGGGTTTTTTTGGAGGGGACCTTTAAATGTAAGATTACATTTTTGANAAATTTTCCACGTATATATGTAATCCCGGCATTTAAAGGTCCCCTGGGTTTTTTTGGAGGGGACCTTTAAATGTAAGATTACATTTTTGAAAAAACGGACAAAAAATGTAAGAAATGCAAACAAAAATGTAAAATGATGGCATTAAGGCCTTCAAATAGCTGCAGAATTGCATAAAACCAAAAATGTAAAATGAAAGTTTGTAGGGCACCTATATACTTGTAAACCTTCATATATTCTACATTTTTTGAAATCATTTCAACATGTAATATAGAGGCAGTTGAGGTACATAATCTCTTGCAAATTTTGGGAAAATTTTGTGAATCTCAAAAAAATTGTAAATTGATATGCTCAAGGTCATAAAAACATATACCTGAGGTCCATAATTCCTTGCAAAAAATCATCAAACAAGACAGTAAAAGATATACAAAACACATGTAGCCGTCATATAACTGAGGTAAAAATTGCAACTATATGACCCCAAACGTACCTCAAACGTATCTGAATTGTACATCAAATGTACCTCTACGATCCTCTACGTATGTTTACCTAGCAAGGAATCAAGGACCTCAGGCGCAGGATGGTTACATGATTCCATCTTATCTTCACCCTCTAGTTGGAGAGCTTTCTGCAAGGAACTCAGGACCTCATGTGTAGGATGGTTACATCTCTTTGATCTCATGTTTATCCTCTATTTTGNCCCCCCTTTCCGAAGGCAAAAATGTAATCTCACCGTAGCCTGTTTTTTGACGTAGGGGGACCTATCAGAACCCGTAAATACATTTAAATTTGAGGGGGGTATGAGAAATAGCCCGTTACATTTAGACAACGTCCTCCCCGTTTCGGGGCCGTAAAGGGGTGGTGATTATTCAATATAACTCAATATACATGTGTTTGTTTGTATGCAAAATTGTATGAATATAATATATATACTTCAAGGTTGGTTAACAACCCTGGGCACCTGCTCCCTAAGTCAGGCTACCGCGCTAGCACATGCTTTTTGCTGGTGGCGTAGCCACAGGATCCTCGAGCCCACCCTAGTGCGGATGGCACGAGCACAGTTCATATGCTGAAAGGGAATGGTATGCTTACATGTTCCACAGTTACTGGCAGTAACTTCACATTGGCGAAAAAGAGATGATTTCATCGGCCCTCTTTGCATCGCTGACAAAATGTCAGCTCCCTTGGACTTCGATCTCTGATCGTTGGGCACTCCGGGTCGCTGTGCCAACGTTCTCCATGCGTCGCAACCCAGATCACACGGGTGTTGTTCTCTTGCATGTGACGCAGGCTCATATCGTCAATGTGAGCCACGTACTGACTCAAATTGTCAGAGATCTCGGCCTTGTACTTCTCAATCTCAGCCTCTAGGTGTCTGATGTAGCTTCCAAGCTGCATCTGCTCATCATGTGTGATGGTGGCAATGTTGGTCTCGCCTCCGGCCTTAATCTGTGTGGCTCGGTCCACCACAATCTTGTTGGCATTCTTTGACATAAAGGCTTGACAAAAATGCACATCATGACAAATGCAATCACCTTGATGGTGTCGACGTTGATGGCAAATTCAGGGTTGGTGACATACTCAACCACCTTGAACTCCGCATTGGCCAAAGCATCACTGTATGCTGCCGTTGCTCCTGCCACTTTTGTTGCCACCATTGTCGAAACATACATAGCCACTGCTGTCCCTCTTGACACTCGATTGACCTCTTTTCTCTCCTCCTGAGTTTTCTTCTTGGCTGCTGTGAACGTGCTGTCGTAGATCAGCTGCACATAGCCTCCTCTCAACAGATCACTCATTTGCTGGCGGCCATTCATCTTCGTCAATCCGTCAGCCATTTGACGCTCCGAGCTCACCCACCTCAGATCTGAGTTGGTGTGTTTCAAACCATCTCTGATGACCAAGGTCTCGATCGCAACACGCTTGTCCAAGGAGGACTGAATGGTCTCCTTATTGATGGCGTCGTAAAGCGCCCTGGCGTCAATGATCACGGCACTCTTGTCACCTCCAGCTGCCTGCTTGCTCTGGATGGTGAGATTGCGATCTTTGATCATGCTGAAGAGCATCTTTGCAACCAGTTGCTGTCGGTCCCGCTGATGGCGCTGATCGTCCTCCAGGGTTCTGAGACGAAGCTGACGTTCCTGTGCTGCCTCTTGGCTGCTTCTCCTTCGTTCTCCTCTGCGTGGACTTCTTCCGCTTTGAATCATCACCACCTCCATGGCCACTGTCATCACCTGGATCATCGTCATCCTCATCTCTATGTGAACCTGGCGTTGGCTCTGGCTCCTCTTCGCTCATGCGTCTCGTCCTTCTGGGCGTCCTCTCTCTCTCAACGTCTCCATGTGTCAAAAGACTTGACACCACTCCAGGTAGGGGAAATCTGATCACATCTGGTCGTCCTCCTGTGTCTCCACCATCGCCATCATCACCGGCAATGCTGGGTTCATAGTCGTAGTCATCCATCCGCCCATCGGCCATGTCCTCAAGTTCAGGGTCGGCATCTGTGATGTCCTTGAACTGCGTTGTGCTTCTCGCTCGTAGCTCTTGAAGATCCTTCAGGGCTGCATCAGGGTCAGCTGCAATGCTGCATCCTTGTTCCTCCACCATAGGTCGTACTTGATGAGGTGAACACCTGACCAAGCTCGTTCCATGAGTCAGCCACAAAATGAGAACCTTACCATCCTCATTGACTTCGCCACGATGCGAGCTGGTCCACGCCATTTGGCTTTCTGCAAGATCCCTGAGCCAGCCTTGCGCCAGAACCATGCTTTCTGGCCAATCTGCATGTCATCCTTGGTCTCGTTGAAGATCTTGTTCATGGACCTCCTCAGCTTTGCATCACAGTCGGCCTTGACCGCCTTGACCCATGCCTTCTGAGCTGTAAATCGTCTCCTCTGAATCTCCGCAAACTTTGAAGCCTCGTCAATCGCATCACATCCAGAGTTGAAGAGCTCTGCAGTGAGGGAATGCGTAGAGGCTGGAGTCCGTCCAAAGACCCACTGAGCTGGGCTGAACCCGTGGACGATCGACATGTTGTTTATCTGATGCGGCACGTAAATGCACGCCTCCTCCAAGGTCTTGATGTTACATGCCTCCTTCTCTGCCATGTAGTGCTCCAGAGCTTTTCGCACCACTTGGTGCTGCCTTTCAACCGGCGCAAGCCAGTTGTGTGCCTCTCCTGGGGCGACCTCCAAAGCAATGCCTCTGTCTGAGCACCATTCACGGATCAGCTTTGATGACCAGCCTTTCGCCTCGTCAACCCTCAAGCAGTGTGGAACGCCAAATTGTTTGATCCACGATCTCTCCAAACCTTTGATGAACTCGTCAGATCTCTCCGTCCTCAAGATGCGGGTAGACACATATTTGGTAGCGTGGTCAAGGAATGTCACCACGCACTTTCTGCCATCATCAGTGTCGATCCGTGCTGAGTCTGCCATGACTCTGTCGTTGAAGTTCCTGGCTAAAAGCTGAGCTGCTGGTGGCACAGTGCATGGGGGCTTTCGATGATAGCAGACTGCACCTTTGAACTCCTTCGCAGCCTTGAGCACGTCCTGAGTGGCTCGGACTTCCATGAGCATCTTCTTGAGCACTGAAGGTTGGGGACGGAGATGTCCAAGTGACTTGTGCAGGCGCTTGACATAGTTGTAGGCCGCTGGGCCAACTTCTCCTCGGAGTCTGGCGTTGAGGAGAATGATGTCATCATCCTTCTTGTCCTTGACCTCAGCCATCGCTGCATCGCCCTCGGCATCAATGTTCTCATCCACAGGCATGATGGGATCACCATCATCTTCTGTTGGTTCTTCTGCAAGTAGTTCTGCCAACTTCTTTGCAAGCTTCGGAGGGTAGTTCTCCGACATGGCAGATCGAAGTCCGAATCCTTTGGCACGTCCTTCAATGGGAACATGGTATGGACAGCCTGGACAGCTGCGCCACAAGCCGTTGTAGAGTGATTTCTGGGTGGTTCTGAAAGTTGTCGGCTTCTTGGCAGGATGCCACTGACCTTGTTCTCCTGGAAGTTTGAGGCCATATGCACATTGATCGACATAACAGTCGTATCCCTGCATCTTCACATAGGACTTCGTCTTCCATGCTCCGTTGTCGTGGATGCTCCGTTGTCGCATGTCTACCTGCTTTCCTCTGGGCCTCATAGACAATCGCTGTGAATGTCAGGTGGGTGTCATGATCTTGTTGTCTCTTCCTCATAAGTTCTCGTCGCGCCTCATCACTCCTTGATGCTGTCAGTTCTTGAAGTGAAGACCAAAGTCTGCATGCTGGGGTGATCAGAATCTCATGAGGCTCCTCAGTCTTGAGTCGCTTCAGGAATGCTGCTCGGTCTTTTGGTCGATCGAAGTCCCATCCGGTCTGATACAAGAAGACTTCCGCTTCACAGTCTCCACGCTTCCTCAGCTCCTCAGAAACGCGTCCTCGACACACGTAGACCTCCCAGACCTTCCTCAAAGGTGACAAAACTCTTTGTCCAATGCACCCAGCTTTCGACAGCTCCTTGCGCAACTTGAACTTCTCGTGCTCGGCCGTGTGAATCATCTTCGTCAGCATGGACGGTCGTAGTCGCTGACCATCGAAGCATCATGCAAAGTGTACACAAATTCAGTGGGGAATCCCTCTTCGCCACGATTGGGCTCCTCAGTCTTCTTCTCACCCGTCTCCTCATCGTCCTCCACATAGATGGGGCTTGCGCCAGTCGGATGCTCATTGGTGTCATCCTCATCATCACATCCTGGTGACGGCATTGGTGAAGGCGTCAGAGTGCACTTGGTGATGTCCCTGTCGGTGGTCTCAGTCTCCGCTTTCATGCCAATGGTGTCAACCTCTCCACATGGCTCCTCATTCATCAGGAACTCCACAGAAAGCTTCTTGGTGAAGTCGATGTGCTCCTCGTGGTCGTCCGGGATCAAAACTTCAGGGTGGTCCTTGATGAGGTAGTATGAGGTAGTTGTAGTTCTCTGCCAAGCGGACCAAGTACTCTTTCTTGGGGCCAAGAATGGCCAAGAGTGATTGGCTTCCATTGTCGTCCCTGCCATTTGTACTTGCGAGTGCTGTAGTCCACAGTCAGTCCCAGTCGCTCCAACAAAGGGCGTCCAATCAGGATCGGACATGTCCCTCCAACAGTTAAGCATAGCACATGCCGTCGTCGGTGTCCAGCAAAGATTGGAAGCAACAGGCAATTTGTCGCAATCTCCTTCTCTGAGTTGCAATATTTGAAGCTGTTCTTGCACCTGAAAACCTCGATGGTGTCCATGGGGTAGTCGAGGTCGGCCAAGTAGAACAGATAGCGGCGGATCTGTGCATAGGATCCCAAGAAAGATGCTGCTCCTCCATCTTGAACTGCTGCATCTGGCATAGTGTCGTGCGTGTCGTTCTCCACTGAAGCGATGTTCTTGACCATGCCAATGAGATCTTCCTGATCCTCCAGCTTCCTCTTACGCTCCTCTTGAGAAGGACAGTTTCGTGCTTGATGTCCAGCTTGGCCACATCTCACGCAAATCTGTCGTCCTTGTCCAAAGAAAGCTCGTCCTCTGGCCTTTGCACCTCCCTTCTGAGGCGGTGACCATCCTCGACCTTTCGGCTTTCCTTTGCCCTTCTGCTTGCCCTTCGACTTCGGTCGTCCTTGTCCTCCTTTGCCACCGGAGTCAATCAGGGCCACAACTGGGTAAAATCCTCAGTTCACCCTCATCTGGTTCATCTTGGACTTGGCCTCGACGAAACTGGCATAGATGGAGTCATACTCATCAACGTCGAACACTTCAGAGTCCTGCTCATCTGCATGGGCTGCATCGGTGTCATCGAAATAGCCAGCATCATCGTCGATCCACAGCTCGGTATCGTCCTCATAGAAGGCGTTGTCGGCATTGTTCATGTAGTCCCAAGACTCTTCGTCTTGCCACGGTGTCGTCGATGCTGCGTCATCATGGTACATCACTGAACCCTTCGACCTTGTCCAGCGAGTTCCACTGTCTAACTTCGTGTCCTGGTCGATCACGAAGTTCATGGTCTTCTGCACTGTGTCCAGGTCTAAGGTATCATGTCCAACAGAACTCAGCACAATAAGGCGTTGTTCCTTCATCAAGCCAGAACGACGAAGAAAATACCATGCCTTGACCTTCTCGGGTAGATCAACTTTGTGGATAGTTCTCACACGTCTCTCAGCATGAGTGAAATCCTGAGTGTGTTCCTGCAAGGTCTGTCCTGGCTTCCTGCTGAGATTGATGAAAAACTTCTCAAAGTCGCTTGGCAGTTCAGTCAATGGGTCGAATTGAAGTGCTTTGTCCAGTGACGTCAAAAACCTTTCGAAAACCATCGGTTGACAACTGCTCTACGTCGAGATCTTCCACTAAGTGCCATGACCCACCATACATCATGGTCACCAGATTGAAAATGGTCTCTTTCCCGTGTCCAGCTAAGTCCATCTTCTGTTTGTAGACCTCACATCGTCGTCTGAACTCTCTGTAGCTCTTCGCCTGGTTGTCAAAGACAGGCACGTGGGAATCAACTTTTGAGGTGTTAGCTGTTCCACTTCCGGTTGGTGCCGTCTCAGTCGCCATGGCAAAACAGCACAGGCTGGAACCTTAACAAGGCTCCGCGCTACCAACTTCAAGGTTGGTTAACAACCCAAGGCACCTGCTTCCTAAGTCAGGCTGCCGCGCTAGCACATGCTTTTTGCTGGTGGCGTAGCCACAGGATCCTCAAGCCCACCCTATTGCGGATGGCACGAGCACAGTTCATATGCTGAAAGGGAATGCTATGCTGACATGTTCCACAGTTATTGGCAGTAACTTCACAATATATATATATATATATATACTTATATATATATATGTATAATATATATATATATATTATATGGAATATCATGGAATCAACTCTGCTCTTCATCATGTGCGAAGTCTATGCATAATTATCCATGTTTAAAACAAGTAGTAAGATTTACGATTCGCACATTTCAAAGTGTTGCCCGGCCTGATCTGTCGCTTACACGCGAAGTGAGCAGTTCAAGACTCTGAGCCCAAGTGCTGAGAAAAAACGCTAGTGCCGCTAATCCAGCTGTGAGCATCAAACCTGAAATGAACTTCTCCGATTCTGCCTGGATTTGCCGTTGGTGGCAAAAAACCCTTCAGTGGGCATTTTCATGGTTACCACTTTTTACTTTTTGCTGGTCTATTTCTGAGCCAATGGCTAATCATTTCCACATCGCCCCTCTTTTTGCACCTGCGCACGTCAACGCCAGCTTCGGAGACTGGCGCACCTTGGACGCCAATGCTAAATGCTTCGGTGTTACGGTGCCTCTTGGCTGATCGCCAAGACCTGACTTGGTATGACTTGATGACATCACCCACTCTTGTCCAAAATGGTCCAAGAGGGTGTCTAAAATCGCCTCAAATGATCTTGGACCTGCTCACTCTTCATCTTCCATGTCGGAGCTGTTTGAAAATCCTTGATTCAGCGACAGATTTTGACACGGTATGCTGTACTGCAAGCGAGGAATGATTGAACACGTTGACTAAAATGCAAGCAAGATACCCAAAGCGCGGGCACTTCGAAGTGGCGATGGCGGGAATGTTGCTTTGAACTTTTGCAACCTGCACAGTTGGCGTTCATTTGAGTTGCGTATGATTTTGTGGGATCCATTTCAATGGACTTGACAAACGCATGACAAGGGAAGACTGAATGCGGCACACTTCATGCACGCTTCTGCATCCTTTTTTAGCGGCGTTATATAAGATACAGGTTTGATTTCGGCCCAAGACTGCTCCCTCAGCCGCTCCCAATGTGGGTTTGGTGGCCGGGGAGTGTCAAAATGTTTCCGCTCGACATGGGTGAGGCTTAAGCATCAGCGCCACGGCTCGCTACGGCCAATTTCCGCTCTGGCATGCCCTCATTTCAGACCATATGTCCCAAGGTCAGGGAAACTCAGCTGGGTCCAGATAGAGGTCTTTTTGCACGTCAATAACAGCATCAAACTACTGAATCAGTGTCTTTGCTTTCTACATGCCGCATCACAGTGACTCGACACACAGCGTGAAACACAATAACGTCAATGTTAGTGAATGCGTTGAGATATTCTGAGACAGCACCGCAAAATGGCTCACTGATATTTCGACCCCTTGCCAAGCTTGTGAATTCAATTTGCTCAATGCCTCCAGAGCATTGGTGTGAAGGCACTGCTAGCCAATTGGACGGCTACCCGCGAAGGAGATCGACAGGATTTTCTGACAGGGCCAAGATTAGAGCTTTGGAGCTCTCTACGGAGAAATGAGAAGTGATCATGAATCATCGCGAACTCATGGATTAATATGGATTAATCAGAAAGAGAATGGGCCGATTCTTTGGACGATGGATTTTGGATGATTTTGATTGTGCCATTCCGCAAAGGT
The DNA here is from genome assembly GCA_003297045.1 of Symbiodinium sp. clade C Y103. NCBI lineage: Eukaryota > Dinophyceae > Suessiales > Symbiodiniaceae > Cladocopium > Cladocopium sp. clade C. The sequence goes on from BGPT01000103.1 coordinate 72,305, forward strand.
GTGTTTTACCCTATCTTTCGTCCGCCCAGGTGTTGCGCACGGCGCACTTGAAAGACTGCGCCCAGCCATTTGTCAAGCTGTTTGCGTCATTTGGCGTCAATGGAAAGGACCCAAGTGATGCAATGGGGAGCAGCCTCGCATGGTGCGAATGGCTGGGCCTTCGGGGCCGCTCCCATTTTGCCATCGCTTGCTGAATTGATCTAAATTGTAATGCAGTATGCCGTGCCAAGTCCAGTCTGATTGCTGGAGCTTAAAATACTGGCAGGCAATCTTCGGCATCTTCGGCAATCTTCGGCAATCTTCGGCATCTTCGGCGCGCTCCCAGCTTCAGGCGATAGATTCAGGGCCTGCCGTAAGGAGCATTTCGGTCGCAAGATCAGTTTGATCCTGTTGAACCACTGGACACTGTACCAGTGAATTTCACCGCACGCAATCAGACATGCAATGGGAACATGCAAACGTCGACGTGCTGGCCGATTGGGCGGATGCACCGCGCTCCCGAGTAATGTTTTCTTCTCTTACAGTTGTGCCACAACTACCTCAACAATGAAACATGGGGGCGACAGCATCGCTCGACAAGACCTTGTTATACCGCCGTTGGAAACACAGAGCCACACCAAGATCACCAAGAATGTCCAAGACTGCCATAGAATATTTGGAAATTATTTGGAATATGCTCCCCTTCGTCGCTCGTTTCCAAAGACATGGAATGGTGACTACTACAATAATACAGGAATTGGCACCAGCAGGGATTGATGGCTCGCAGGCTGAGAATGCGTCGGGGCCTCAAAAACAGCTCCATTAAACTATAATTTATCATCACAGAGGCTATGTATGTGTCGGATCCTATTTTGGTCCTTCTACCTTGCAGTTTTGCACAGCATTGCACAGCCTTCCGCTGTTCTTGTTGACGGCCCCCCATCACCCTTCGTGAGAATTTCCTTCACACAGGGCTTCAGCTCTGCTATATCTCCTGTGAAAGAGATCCTATGCAGCCTTGCTGGTGCCACTGGCAACACCTCCATGGCATGGCCAGTTTTCCTCAGGTCTAGGACACCTGTGCCGTCCTAAACCTGTCAGCCTCAACGGCCAGTAACGGCCACCACGGCCTGTCATCTGTCCTGTCATGGTGTGAATCTGTAGGCAATGCCCTGGGAGAACAACCATCACTTTCGATCATGCGACAAGTGCCCCGGTGAAAAACAAAAGCAAGGTGCATTCAGTGAGGATCATCTCAACAACGTCCGACCCACAGCCAGCATGAACTGACTAGCCCCTGTGAACAAACATGTGGTGAACATGTGCAGGTTTGCCCCCGGCCCCCACCTGGCGGATTCCAAACTCCAAGGCAACAGCCGCCACCTCACTGGAGCTGGCTGCGCAACTTCTCAATTGCTCCCGACAACCGATCACGAAAATCCGTTCCGGTCTGGCTGTACCCAGCAATGCCCACCAAACCCGCAATGCTCATGCGGCTCATGATCTTTCGGATGCAATGCAGCTTTGGATGCTTCTTGTTGTTCCCAACAGCTCTCCAGCGCCTAGCTCTTGTAGCACAGTGCGCTGTTGCTTGTCAAGCTTTGGAACTCGCTCTCCATGAGACATGTGGCAAAAGCCGCCTCGGCAAGCTAAAGAGCGCCATCAAGAGGTGTCAAGAGGCACAAACACAATAATTTTTCTATGATTTCTACAATCGCCGCTCCACCCCACCCTCCCTAGCGGCCCTAGCTGTACTGAACCTGTTCCTTGCAATCTATTGATATCACTACTGTTTGGCATGGTCGCTTTGTGTCATTTCCTGCTTGCGATCAGCTTCAGCCAAGACACAATCTGCTCCCTTTGTGCAAGTACCGCAAGCAAGGTGGTAGATGCAAGGGCGTCGACACAAACCCCACTGATGACCAATGCTGTCCGACTTTGTCGCTTCTTTCTCGGCTTCAGTCACTTTTGTTTGCTGAGCCACGAAAGTCAAATCTCTCTCAGCCATCTGCTGCGAGAGCTGACTCACATACGCCTCAGCACCACCAAACTACACATGTGCCACAAATTCATGGCTTTTTGGTTGGCGGTTGCCGCAGTACGGTCACGTCAATGACAAAATTTAGAGATGAACATAGATTTCCATAGATTTCCTAGCAAAAACTGAGGCAGAAGCTACATAACAATGACAAGAACATACTGTACATGACCTCATGACAATGATAATGACGACTCTCCGACTCTCTGAAGGATCGAGCCCTTGAAAATCACGTCCTGAAACCTGCGGAGGCGCCTGGTAGTGAACCTCCTCATCTGCAGTTGGGCTGCTGCCCAAAACTGGCAAGCTGCGGGAGTGAGGCAAGGCTCCAATGGGCGGAGCCTCCACGGTGTCGATGAAGGTCAAGCGGTAGGTCAACTGAAAGGCCATGACCTCAATATCAATTCTGCGTCGGCGTGAACAGAGAGGGGGATATAGCCAAACTCTACAGACAATCTGTAATCTGTTTCAGGGTTCATCATGCGCGGAATTTATCCATGTAAAGGACATCAACGGAGATGCGTTACCTGTACATTTCACAGTGTTGCCTGGCCTGACAGCCGCGTCAGACACTCAATGTCAAAGTGAGCAGTTCAAGATTCTGAGCCAAAGTGCTGAGCAAAGATGCTGCTTGAAGCCCGAAACGACCCCATGATGCCATCTCTCTACAATTCTCTACATATCTCTACCGCACTGTGGCCATATCATATTGTTCGCCTCTCTGGTCACCTCTTGTCGCTGGCTTGAAGCAAATCAAGAATCTTGCGGCACTCTTGGCTGCCAAGACCTAAGATGCAACACTGGGCAGACTTCGAAACCGGAAATGTCCGACTCAATTCTCTCTATAAAATCTGGTCAATAGGGATTCACAAAATGAATGATGATAATCCCCAATATACGATGTTCACACACACACACACATATATATATGTATATTATATACATGAGATTAATATATATATATATATATTGTACAATTTAGATACATGCTAAACCTGAAACCAAAGAATAAGGCAAAATTTAATAGTAAGTTAAGTCATTGGATATCATTTGCCCTTTGCCTTCGAAAATCTTGGGGAGCCCCAAAAATATGCGTTCGAAACTCAAAACCGTTGACCGGGTTGAAACCCATTCAGATGCGCTCAAACTTGTTCAAACCCATCCTAACAAGGCAACAATTTAGCGTAGCCGTGCCCGTTCAAAATGCGTTCCAACGTTCACGTTCTTGGGAACCTTGCTGGCCACCTATGATTCGGAACCTTCCTGAAAAAAACTGTTCTTGGAACCCTTGCTTGGGAACCTGCACTCGGAACTTTGGTAATTTGGATTTTGGTCGCTACGACCTGCTACGAGACCTTTACTATGGCTGAAGACTTCAAGCTTACCCTGTTGAGGAAAAACTGGAAGAGAATCACTGTTTTCCAAAGGACGGTGATGTTGAAGGATGATCGTCGTAGAAGCCTTGAAAAAAATCGACAGCAAAACTTGGAAAAAAAAAGCCGTTTTCCAAAGGCCTTGTTTGCGATCCTGTTCCTGGGAGCCTATTCTTGGGAACCTGTTCCTGGAATTGTTCCTTGCTTGGGAGGAGGGACTTCAGGAACCGGACGAGGGACACACGTCCATTCAAACCACTCGTTCTTGTCCAAGAAACTTAGGTGTCTAAAATGTCTAGGATGGTTGCATATGGTTGCATAGTACAAAACGGTAGGATATGGTTGCATAGTATAAAAAAACGGCAGCATATGGTTGCATAGCTCTTCACCCTTCAGCTTCCGCATTTGGCATGTTCAGTAAGTCTGATAGCTATGAGAAAATGGTGGATCCTGAAGGATGACAATATTCGCAGTTTGCCGTAAAATAATCTTGGACCTGCTCACTCTTCATCTTCCATGTCGGAGCTGTTTGAAAATCCTTGATTCAGGAACAGGTTTTGTCATGGTATGCTCTGACGCAAGCGATGAATGATTGAACATATTTTTCTGAAGGCAGCAAAATGCGGCAAGATACCAAAACGCGGACACTTCAGAGTGGCGATGCCTGGAATGCTGCTTTGAACTTCTGCGACCTGCACAGATCGCGTTCACTTGAGTTGTGTATGACTCTGCGGGATCAGCTTCAAAGGACCTGGCCAACTCATGACCAAGGAGGACAAATGATGTACACGTCATGCTCCCTTCTGAATCCTCTTGGTGTTGTAGGTAGAAAATAGAGGTGTTGTAATGTTTTGTATGGTTTTGTTTCGGCATGTGTCCAAAAATGAGCCCTCAGCTGCTCCCCCAATTTCTTTTGGCCCGAACATGCCCCAGAGAGGTCACAGGTGCAATGCAGCGCCAGGGCTCGTTTGCTGAGAGGGCATTTCTGCTCTGATATGCCATCATTTCAGACCAAGAGATGCCCCGCGGACATGGAAACTTGGGTCAACCATCGTGTCCACTTGGGGCATTGCCACCTTAGGCACCAAACTAATCCCATCCCCCAAAGAGTAAACACCCCCTAAATGGTCCCAAATAATTCCAAATATGTGTATATTCTATAATTAATTCACCTACTACTAAGGCGTTGTTTTGTCTGTGGGGTGTCTAATACTAGGGGGAAGGGATTGCTCAACCATTGCCTTTGCCATGCCTTTGGCCTTTGTTTACACGATCTGCAGTGCAATGTGAAAACATTTGCATACCATTACATAACACCACAATTGGCTCACGGATGTTTCGACCCCTCAAGCTTGTGAATTCGGCAGAATTCAATGCCTCCAGAGCATAGGTTTGAAGGCACTGCTAGACAACGGACGGTGACCATCGAAGGATACCGGTGGGATTTTCCGGGCATTCCAAGAAACGGTGAGCCTTGGAGAGATGCAAAGCTAGACCGAACAGGTTGGCACCCCCTGCTGTGAGCAGCAACTGCGACCATCATAACAAATCTACCGGCATGCACGCAAGCCTCGAAACACGGTCATGATGGATGAGACTGGACAAAAACTGGATGATAATGGAACAATATGCAAACAATGGAGAGCGGATGTGGTCCAGTCTGCTCACGCGGGTCTGGAAGCCCAGCGTCTACCGTCCAAATTCTGCACTTGAAACATTGCAGCTATTGGTCAAGCTGCTGCAGTCATTTGAAGGTGAACTCAAGCGATGCGTCGGGCGTCCCTGATGAGCCTGATGATGAAAATGTGATGCATATGAGCGTCAAAATCCTTTGCATCTCAGTAGTTGCTATTATCGGATATCGCTTTTTGGGGGCGCCATATCGCTTTTCAGTTTTTTGTCTCATTATCGCTTTTGGGGTGGGCCCCTCTCTTTACAGTGTCTCGTGCACATCACTGACAAGAAAAAAAACCTGCAATACTAACGTGGTCTTCAACCGTTTTGAGCATGACTCATATCTCTGGAGGCGCAGGGCCGTTCCCGCTTACACCACTTGCTGAATTAGAATACATTGTAGTGCCAGGTCCAGTCTAATTGCTGGTTTTAAACACTGGCCATCTTCGGCAATTTTCGGCAATCTTCGGCATCTTCGGCGTGCTCCCAGCTCCAGGCCATTCTTCATGCGAGCCTGTTGTGGGGAGGCATTTCGAACGCAGGATCAGCGTGATCCTGTTGAACCACTGGACACTGTACCAGTGAATTGAAACCTCGCACGCAGTCAAACATGCGATAACATGCAATGTGTTTACATGCTGCGCCAGGCGTACCATGGCGTTTCTTGAGCCCCTTGAAATCGAATTCGAATGATTCTAATGTTTCACTGTGCCACAAAAAACCGTACGGAACACTGGGGCGACAGCATGGCTTCACAAGACGTTGCCATTGGAAATAAAGGGCTGCGCCAAGAATTGGCAGAATTGCAGATAACTTGTCATGTGCGATACTCACTCAAGGCCACTCGTTTCCAAATCTTGGCGGATCCTTGAAATACTGGATTCTGGCACCAACAAGGGATTGAATTTGCAGACAGAAAACCTGAAGCGTGGACGGGGTCAGGTTGGCTTGGATTTTAAGTCTAGATTCCTGAACAAACCTAGGTACACATCCCCACAAATCTTGGTTTGGCCATGGGCCAGGAACACATCTTCAATTCATAAAAATCAACGCATCCGTTTTTTTTTGCACAGCCTTCCGCTGTTCCATGGCCACCCCTGACCCCTTGCAAATGAGAATTTCCTTCATCATGCAAGGCTTCAGCTCTGTAGATCTATGCAGCTTGCTGGCGGCGCAACATTGTAACATGGCAGTTAGCCTCAACGGCAACGACCATAAACTTTCCAACAGCCTCAACGGCCCTCGGCCACCACGGCCGCAGTCTCCTCTGTCCTGTCCAGTGGTGTGCATTGGCAGCCCCTTGGGATGGAGTGCAACATGTGCGAACCTGTGACTGTGAAAGTGTCAAATTTCCGAGGCTAGTTCAGTGAAGAGCATCCCTTCAAGATCGAACCCTCAAATCTGCTGCGTTCATAGACTATCCCCTGACTGACATAATTAAAGCAAACACAGTTTAAATACGGCAAAATCAGCCACCTCTCTTTTGTTTACAATCTGGCTGACAGTGAACAAACATGAACACACAAATGTCCACAGAATAATTATGAAGCCAAGAGGTCAAACATACCAAAACCCAACCCCCCAGCCTTGTGCATTGTGAACTCCAGGACAACAGCCTCATGCCATATCACTGGAGCTGACCACGCATCTTCTCGACTGCTCCCGATAACCGATCACGAAAATCTGTCCCGGTCTGGCTGTACCCAGCAATGCCCACCAAACCCGCAATGCTCATGCGGCTCATGATCTTTCGGATGCAATGCAGCTTTGGATGCTTCTTGTTGTTCNACCCGCAATGCTCATGCGGCTCATGATCTTTCGGATGCAATGCAGCTTTGGATGCTTCTTGTTGTTCTTGAGCACGGAGGTTTGCCCAGCACGCTCCATTTCCAACAACTCAATGAGCTCTGCTGCATTCTCCTCTAGACCCATCTGCGCCACTTTTGCCCTCAATGGCTCCAGAACCAAAGCCAACAGCTCTCCAGCGCCTAGCTCTTGTAGCACAGTGCGCTGTTGCTTGTCAAGCTTTGGAACTCGCTCTCCATGAGACATGTGGNCCAACAGCTCTCCAGCGCCTAGCTCTTGTAGCACAGTGCGCTGTTGCTTGTCAAGCTTTGGAACTCGCTCTCCATGAGACATGTGGCAAAAGCCGCCTCAAATGGAACATTCCACCAAAAGGCACAGCTAAAACATGGGTATATTGCATCTGTATGCAACTGCTATGTTTCTAAGGTTGTAGTGCCGCTGCCTGCCTAGCCCTACTCTTGAAGTTCAGGATTCACTTCAACATCGCTATCGTCTGACATGGTCGCTGTATGTCATCTTCAGCATGTACCGCAAGCAAGGTGGTAGATGCAAGGGCGTCGACACAAACCCCACTGATGACCAATGCTGCCGAGACTTGGAGGTCCTGGTTCTGCTTCTTCCGACGTCGCAACTTTCTCGGTTTCATCTTCTGTCGTCGCAACTTTGTTGGTTTCATCCACTTCTGGTTGCGCCATGAGAGTCAAATCTCCATCAGCCATCTGCTGCGAGAGCTGACTCACATAGGCCTCGGCACCAAACGACACCATACATCACACATAAACTTGAGGCCACGGAGATAAGGATGAAAGTTAGATAAAGTTAGCCGAACTGGAGTTTGATCATGAGAATCACAGATGCTCGCGCTGATTGAGAAAGAGTCACCGATAAAGAATGAAATCAAAAACAAGTGCTAAGGATGACGATGACGATGACGATGCGATTAGGATGAGATTGCGATGACTGTGATGACAATGATGACTTTGATGGCTATGATGACTACAATGACGACCATGACTATACGATAATGACTATGATGACTGTGACTATCATAGCCTATAATGACGTCAATTACCAATGAGGACCAATGATGACTATGATAACCAACAATGACTATGATGACTATCATTAATTCTAATGTTTGTGGCGATGAGGATGATGACAATGACCATGACGGTGCGATTATGTTGAGAGTACAGTGAGTTTGAAGGTGATGGGGATGATGATGATGATGATGATGATGATGATGATGATGATGATGATGATGATGATGATGTTGATGACGTCTGCAATGATGAAACTACTAAATGACAATGATGACCATGATGGCGATGANATGATGATGATGATGATGATGATGATGATGATGATGTTGATGACGTCTGCAATGATGAAACTACTAAATGACAATGATGACCATGATGGCGATGATGACGATGATGGCGATGATGAAGATGAAGATGAAGATGAAGATGAAAATGAAGAAGAAGATGATGATGATGATGATTATGATGATGATGATGATGATGATGATGATGATGATGTTGATGACGTCTGCAATGATGAAACTACTAAATGACAATGATGACCATGATGGCGATGATGACGATGATGGCGATGATGAAGATGAAGATGAAGATGAAGATGAAGATGAAAATGAAGATGAAGATGATGATGATGATGATGATGATGATGATGATGATGATGATGATGATGAAGATAATGACGATAATGACGATAATGAGAATGGTGACAATGATGAAAATGGTGACGATGATGAAGATGATGACAATAATGACGACGTCGATGATGATTATCATCGTGACCATGAAAATGAACATGAAGGATTTCTGGCCATCTGGCACACTCTGAAACAGGGTGAGATGCACGAGTAAATCTCAACGAGCTTGAGAGTGGGCTCCGTCTGCGTGGGCAGCAGTTTTGCAGGGAATCAGCTAAACTAAACCAACCAATGTATATACAATAGCTGAAGACTCTATAGACCTTGTACTGTATAATTTTGGCTTTGTCACCACTTAGTGTTGCTGATATGGGTTGTGTCTAGAAATATACAGGGTAGTCAGGGTAGTTTATCATTTGTCATCATGTCCTGTCAAACATATTCAAAAATACTAAAATTGGCAATTCGGAAGCATACCCCATGTTCAGACACACCCAGTATCTTCAGTGCCAAACCATCTTGCGGTCCAAGGCTCCTTCTTTTCAATGTCTTCCTCCGCAGCTGGGATGTTGCCCAACACCGGCAAGCTGCGGGAGCGCGGTAAATTTTCAATGGCCGGGGGCTCAATGGTGTCGATGAAGGTCAGGCGGTAGGTCAATTGGAAAGCCATGACCTCGTTGCAGTGGCGGTTCAAAACTGCACTCCGACATCTCCGGACCGGACAAACATCTATGGAAAAGAAACAGAAATGAGGACTTGGATACTTATCACAGTGCATCTCATGGATTTCTTAGCGGGTTGCCGGTATCGGATCAACCTGGTGCATTTTGTTATCGAACCATCTGCGGCTATGCCCTCTAACTCAGCTGGCAAAGATTTGATGGCAATTTGCGCTACACCTATGCAAAACTGGATTTCTCAGCACATTCGTGGACATCTTCAGAAAATGAGTACAACTCGGATTCAAAACAGGATTCACAAAGAAACTCAACTGGGAGAGACCGATTCAAAAAAAAACAGGATGAAAAAAATGTGTTACTGGCTGTCCGGAAAAAAGCTGTGGTTTCTGAGGTTCTTCTAGTTGCTAATTTGTTCGCTCTTTGGAGTCATTTGTTCTTGAGTCCGCTTTTGGAAGTTGAGTCATTTTTGCCAGTCCATTTTAAGTCAAGTTTGATTCTTGTTCTGTGCTTTGGAAACAACTTGGGAGATACAGTAGTGGTTGGGTCATAGCCCAGTTTGATCCATTTGGATCTACGGTCCTCCTGCAACCGAGCAGCGGGTGGGAACGACAAAAGCTGCGGCCCCTTGCGGCACTACAGCTGACGCCAAAATGTCTGCGGATGGAGCGATCACCTGTGTGTTTTCTTGTCCATTTGGCAGCCATGATTGTGGATATTCCACATATAACTGACAATATAACTGAGGTATCCACAATGATCCACAATGGTAGTATCAGTGTAGTCTGGTTACTACATGTTCTTACCCAGTTGGTCCAGTTGGTCCAGTTGGTCCAGTTGATGACGCTGGGCTTCACACGTTGCTGGGATCATCATCCACAAAGACGCCGCTCGAAGCAGGGAGACCTTGGGGTGAATCCGAGGCACCCAAAGTTACCACTGGGATACGTCCCCTTTGATATCCACTGCAAGCCAATGACTTTCTACTTCGGACTTGGGGATTTTCGATATAGCCATGTATGATTACTGGGGGCATTGGCTGCGACAGAAAGTCCAAAGTTGATATTTTCAGGAAAAAAAGCAACCAGAAAAGCAATTAATCCAGTACACACCTTGCATACCTGCAGCCTATTCTTCTAAGAAGCTCCAGTGGGATACTTGTGTTTCCACATGAAATTCACAATATCATCAGCGAATTCGCGATCCATGGCTAATTTTGAACAATGGCCTAGATATCCTAGATGCCTCAATACAGCAAGCAAGGTTCAACCAAGCATTTGGAGAAAAATATGGCATGCCTACTATTGCTGTCCTTTCAATGATCCTTTGCACATCACCCCCATGTACTCCAGCCCTTTATCGAATCACCGGGGGCGGGCCCCACTCAAGACTGGCAGGATGTGCTTCAGAATCACGGAGCTTTTTGGAACTTCATCACCTTGGAGCGACCGGGTCTTCGAGGAATGGGCTGCCGCGGCACCATCTGTGGTCCCAGCCAAAGTCCTCGAAGCCAAAGATCAAGGAAGGCGCGAAGAACCTCCAAATGTGGCTCCCATAGTTTAAAGATCTAGTGGTCATCAAGCATGGCAATGGGTAATTTCCCCATTTACATCATGTATCTATCGATATCTATATCATTCCATATCGACAAATTTCCCATTGAAGGGTCTTAACTTTGACCATGTTTCAAATTGCCAGTTTGAAGACACGGTTGAAGACACATTGTGATCATTGTATCAGCGAACATCCCGGTGCCGCCTGCTGAGCTCCAAGTTTTGCAACACCTGAGCTGCTGCCATCTGCGGCGTCTGCGGCTTCTGCTGGGTTCATCTCTCAGGTCCGGTGCCTTGTTGATGACGTATCTGGAGTTGCGCCTGGGCGCCGGAAGATGCCGAATATGCTAGCCCAGTGGTAGCATCTCAACAAGCTGCCAGATTCCATGGCCAAGGGGAAACCCACTCCCTCAAACTCCATCCGGACCAGACTAGACTTGACCAGAGTCGCAAACAATGCTGGGTTGCAAGGGCCGTTCATGGAATGCAGAATGGTCCACCCGGATTTTCCGCCAATTCGGCAGCCGCTCTAGTCTGGACCAAAGTTAGATCCAACGCCTGCTGATTTGAAATCCCTTGAGGACCAAGGCGCACAGGCGACGAAACCGGAGACTCTCTACAGATCACGGCTCCAAACATCACTAGTTGAGCTGGAGTTGGAGCATGTTGGAGCACTTCTGGCAGACAATTCATTTTTACAAGTTCCAACTAATCGAAAATCCACTACCCGCACGGCCCGCACTTGCCAAGTGATCCGACTCCTCCGCCTCGGGGGATCATCGTCATACCTATGAATTGCCTGTGCAATTTAAACGTACACGATCAATACAAAAGAATACGCAATGCATAATCCCTGATAATGAATACATGATCCACATTGATCCACTTGAAACAACTTGTGATCTGTGGTGTTGACCAATCAAATTGGAATTGGGAAGTGACTGTAAGGGAAGGGACTTGCAAACCATGACTGTTATCAATTCATCATCTAAGTGGCGTTCTTTGACTCGGGGGCTCCCATCCCTAGCCTCCCGCCCTAGCGACCGAGATGGATTCCACCAAGGCACATGCAGCAACAACAGAGTCGTCCAAGACCGGTATAATTGCTGGATGGTCCCAGTTTGATGACTGATTGTCAATGATATGCCAATGGTTGAAGCACCGATGAAGCTCCATGATGAAACCCTGTGGGCAATGCCACCTCGTCTTTGCCTCCTTCAGTTTCCTCTGGCTGGGCTTCGCTATTGACCCACCATGCCACCATTGATGCGAAACGGCAGCTTGAAAGGCTTGTGTTCCTCATGTAAAGATTGCACATCTCATCAACCCCAGTTCTGGGCAACCCAAAAATATTGAGATACAGGGGGAGGGGAAAAACAACGAGAAGTCCAACAAAAAAAAGTTGCTAGACATGGCAAAGCGTATTCAAATGTGTATCTATACCCTCTGGGTATTTAACGTAGCCATGGAAAATGGCCCATTTGTAGATGATTTATGGTGATTTACCTATTAAAAAAAGATGGTGGTTGTCCATGGCTATGTTAAATAAACAGAGGGTACATGTGTATTTAATCATATCAATATATATCAATCCCTTCGTCCTAATCCGTATTGTCACCTGTGTCCCCTGAGTTGTGGACGACACCACTGCGATGGTGGCACCCTCAGACAGCTCTGACAGGAGATCGCGAAGCATCTCCACCTCAGTGGTTTAAACGGCTTTTTATGGGTGGGAAACTGCCATTATTGTCATTATTTGGTTAGAGTAAAACATTGTAAAAACCACATGTTTGTTGATTCTAAATTCCCAAGTTCCATTGGAAGTAAGAAAGAACTTCGGGCAGTGGCAGTGGTCTGCCAAAACACACGGCTATGCTTTCAGACAAACACATAAGGATCGAACCAAAAAATATCTGAGGTTAGAACTAAATGGTGTTTTATGCCAACGCCCAAAAGCACAATAATATGTAAACGCGAAGTGCTTTGTAAAGGAAAACTGTGGAGAAGTAATTTGAAATCACATTGTAATTCAATATGTATATATATTATATATATATCTCTCTCTCTCTCATCCATTGATGTTCAATGATAAAATGATTTGCGCACTATACGTCCAATAAAAAATGTCATGTGCACGTTTGCAGAGAGAAAGAAAGAGATTGAAGCATGTACGTATTATATACATCTACAATCATTTACACATTTATGCACATATATATATATATACATAGATAGATATGTTTATCAATGTTTATCAACATTATATACACATCATTACGCAGTTTGTATGCAGCACTGCAAGCTATCATTCCATATACTCCATATCGTTTCATACCGTTGGAATCTCTAAGCCACTGACTCGCTCAGGGCCTCCAAAGGCGCGCTCTCCAATCCTGGCCATGTCCTGCACCAAAAATAGCTGGTACCGGTCATCAAACATAGCAATGGGAAATTCCATAGAGGTGTTATTTGGAAAATCATCTAAGAATGAATTTAGCATTGCCATGTTTGATTACCGGAGGGTAATTACAGTAGATGGGTCTTCATCCCCCAAAATAGATCAAAACTGCTGTTGAACCACATCAAGGACCATAATTTGGGATACTTGTACCCTAATCTATCCGAATCTGCTCAGATGACAAAACTTGACCAAATGTTGGGGGCTCTGAAACAATCTGGACTTGGCAAAAGCCCAGGGGAGTTGAGTTGGGATATGTATGGATATGTTGGGATATTGGATGATGCTGGAGCAGATTTGTTTTTGCAGGCTGTAAACTGCAGCCAGCGTAACGTTTCGCGAGTCGATCCGCAGCTCTTTTGCCTTCGATCTTGAGAGATCAGTGTGAGACATCGGCTAGGTCGTAGGTCGTGCCCAACGGCGGTGACTGTGTTGGCATCATTTCATAGGGGGGCCGATAATGGCTCCTGAATTGGGAGGGAATGACCCTTTTCTGCGAGATGCGAGTCAGGGCTAAGGAATGCCATTGCAAAAGTTGCCTGAGTCGGTAAGTCTGATGATCCGTCATCATTCCATAGACATCCATTCTGAAATTCTCCCTGTCAATTCTCAATCTCTGATCTCCCCCTCTCTCTCTCTGCATCTGCACCGACTGGCACATGGTCTGCCTACACAGCACTACGAAATTCTACAATGGGCCTGAGCAGCCCTTGCATTTTCTCCGAATCGCCAAACTTCGCTGGACGGTACAACGATGCCCTTGAGATCACAGAGGGCTATCTGTTGGAACATGGTATGGCTCGAAAAGGCAAAGCTTCATCGCGTTCAAGAGTTCGGGTAGCAAACAAATCTGCTTCACCTGAGAATCCTACAAGAACTGAGTTTGTGACTCTGCTTCAACACTATAACTCTCAGCCACGCCATGCTCAGAAAATGCCTTGGGCATTTCCAAGTCTCAAAGGAGACATTTTTGAGAAATATCATGAAATCTATGCACGTTCTCCGGAGCTTCAATCAGTATCCTGCATGGCCATCAAAGTCACGAATTTTGCTGAGCTGCCCTTGGTCGCGTCCATGAAGAACCTCAACGGGCTTTTGTGCACCTCTGACAAACACAGAAGCCATATGATATGGGCCATACAGTAGGGGATCCTCAGTTTTTGGGAAGTTTGGTATAAAGTGGGGGGTATCTCTCTCTCTCTATATATATATATATGTAATTATATATATATATATATGTGCCTAAGTGATACTAAGCGTATGTCTCCACCCTCCTCGGTACTGTCGAACACATCAAGTGAGGTTTTTCCACCAGCAGTAGAGATATCCCGTAATTACCTGCATTAGCCTTTCCCACAGATCCACATCCAACTGTGATTGCGTCGAGGGGCTCTGCTCGAGCCTTCAAGTCGTCAACAACTTCCAGATCTACTCCCAGATCGCTCCTAGTGACCATGATCGACTGGGGTATCAAACAGGAGATTACACAAGAAAACGGGACCGCTGCAGTAGCTCGTGAAGACTAAAACTTGCAGCCATCCCTGGGCCAGTCAATTTGGCTCATTTGCATTCACTTGCAACACTTTACAAGCAAGAATTGGTTTGACCCACCAAGTCATTTCTTACAGCTACAGAGCAACTGACATCTGCCAAGGTTCAATTGTCCCCTGTCGATCAACTCTTCAACATGTGAAACATACCTTGGACAGTCCAGGAGCCCAGGGTTGTTTGGTGCTGGTGACCACATCATGCTGGGATGATGAAAATGGCTCCTCCCCGAATCTATAAGGATTGCCCTTCAGTAAACTAACATACCTATGGTAAAATCACATTTCTTAATAGGCAAATCATGGTAAATCATCTGCAAAATCGTGAAATTGTGAATTTTCCATAGCATCTTAGCCATCTCAAATCACAAAAGGGTAAAGTCAAAAGTGGAAAGTGCGAGCGATGCATGACCCGGCTGCATTGCCTAAGCTGTGAACCAAAAGAATATCGGTAGTCAGAACACAAATTGTAGTCTTTCATACTTGGATCCATGATCCCATCAGAAGGGTTGCAAATGGACCAAATAGAAACATCGTTGCAATCACTAACCAGAGAAACTCTCACCAACAGCGGAGCCAGTGCATCCCAGCTGCAATAGACCAAAGACTTGCAAGTACCGAAAGGTGGAACCTCACATCAGAGAAAAATGGTCAAGGTTGGCTTTGTGCCTCAAACCAACTGATCAAAGTATTGGTCCTTTTGCTTCAAAAAGGAAGCTGCGGCAAATGCTAGGCCCGCGCCTCCAAAAGTGATGGCGACCTCTGAGAATTCCTCTGCGTTGATGAAAAGATATGGACCTGGGTATGGAACGTTGTGATTCAGACCCTCCTGGAACTGCAAACACCCTTGTAATGCCCCTCCCTCAACTATTTTTTGAAGAATGTTCGGTCCCCAACATAATCATTGAAACTTCGTTCATAGGATTTTACATTTTATAGGGTGTCATGCCAGTTTTGTCAGTTCTGTGGTCCATCAGTCCTTACCGGTCCTTACCCATTCAGCCCATCCTCAAGGCGTTCGGAAAGCGTTTCGCCGAAGACTCTTCACCTCCGAGCGGCAGGTGGCCTCTGCACTGAGGTGGCCTCGGTACTTCCACACAGCCCAGAGACCTTAGGACGAGCAGAACGAGTTTTGGAGAAAGCAACTGCTTTCAATCACAAGGAGTCATACTAAGTCATACTAGCTGATGCTCAGATCATTTCATAACCTTATGTATTTATACATGTATTTATGCGTATGCACATATACATATACAATCATATACATATACATATCTCTTTCTCTTTCTCTCTCTCTCTCTCTCTCTTGAAACTTAATAATTCATAATTAATTCAAAATGACTATTTCGTATCACGCGTGTTGTCTTCCTTTCGATTCCCCGATCGGTTCGGCCACAGCATGCAACGACCCGACTTGGTGCTTTCAGGAGGCCTACATCGGCCAGTGGTTGGTATGGACGGAGGGGCACCTCGGCTGGATCAATGGGTTGCGACCAAAGCCAAACGCTTTGCACAATGTTTTTTTTTTTGCCAGATCCAGGGACATCTCCCTGCTGTCTCTCTGCATCTCTCTCTCTCTCTCTCAGCCTTCTGGGTCTGGTGCTGATGCCATATCCAAACTTGCACTATGAAAGGCAGGCTGCCACCACCAGAGATTGGTTGTACCACCACCACCACCACCACCACCAGCACCACCACCACCAACACCAACACCAACACCAGCACCACCACCGGCACCACCACCAGCACCAGCACCACCACCACCACCAGCACCACCACCAGCACCACCACCAGCAACACCAGCACCACCACCAGCACCACCACCACCACCAGCACCACCACCAGCACCACCACCAGCAGCCGCAGCAGGACCACCACCAGCAGCAGCAGCACCAGCACCACCAGCAGCAGACGCAGCAGCTCGTTGGCCACAAGCCTTCCATCAAAATCCACACCACTGTATCCTTTCCCCATCTTTCCCCCTGCAGTCTCGCTGGCTCTCGCCAAGGCGCCACACCTGCATCGCCTTCAAAAAACCGGTGGCTGTGTTTGTTGAAGACCTCCCGGTGAGTGTACACCAGCCCTCGGCTTTCGAAGCGTTTCACACAGGTGATGGGATATGGGCTATGCTCACGAACGGTGCTAGAACCGAAAATTTAGATCAATTTAGCACCTGGAGTATGGATTCAATGACCAACTGCCTCCTTCCCTACCGCAGCAGCCATTTCAAACGAGTCGCCATTGTCCACCGGCACAATGGCACCCTCACCTTAAATGTTTTGGAGCTTGGATCAGTGCCAATAGGCCCACGAGAGGCTCGTCATTTTTAGGCCCACTGTCGAAAAACCTGTATGGCGGCCAACATGCACATGGCTCCAAGTCTTTAGAATCACACGTCCGTGCAGGTTTTCTATCATAGTCTAGTCTGGCAATGAGTTCTCTCTCGATTCCAACAAGGTCCCTCTTACCAAAGCCTCGCAACATTCAGCAACTCAAATTTGAGCTGATAATTACCCAATCAATCCATAGGCAGCATTAGCCAGTTACCTGCCCCTGCACCAACCGAGATGCACTTGCCATCGGGCACCTCAAATGTCCAGCAATCGAACACAAACTTCAACAAAAAACATACCTGCACACACACACACATAGGCACGTGCACATACATACCCAGATCTACAGTAATAGAGATTACATGAGATTACATATGATTGTCAGAATATGACTAATCATGAATACGCCGTAATTCACCTTGCTATTCGTTATTTATACAGTGTATATACAGTGTATATACTATATATATATGTATGCTATATACACGACGTGTATATATATATATATACATAACTATATAATTATGTATGTATATATATATATATATATGTAGACTATGGACTGTGACTTTAACATTCCAACGTCTGCGTCTCGTGTCGAAGTCGAATCGTCCAACCATCTCAGCTCGCCACGAAGATGTCAGCGCCAGGGGATCCCAACATCTCGGTGGTGGCTCGATGGCATACCTTTTCCACAAAATCCTTGGTGCCAAATGAGCCATTTGATCCAGAAAAAAATACCATTGTTGGTTATAAGAAAGGGGGTTACATTTTGTGATACCTATAGGATCCTATAGGGGGCACTACCTGATCTACTTGGTTTACTATGTTTACTGTGGCTCAAATGGTCCAAAAATTGACCCAACACATCCCAAAACATATTGACCTCACACGATTTCGCACTAAAATCACGGCGGGCCAAAATGAAAAAACTGAAAGAAAAACCTCCTGCAGTCGCTTTCCCAAACAAGTTGCCGAACGACTCGAAATGAAGGCCTCGGCAAAGTGGCCAAACGTACCGGGCTAATGGAAGACCATCTTTCGATAATTGGGGTATGAGTCAGGAATTGATGCTCTATAGTTTGATAGTTTTATTGATATATCCTGTAGTTGTGACCAGTGTGCTCCAGTTTGCAGTCAAGCTGCAGGCCACCAGGGGAGTTCCATGACGTGCGCCAGGTACATCTCAGTATGTAGCCTGTCACAAATCTGATCCCAAGCTGATGAGATCTGAGATCTGATAAGATCTGACCGAAATTCGCCACAAGCTGATACTGCTGAGCCAAGTGAACCCATGTCAGCCCTAATATCAAGATGCCTCTTTGAGCTTATTCCCTCTGGATCCTCAGCATTTTTCAAACAACCTGCGCATCCTTGTTCCGCTTGTTTTATCAGGCCTTCTGTAAATACACCATGTGAGATATCAATGTTGGAGAGTGTGAAAACAAATCGAGGGAGTTTCCGGTGAATTTTAGGAAGCTTCTCAGGGAAATTTGCACTGACTCTGCCTGCATTGAAGCTATCAATTTGTTGCCCTCTTGGCATCTTGGCCTTCGTTTCAAGGATTCTGGCAGCTCCAGCAAAAGCTTCACATCCTTCTCCCGCATGCGTGAGATGGCCGCCACCCGCACACGCATGAAGGCCTGCAATATGCCACGCTTTGATCTGGCGGGGGTGGTACCAATCTTTCAAAACACGTGAGCCGTCCTGTGATCACACATAGCTCGGAAATCCTGGAACTAAATGGAGGTTTCCAATGAGAAGATCATCGAACTCAATGCAGAATTTCGCAGCAAACCATGTTTCACTAGCATTGGGTATCAAATCTCCTTGCCTTAGGCTGTCAGTTGTGATTGCCCTTGGTCTTGCCTTCACTTGTGCGAGAAGCGCAGCTGGCAAGTTGCGCTCATGGAAGAACTGCCGGATTTGCGCCTTGATGCAGGTCCGCATTTGTGCGACATCATTATAATTAATGATGATAAACATACCAACAGTGACAATATCCAAATATAAGGATTTAATGGGATAGCAACCGTCATTTTAAAGGATAGAAGTATACATACAGTTAGTATATAGTCCACCAAAATCATGAAAAAACTCGGATCCTATCAGATCCTCCTGGAGGGGTCCTGATCCTTACATGTCCTCACCTTCTCATCCTTTATCAAGTCACAGCGCTGCGACCCCAAGGGGCGCCCATCCAGCCCACCCGACCTCCTGCGAGGCCGAGCTCAGGCGCACCGAGCGCAAGGCGTTCACGGCATTGGTGATGGAGCTCAAAAAGCTGGAGAATAACGCCAAAGCCACCAGGACCACCGCAATGGCGAACCTGAACTGATCTGGTAATGAAGAATCCTCCAACTCAAGAACAGACAGTAAAAACATTTGAAAACAACGGTTGGGACCCCCAAAAACGAACAAATCCAATACTAACTAGGATTTCTAGGGGGAGAAGGGTAGAGTGATGGTCAAATCTACCGGGAAGGGATTGCCAATTCTTGAGCCGGGCCTTGGGAAAACAAAAAGAGCAAATCAGTCATCTTATGAGTTTTCAGTGGGTCATACATGTGGGCGAACATTTCCATTACATGTGTGGAACCATGTTGGAACCCTGCAATTCTATATTATTGTAGTACTACTATATACCGTAAAACATGTTGTGATATGATGTTGGGCCAATCTTGGACCAGTCAAATAAGCAAAATTTATGGAGCGCATCAATTCAATATTTTCAAGCTGTGGCCGCTGTGCGACCAAGTGACAATCTCTCAGGCACGCTAATGGGTCCCACGTTGTTGGTCGAAGGGGTGAACTGTGTCAAACTCCAATGGAGCGAAATCGCCTGATCGCTGCCAGGTCCGCTTGTGCGCTAAATATGTTGAGTGATTTGGATTCATTTTGGCACTCTGAATCCAAGTTGCGTAGGTGTCCCAAAACCCATAGTCCTCACAGTGCAAGCGGCGCTTTCTTTCATGGCTCCAATCATCGTGACAATCCGTGACCCAAAAAAACACCAAACAATCGCGTCTTTGTGGCGTCCCAGCGTCCTCGTCAGTGTAGGTATCCAGCCAGTTTGGCCCTCCATTCTTCACGCCCTGAGAGCCAATGGCCATGAAGAAAATGGCCAGGTAGTGGTTGACCTTGGCAGCTCATCACACCTGATCACCTCGATATGCCGCGGCTCAAAGTCCTCACCCTGCATCCAAGGCACCACAAGGATAAATACAAGGCCGGAAGCTATCTTGACCTTGGCTTCGCGCCTCCCCAGCCCTGCTGGCTACAATGGCTGCAATTTTTGCAGCAAGTTTCAGGTCTGAGTCGGTCTACAAATTGTTGATTTCAAAGTCCTCCATGGAAAAAACATGCACATCCCATCACAGCCACCAGCCCGCCAAGCAGCCGTGAGCCAAAAGGTCAGCGAGGTGAAATGCTTCGCGATCACTTCCTCAGAGAGCCACTGCTGGTCTTCTCACCCATCAAATGTCAGCCCTGTGGTTCAAGGATGAGCAGTGCATATGGATGGCCAAATCACCAAGTGCTTGCCAAAGGGGCAACAATCCTAGAAATCTTCTGCAGCCGTAGCAGGCGCAAGAATCGCAGGACACGCACGGCTCGGAGAACCTTCACAGAGCTCAACTCCTGCAGTGTCACTGTCAGCAGGCCTAGGAGCCTAGGAACCTACCTTCAAAACATAGGGCCCCATGGCACCTCCAAAAAGACATTACAACAGCAAAAATATGCATCAAAATAGTAGGGTATGGTATGGCATGTCATGCGAAATGTGGGGAAATAATAATGGGAAATATGTGTTTTGTGGTTTTGGGATGTTTTGGGAGCCTCTACGATCCGACGGAGAGTGGTGATAATGATCTGCGGCTTGGAGAAGCTGACTGCGGAAATGCTGCATGCAAAGGTCGAGAAACAGCATTTCCAAATCATATCAAAAGCAGAAAACTTGTTTTTTTGGGGGGGTCGCAGAAGCATCGGTTTACAAAAACTCAGAAGTCTACAGATACCATATTCTTAGAACGATTATCCACAATGTCTAGTTAGAGTGACGCCTTGCCCTGGTGCCCCTGGCATCCTCAGAGTCTGTTGCTGCGATGATCTCCAACAGCTTAATGACCACCTCAATGAGAACCTCGCATCAAAACATTGGGGGGTTTGATTGGGTCTGTGCAGAGTGTGGAGGTTTAAAGAATATCGTTTCTCAAGCTCACAAACCATCACAAAACAATATGTCATTAGTCCAATAATGGTGAAACCTGAGGCATTATGAAAACCATGCAATCCTACAAGCATCAATCACTCTGATATCACGCATCTCCAATGCTGGCTTGCAAAATGCTGCAAATGTGATCAGCCTTGAACATCCTTGAACAATCACACATGAACATGTTCACCCTTGACCCATATTCAAGCAAACTTCGGATAAAACACGCAAAATCGGAATGGAGAGACGCTTCTACGTCACATTAGCCTGCTGCTGAATTCCCTGCAACCATGTCACCAAAGCTGTGTCAGGCAACAACCATGTTCTGATATAGTGGCGGGCAATTTTCGCCGGACGCCTCACTGATTGGGTTGATGGTTGATGTCTTCACCACAGCTGAACTTTGCCCATGCCGTGTGATTCAGATTTGTAAACTGCATTCCAACGGGATTCTCACCGACTCATGGTGCCAACCATCTCTATCAGACTCTATCCCGTGGGAAGGCGGTCGTTTCATCCGAGAATCATCTCAATCCCAGCACCTGTGTCATAGCCAGTGAAGAAGTTGTAGAAGAGGTCCACAATCCAATACCACACGGTGCAATGACTGATCATCACCAAGAAGTTCTGGGTGTCTTCAGTGGGATCTGCCAAGACCAAAGGGATGGTGAGAACGTCCCAAAAAATCAGCAGCATACCTTGGCTCCGCAAGGATCTTCGCAGGGCCCTTCACGGCCCCTTCATGGCCCTTCACTGTGAAAATTTAGGCGAAAGGCCTTGAAACAAGGACGCCACACATCAAGGAATACTGAATACTGGAATATGTCAATCAGCGCTTGCCAACAAAGAACGTGAAGACTCTCCATGACGGGCGCGCTCAAACACGTGTATATATTATATTATATATATACATATGTGTGTGTGTGTGTGTGTGTGTGTATTTGTATATGTATATATATATATACATGTGTGTGTGTATGTATTTTTTATTTCTTACTTATTTATTTATGTATTTATTAATTGATTTATTTACCTACTTACTTGTGTATCTATATATTTATCTATTAATTTATTACATTTGTTTGTTTACTACTTATCTATGTGATTTGTATTTATTTATCTATCTATCTATCTATCTATCTGTCTGTCTATTTATTCATCTATTTGTTTACATGCTTACTATTTTTATATTCATGACATGTTCCTATGATTTTCGACGAATATCTATATAGTCAGACTGGTGGAGGTATGTGGTGCCTTTGGATTGGAAAGAATCATCTCCACCAGGCCCCTGCACCACCCATCACCACCCTCTCGCGTCTGCCATGGTACCCGTGCAAAGCCAAATCATTCGCACCAAATGATCTGGATGAGACACATACCTCGTCTGATACCGTCTGGGGCTTAACAATATGATATGGGCCAACATTACCATATAGGCACGGAGATGGGCTCACGCAATTCGCTGTGTTCCCATGTTCAAGAATTATATCACTCATACCAAATTGGTGGGCAGAGTGGGGCAAATAACTTTGAACCAGAGGCATCTGGCATAGGAAAAAAATGGAAAAAAATAGCAAGATCAACATCTTCCCTGACTGTGGAAGAGAAGAAACGTGACGGAAATGAGAGCAATGGTGAGGGCCATCTTAAATCTTGACATCATCCATCACCATCCATCCGCATCACCCATCACCCAATGACCTGCTCTGTGAATTAGGCATCCTCACTTTCCAAGCAAATCCCAGCCTCTGCAAAGGGCTGCTTTCATCCAGCATCTGGCTCTTCACGCGCATCCCTTGGTGCGTCGTCACCATCTTGGGGGCGATGACCCTGAGCGGTGGTGGGCGCATGTGCGAAGCCCGGCATGGCTAGGCCCAGACTTTTCGATGAACAGAGTAGCATGGGAACTCACCAAACTTGGAGAACATCTCTGTAGAAAATGCGGTGTATGTCTGTATGATTCGGTATATGGGTGAATTCTGAACGAAAAGAGGGTTTTGGGTCATGATGTCCAAAAGCCCCCACACGCTACTGCCCGGCCAAACTGACATAGCAGCATAGCATATCTGACTTCAGCTTCCCCACTCGGACAATCTGTGGCATCATTTTCCGAACAAAGTCCATCATAATCAACAAATGCCACTGCCACTGAGACACGTTCTGCTACGAACGTTTTGTTCACCTCGGTGCGTCTGGTCACCCGGGTGGTGAACGATGTCTAGTTGAAAAAACACGGTAGTAGCCCATCGGGGGATGTGTCCCAAGATGCATCTAGACTGGTTTAATCTACAGCAATGTTTAATATCAACAGGCCAGGGGTGATATCCCCTCGTGCTGCGACAACAAACTCAAAGTTGATCATATCATCTTTGGCTTTGTCAAAGGATGGGCACCTCTAAACTTGTCAAGGTTTATCATCACTTCCCTATATTTAAATTTATCCGTTTTGCACATTTGGAGGTCTTTGGGGGGTATACAATGGTATACATCGGTATACCCCATAAAAATCCATAAAGTAACAAGTTTAGACAACCCCATGACTCATCAGTAGCAATATCCCCATGACTCACCTTCCATCGTCATCCGTCAGCTGGCCTCTGGTCCAATTGGGATGGATGGAGAAGTACTCATCGGGCATGCTGTACCTGGTGGACACGTGGCGAAATGGACCAGGTCAAAGTTGATCCGAGAGACCTGGAAATGTCGGGTGTTCTGAAGAACTCTTGTAACCGAAGAACTCTGAGCAAATCCCACATAATACATTAATATAATATTATATAAATATATACATATTATGTGTATGCTCACATTCAGATATAAGGATGGACATGGATGGACTGATTGCAAACACCTGAGGCCTCCTCAAAGCTCCATGTTTCTAAGGCTGCTGCTTTCGTCTGGAGGCTAAGACCTCAGAGGTCCGGATCATTCGGAGCCAAGTTTCGCGAGTTTCCAAGCCAATTTTTGAAGATTATCCCTTGCCCATCTTCCCGTTGTCTCCCCTTATTGTGCATAGTGTGGTAAACCTAGTATACTAGACCCAATAAAACATCCGAAGTGTCACCAGAAACGAATTGCGGAAAAACAATGGGATGTTTATTAATGCATGGGTGTATCATAATTTCTCTCTCCATCGCCATCTCAGGAGATCAGCAGTCAAGCTGAAGGCGAGGTAAAAACCCAAGCTCGTGGCTTTATCACATTACCCACAACATCACTGGGACCTCCTCATTTTAGCCCGAGAGGCTCCATCCATCACTGCGCGGGTCATTTCCGTCCAGTGACACACCGCCCTGTACTCCTGGAGCTTCAAGCTTCAAAGGTGGATTCGTGCTGATGGCCTTTACATCTGCGGCCCTACCGAATAGTCTGTACTGTATTAGTAGATCGTAGGTTCAATTTGACGAGACTTCAACATCTTTAACACCATTTTAAACCAATTCATTCGATAACAGAGAAAAAGCCTGCAGGTCCCTGTGGGATCCTATACGTATAATTCACACACACACACACGTATGTATATATATATATATACAAACATATTCAAATGAATTTTGCTCCACAAATAGTCACCTGCTTGTGGCCCCTCCCAACATGCTCCTTTGAATCCGCTTCGCCTACTGACGACACGAAGGTACTCTCGCGTTCAGCCACAAGATTATTGACTTCAGAAGTCTCCAGTTCCTCAGGGCTCTCCGGGATTGGAGGTGTGGCAACTTCGCAATCCAACTTGGGCCCACGAGTGCTGCCTCTCATTGTGCAAATTTACCCTATCATTCTCACATATTCCATTTGTTTCCTGTTTTATGATATCTTATTCCCAACATTTCCCAACTGTTTTGACATGTTCCTGGGCCAAAAAATGCAAATCATACTGATTCCCAATCAGGAGATTGACTGGTGGATGGATTGTCGATATTATTAACCATCATTTTAATGCTAAGGTCAGCCGCTGAGATCCTTATAATCTACTCAGATCCATTCCCTATCACTAATTTGAGATGGTTCTCAGGCATCCGATGGGCATCTCATCCCATCCACCTGAGATGGGATTGGTTTTCTGCATCAAAAAAATGCAGGAAAATGATGGAAGGAAAAAAAACCAATGACGAGCCTCATTCATCAAAGAGCCAACAAAAAATGTGTGTCCATGTTTTCCCCCATGGGAAAACCTATGAGAAAAAAGAAACCATGGATTTTCGGATTTTCTCCCAAGGCTTTCCTGCGGATCTTCCCGTCCAGCTGCCGTGGCTTCCGCCGCGACGGGCTTCCACAAGGATCCGGGCTTCGGCGCCGGGTACGCCAGGGTGCCGCTGCGCGAGGCATCCCGGGCAGCGCAGCAGAAGCCGCCTCTGCCATGGGAGGTATAGCAACGTCAGGAAACCCCCCAACAAAAGAAGAACAAAGATGGAATTTGGTAGAATCCTCAAAATCGCAGAGTAGTGGAATAGTGTGGAATATTGTGGATGTAGCAACATGTACAGTATGTGACATTGTTCGTCTTTTTGCTGCTAAAAACTGGACAGTTTTTCAATGCTAAAACCATGGTTAGTAGCCTCAAACATCCTCAAACGGGGGAGGGCTCGAGCTAGTTCCAATAGTTTCCAGTTTCAATTTTCCATTCACTGGGGGGAATGGCGAAATGTTGTGAAAATGCAATTTGGCACGGATTGCATCCCATCTTCCATACAGATGCCCGCCTCTGGTGGAAGCGTCTGCACCAGAGTGGCTCGCAGTCTTGAACACATTCGCTGTCCTGCAGCAACCAGCCACCGGCATCCACCAGCCACCGGCATCCACCAGCCACCGGCATCCACCAGCCACCAACCCATCCCAAGCTCCACCAGAAAGAGCCCGGCTCCGAAGCTCCTCTCTGGAAACTTTTGGGCAAAAGATGCCAGCAAAGATTCCTTCAGCTTGTCCACTTCCCTTGCGATGATTTCCTGGAAATCGCCACCTGCTGCTGCTGCAGGAAGCTAGAGGATCCACAGGCTACTGGGGAAGTGCTGCTGTCCCAGCCTGCACCGTCCACCGACATTCTGAAGGTAACTTCCTCGGGTCCAACAGAGTTGCTTGGAAGCAGTTGAATGGATGATGACATCATGGTATCTGCTGGCCCCAGTTCTGGCTTTCAAGGTGACACACGTTCAGTCCAGTGCGAACAAGTTGCAGAAGTGGAAGCCGCAGCGGAGCTCCAGTGTTGGAGTCGACTTTCTCGATCTGCTCTGTATCTCTCTCTATCTTCATCCCCGATGTTTGTGCATGTTCATATCTGTTCATTGGTGTTTCGGGTGCCAGTACTGGTTTCACTCGCATGCTCAGTGTTCTGTCCATCTTTCTTGACAAAAGGATGCTTACTTCAACAATTTGCGCAAGTAACTCATGTATTGCCGGATCTTCCATGGTCATTCTTCGGTCAGAACGAATTAGTGCTACATGCTGCGGAGCACAACACGTCAAGAACATCTGCTAATATCACAAATTGCACCATGACTAAACCTATGGCAAGGATAATTACTTGCTGTATCTTGATATCACTTGGCTCTGAGGTTGTGGAAGGACTTACATGGGCATATGGCATACGTGCCACCATATTGTCGCCTTGCAACCTTGCAGCCTCTGCGTGGCAGTCCTCAAAAACTCCAACATGCCTCTGGAGGTCGCACATCCAAATCTGGGAACTGGGGGGTTCAATGGGTTTCCCAAAACTGGGGAGCGCAAATCATCCAAGTTGCTGATCATTCTAAATATGTTTAATCGGAAGCCAATGGTTTGCGGCACCCTAATTTTCAGAAACAGATAGAAACAGCCATACGAGTGGCTCTCACAAATTCCTGTGCTGCTTCCACCCAAAGCCAAATTCACCGACGAAGTCGCCGAGTAGACAAAGTTTGGTCGAAGTCAAACCTCATCCAACCCAAGTTGCAACATCAATCCATGGGTACCCAAAAATACTGTCCCACCTACCGTGCAAGGACAGTTCTTTTACACACAACATTTTCACACATGCATTCCCCATGCTATTGTATTAGATGATATCGGCATCTATTGGATTGCATCCAATGAGCCATAGTTCTATAATAGTGCCACAAATCAATCTCCAAGCCATCATGACATATGGAGGCTTCCTAAAATGGTGGTACCCCGAAACCATCCATTTTAATAGGATTTTCCATTATAAACCATCCATTTTGGGGTACCTCCATTTTAGGAACCCTCCGTATCTGGACAGCAACTGGGCCCCGTGGCACGACAACTGCAGCGGGAACCGCAGGACTCGACCGATGCTGGACGGGCTGAGGGCCTTCGATTGCAACTGGCCTAGATGACTGCAGTTCAATGCTAATCATTCGTCCTTTAATGGTAATTAGTAATATACATATATAATTCTTGATAATCCACAGCTAATAATGACTTTCTACTTGCAACATTTGATGATATGCTGTTTTGAATCTATTTGATGCCCCCATTTGAACCATGGCAGTGACCCTGTGACCATCAGTTACCCCATCACTGCAGGGCAAAATCTGAGAAACAATTTGGGCCCCAACCAGCGGCTTTGAATGGGATGTAGGACGGATCCAACCCTTGGACGGTACCTTTCACAGCACTTTTTAATGGTGAAAATGGATGAAAAATGGCAGAATAAACACCTGCAAAATCCGTGAAATTCTATCATGGTTTTCAGGCAAGCCCATATCAAACCCATCTTTTGTAATGAACCGTTCAGAAAATTCATCCTGTATATATATATATATTACTATTTCAACATCATCCGACCATATCCAGCCAACGTTCCACGTCAATACCGCAATGATTCGCCGCCACCCAAAGGCTAGCACAATCCACGTCTTCGGCGTTCTTTGGTGGCGATGGAAAACCAAGCTGTGACCAAGCAGGTATTACCTGCAGTGATGATGTCTGAAGGATAGCAAGACGTGGCGCAGCATATGATTCAATCATTCCAGCAACATGGGTGTAAAGTGTAAATGTATCACGTAGCTATTCCCTATATACTGCAGAGTACTTCCATGCAATCCAGTCGGTGCTGCCCATAGTACAATGCCATAATATCACGCCTACACCTGCCTACATCTGGCAACAACAGAAACGTCAACTACCGAACTGTCACAAATCAGTGGAAACCAGCCGAAATCAGCATAAAATAGCGTAAATCATCATAAGTC
Organism: Symbiodinium sp. clade C Y103; assembly: GCA_003297045.1. NCBI lineage: Eukaryota > Dinophyceae > Suessiales > Symbiodiniaceae > Cladocopium > Cladocopium sp. clade C. The sequence continues at coordinate 100,824 of BGPT01000103.1, forward strand.
ATCAATTTTCATTCACTTGACCTTGTCAAAACGTTCCAAAACTCTAACCTTTGCGGCATGGGAAACAACTAACGACCCCAGTGCCAAAACGCGCGGCCTGATCCTTGAACTTGGCGAGCCACTGCCGCAAGACGCGATTTCGGCCTGGAAGTGGACTTCCAGGGGAAATTTGCCAAAAATGGATCCAGAATTCTACATGCATAAATCAAATGTGCATATCAATATATGATGTGACACACAGATATATATATATATATGATCGAGAGACCTTTAGGTACTATTTTGTTCCTTTCCTTTTCTCTGTTTTGTAGATTAGTTCGATTACTTAAATTGAACTAATCAAACTAATCAACTAATTTAATTAATTTAAACTGATTAAACTAATTAAATGAATTAAACTAATTAAACTAATTAATTAGTTTAATTAGTTTAACTAGTTTATTTAAATTAAACAAATTAAACCAATTAAACAAATTAAACAAATTAGATAGTTTAATTAGTTTAATTAGTTTATTTTAATCAAACTAATTAAACTAATTAGACTAACTAAACTAATTAAACTAATTAATTAGTTTAATTAGTTCAATTAGTTTAATTAGTTTAAACTAATTATTTAGATTAATTAAGTTAATATTTAGTGATTTTATTTAGTTTGATTAGTTTAATTAGTTTAAACTAATTATTTAGATTAATTAAGTTAATATTTAGTGATTTTATTTAGTTTGATTAGTTTAATTAGTTTAAACTAATTAAACTAATTAACTAATTTAATTAATTTAATTAATTTATTAAAATTTAACTAGTTAAACTAATTAAACTAATTAATTAGTTTAATTAGCTTAAATAGGTTTGTTCAAATTAAACAAATTAAACTAGTTAGACTAATTAATTAGTTTTATTAGTTTAATTAGTTTATTTTAATCAAACTAATTAAACTAATTAATTGGTTTAATTAGTTCATTTTAATCAAACTAATTAAACTAATTAAACCAACTAATTAATGTAATTAGTTTAATTAGTTTAATTAGTTTAAACTAATTATTTAGATGATTATAATTGATATTTAGTGATTTTATTTAATTTGATTAATTTAATTAGTTTGAACTAATTAAACTACTTAAACTAATTAAACTAATTAAACTAATTAAATTAATGAAACTAATTAAACTAATTAGACTAATTAAACTAATTAAATTATTTAATTAGGTTAATTAGTTTAATTAGTTTATTTTAATTATTTTAATTAGTTTAATTAGTTTAAACTGATTATTTAAATTAATATTTAATGATTTTATTTACTTTGATTAGTTTAATTAGTTTAAACTAATTAAACTAATTAAACTAATTAAACTAATTAATTAGTTTAATTAGTTTATTCAAATTAAACAAATTAAACTAATTAATTAGTTTAATTAATTTAATTAATTTATTTCAACCAAACTAATTAAAGTAATTAAACTAATTAATTAGTTAATTAATTTAATTAGTTTAATTTGTTTAATTAGTTTCATTAGTTTAAACTAATTATTAAAATTAACTAAGTTAATATCTAGTGATTTTATTTAGTTTGATTAGTTTAATTAGATTATTTAAATTAATTAAATCAATCCTAATTAATCTAATTAGATTAATTAGATGAATTAGATTAATCAAATTAATGAATTTAACCAATTTTGTGAATTTTGGCTACTTTACTTAATTTCTCTACGTTTATCCATTATTTTCATTAATTAGATTAATCTAATTAACCTAATTAATCTGACTTGAAAAGGAAAGGAAAAGGAAAGGAAAAGAAGAGGATAGGTAAAGGAAATGCTCAAGGAAAGGAAAAGACAAGGAAATAGAAAACAAAACGAAAGGGAAGCTCAAGGAAAGGAAAAGACAAGGAAATAGAAAACAAAACGAAAGGGAACGAAAAAAGGAAAAGGAAAAGGTAAGGGAATCTAAATCTAAATCTAAATTACATTAAACTTAGATTTAAATCTACATCTAAATTTAAATCCAAATATAAATTTCAATCTAAATATAAATCTAAATCTATGAAGGAATCTAAATTTAAATCTATGTCTAAATCTAAATTTAAATCTAAAATTAAACTTAAATCTAAATATAAATCTAAATAAAAATCAAAATCTAAATTTATATCAGAATTTTAATTTTAAATCTAAAATAAGACTTAAAAATCTAAATTGAAATCTAAAGTTGAATTTAAACCTAAAATTTAATCTAAATTTAAATCTAAATCTAAATCAAATCAAATTCAAATGTAAATCTAACTCTAAATCTAATTTAAATCTAAATTTTAATCTAAATCTAATTCTAAATTTAAAACTAAAATTATATCTAAATCTAAATCCTTTTAGTATTCAAAATCCTTTAGCTACTATAGCTGCTATAGCTACTATAGCTACTACTAGGCCTATAGTAGCTCTCCAAGTGANGCTACTATAGCTGCTATAGCTACTATAGCTACTACTAGGCCTATAGTAGCTCTCCAAGTGATGATGCTCATCACTGGATTGAGGAAAATGTCACTAGTTCCCCACCTGCCAGGTGACGGTTACTAGGTTTTATCACAGCTGCGCGGGGGGCGGGGGTGGACAACCTCCTCCCGCCTCCTCCTCGCAAGCTCCAGATCGCAGCAGGCACTGCCGGACCTCAACTGCGAGCTCCAGATTGCAGTGGGCACGGCCGGATCGCAACTGCGAGCTTCCGATCGCAGTGGGCAACGCCGGACCTCAACGGCGAGCTCCAGATC
>BGPT01000103.1:119212-145789 GCA_003297045.1 Symbiodinium sp. clade C Y103
TCTGGGCTCATCAGGGCCCTTGAGCTGTCATCGAGTGACATCGAAAAGTGTGAGAGCCAACTGCCTGCATCCAACAAAACATCCAGTTGGATTTTAACACATCCATCTATCTATCTGTCGAATTTGGACTTTGTGTAAATTTTTTGGGTGTTCACATGGATGTGTTTGAAGTTTCAGGATACCCTCTGGTAAACTAACATAACTATGGAAAATCACCATTTTTAATGGGAAAATACACTATAATTGGCCATTTTCAATAGCTATGTTAGTTTACCAGAGGGTACCATAATCAACCAGAGCATGGCATGCAAGCGGAATACAAAGCTTTTTTGCTGGCCGACCTTCCCATGGCTTGCACCAGGTCAACGTTGGTGGCTCCCAGGCGACGATTCGTTGGTTAGTCATACATGAGGACCCTGGCAGATAGGGATTGGAAGATTAGTTCCCATTCATTAAACATTGGTTATATTTTCATGGTCTATGTTGATTTACCAGAACGTATTTATGTTGATAGGAGCATATTGTATTAGATATAATTTAGATATAGTAACATTTGAAACATCAAAAACGCAGGCATGAGTGGATTGCCAAGGAGAGACTTTCATTTTGTGGAGATCTAGCTAACAAGAGTGGTAACATATATTGATAGAAATTTGCCAACATCAAAATGAGGAGTGGACCAGAAGAAGTAGCATGTCGGAAGATGGGAGTATGGGGATGCATAATGGGTCTCTCTGCAAATGGGGGATACCTCAAAATGGTATATTAGCATGCAAAATGATGATTACCCTTTGGTAATCAAACATGGCAGGGAAAGTACAAGAGTCATGACGCGTTTCTCATTAACACTTCCATTCATAGCGGATTTTCCATTGCCACATTAGATTACAGAAGGGCGACCATCAAATTGTGGGTTCCCTATTTTAAGACGAACAACTTTCCAACAAAAATGAGTTCTTCCGACCAATGTGTTCGGTAAAAACATGATGGCAACTTCGGGGAGAAAAAAAACTGTATCCTACGATTTTATTTAGTCAATATACCGATAATGAACGTATCTGGGGTGTTGGGAATAACCCTGAAAATTGCGATTTCTCGAAATTCGTGTCCGTCGAAACATCTTCTTTTTGGCAATGAAACATATCGGAAGTAGCTGCTTAGCTGGGACGTGTTTCTGAAACGAGATCTGCCAACCTCTGTTGGATTTGGCTGCCTAGGAATCAGGCACCATCCTCCAATTAATCCCATGCCCCTACAATCAAACACCTCCAATATGGGGACCCTCTATGGACTCTAGAATGAATAGACTATGAATAGATAGATCCAATACTGAATCATCCAATGGGCTCTATCGATTTTCAATCAATCTTGGATAACATGAAGAGATCGTTTTGTTTAGGGGCATTTACTGAAAATAAGGGCATGAGAGTAGATTGCTGCAAACAATCTCTCCATTTCTGTGACGTGAATGGTTTTTTTTTTTTAGCTGCATGCAGATCTTAACCACAAAAAATAAAACATTTATGCCAAGCAACGTTTGAGATTCAAGCAACTTGAAACAGGAGACAAAAATAGTTTTCTGATTTGCTAGAAACACTGAAAATGACACCAACAACATCTCTTCATTTGTTTTGAAGTCCATCAGAATTGAGAATCATTATATGGAGGTTTCCTAAAATAGGGATACCCCCAAATCATCCATTTTAATAGGATGGTCCATTATAAACCATCCATGAAGTCTCGCCAGTTGTGAGCAGCCAAATCTGGGTAAAGCGGCGTTGATCAAGACCTCACGTTGTTTTCCGTCACTTGATGAGAATTGGATTGGAGGATCCCAAAATGCTCGGACATTTCAGGCTGTTGAATTAGTGTATGTATGATTATGTATGTATATGTATGTATATGTATGTATATGTTTATCTTCTCCCAATTGGTTGTATATCCCCTGAAATTCCCTCCATACCCCTGTGATTTCATAGTATAATATCCCACTAAATCACCTTAATCCCTATGAAATCCCCATTCAACCACCATTTTTTGCGTGTACGGAGTGGCTCTATGTTTTTTTTGCTACACCGGACCATCAGATGGGTTGCAGGTCTCTCCATATGGAGAATATTATGGAGGCGCCAGTTTCAGCTCTGGGAATGGTGAAGGGCTTGATGTTGAAGCTCTGGGCGGATGTTCGTTATATTACAAGGTGCGGCCTCTGTATATGAGAGCAACGTTGATGCACATAACTTAGTTTGACTTTGGTTTTGGATGGATGTACCCTCTGGTAAACTAACATAACTATGGAAAATCACAATTTTTCATGGGAAAATCCACTATAAATGGCCATTTTCAGTAGCTATGTTAGTTCACCAGAGGGTAACTATAATGAGGTTTATGAACCAACCAACATCACTGGTGAGCCTCACCTTGTAGCAAAAACGCTGGCTTCACCATCCAAAATTTTGAATTGTGAATAATAACGGGACATATAACCAACAGTATGATTTGGATGTGCCTGAAAATGGCGAGAACTTGCCATTGTGATTGGAAAGGAACATGATGTTCTTCACCAGAGGAAGAAAACACACAGTATTTTTCTGTGTGTCTGAACCTTGGCGTGTATACATGGTGTATAGATTTCATTTGTTGTCTGCAAAATGAGTGGAAACACAAGATCTTAAACCAGTGGAAGGAATGATGTTTTCGCATAAGCTTCAGACAGACCCCAGCTGGATACAGGTAAAAATCATCACCCTGGCAAGGTGGTGTTTTTTAGTAGTTGGCTTGCAGCAGAAGGTGAGAAGCGATGTGTATAGTATATGATTAGTATATGTATATTTATATATATATATATATACACAGTAATATGCAAGTACTTGGAAATACAGGAATGTAAAAGGTAATTATGGATACGGTTTAGTAGTTTAGTATACACCAACCACTGAGAATGGCCAAACAAACGCATCGAAATCCTCAGAAGGTAGGACTAGATCAATAGAGCAGACATGCTTTTGCTGCGTTCACAGACCCTTTGGTAATACAACATAGTTGTGCAAAATGGCCCGTTTGTAGGTGACTTGCCTATCAAACATGGTGATCTTCCAGTTTTTTATGCTGTAACAGTCTTTACCAGAGTTCAACTTCGTATGTTACTGTATATGACTGGATTATATTTGGGTATGGCTCAAAATTATTAACCCTATAATTGGTTGGTTTATATGAATTTACCATTAAAAAATTACCATTTTTGGTACCATAATTTTGAGCCATAGCCATATCCTCACTACATGACCAGCCAGACGTCCAGCCGGGACTTCGCTGCTGAGGTTGGTTTTACCATGGGCAGCCAGCCGGGGCCTTGAGACGATCCGTTGATTGAAACAGCCGGCTTAACAATCCAATAAATGGCTATATATGCTCATATTATGCGTATATGTATATATATATATAGCAGCATATATACATTATAATCATATATAATATTAAGTTATACTCGAGTACATGTTTGTTTGTTGGGTAATTTCAATGCTTGATACATGTTAATACCTTTTTTCTCACATGTTCGTACATGTTGTTGCGTAAACCATCATGTGGGGCTTTTCAACAAGTGGGTCCCCGTTGATCCGATCATCAATGTTAAACTGCTTATTTTTGGTAAGGGGAAAACCAATGTTGAAAAGGGGTACCCTCTGGTAAACTAACAGTTTGCTATTGAAGATGGCCATTGAAATAGTGGAATTTCCCATGAATAGCATGGTGATTTTCCATAGTTTTGTAACAGTTTACCAGAGGGTATGTACACAATACATTACCTCATTTTCGGAAATACCACAAGAGCCTCAACAGTCCAGAATATCATTTGAGTAGATGTATCTATTGTATTGTGATATATGGAGCTTAAACCCCAATGGCCCTTGTCGGATCGGATCATTTTTTCCAGATCAAATGAAGGCATTGGACCCATCGCATCACAATCCAAAATGGTGACCATTTGGTTTCGGGCGTGGTGCATGAATCTATCTCTACATGCAGCTGCATTGATGTGTTTCCTCAACAATTCATGATGATTCCGAATAAGAATTATTTGTGGTGTGTCTCAACCTCTAGATCTCTTGTTGGTGTTTGCTTGTTTCATATCTCGATGTTGGTGGGTTGTGTACACAACAAATGCCACCATCTCATCCAAGGACCAGTACAACCAGTATCAGTATCATCATGGCACCTTGGAGTCAAAGGGTGACTGAAGTGCCAGGCTTAACATTTTGAGCTGATGAAACCATTGATTCTTTGCTTTAAAACTTGAACATGAAATGGGTTCTGGTTTGAAACTCTTCAAAATTCACCGACAAGTGGTGTGACTCCAAAAATTGGTATGACAGGACACTGTGCTTCCTTGGGTGATACATCCCAACTTGGAGTGGAATGTGGTAGACCCAATTTCATAAACCATCAAACTTGGCATGGTTTTATGGCATTGAGTTTACGGGTTTACCACATGATTTTGTCTTGTTGGGCATATGAGTGTGAATGAATTCCATATGACCAACCACATCCAACCATGACTTTATGACCCTGTGGGTTGAAGCGAATTCGCTACATAGCATCAGATGCCTTCAAGTTATGTTTAGCAGGCCCCCAAATAGATGCCGAAAGATTGGACTTCTGGAAATTAGGGGGAAAACACATCATACACCATCATACATCATCTACTGTAATTCACATTCTGAACCTTTTCTTTTTTTGGTGGTTGCTCTATAAGACAACTCCGAATTCCGGATGGATCCTTGTTTTCAATGTACATGTGGTGCTTTTGATCTACCCACTTCGGGTCTTGAATCTCTCGAATTCTCCCAGAATTTGTTGAAGAGAGACTAGTCCCTCCCGCGTTCATACTAAACACCCTCATTCTATGGTCCCAAATATATGTAAATCCCCTACTATACACTTTGATAGTGAAAACCCACGGATATTCGGCCGACTTTTCCTGAACCATCTTGTGGTTCTGACGATTCAGAAAATCAGGATACCAGTCACCGGAATGGCATCCGGGATTTGGTTCTATCGCTGCAGGCGCCCATTCAGAAGGGTAGCAACTTGGAGAAATACACAATCTTCAACCAAGAGTTCGCTGTTCTAAGGGGTGATTCAAAGGCCATCCCACAAAAAATCAACGTTTGATGAATTTAATAATTCAGTTTACTACAGGTCAGAACAGGGAATCAAGAAATACAACTTATTACAGATTGATTCAATGCCTTTTCCTCTCAATTTGTTATCCAAGTCTGGGATAAAAGAGGAATTAAACAGATATGGGGATGGGTCAACACCATTATAACGCGCAGACCCCGTGGTTTGCCCGGAGGGCAAACCACGGGGTTTTTGGGGTGTTTTTAACCAACCATCAATCAATAGAGGGGTTTCATTTACAACTACGCATACTTCAATTAGGGTTTCATTTAGGGTTTCATTTAGGGTTTATATGGGTTATCATAAGTTATAAAATCCTCGGGCCCAATGGAACGACTACGCATACTTCAATTGGGGTTTCATTTAGGGTTTATATGGGTTATCATAAGCTATAAAATCCCCCGGCCCCATGGAACGACTACGCATACTTCAATTAGGGTTTCATTTTGGGTTTATATAAGTTATCATAAGTTATAAAATCCCCGGCCCCATGGAACAACTACGCATACTTCAATTAGGGTTTCATTTAGGTTTACATAAATCATCATGAGTTTTAAATAATGAAATACATCATGATATACATCATGTATCACATCATGATATACATGATCTCGACGTTGACATCAATTACGAGTCACGGGCAAACCATAGGGTCTTGCCATATTTTTACCATTTATTACCATATTTTGGGGAAGAAACATCCACTAACCAGCTATGTTAGGGTACCTAGGGTCCCAAGGTTTTGACTCATAGCCATGTAAGGAAACGCTGTGTTCCTGCATAAGGGAAAGCCGTCTCAAGAAACAAGAGGGCCATGGGGATAGCAATGAACACATATGGAGGTTTCCTGAAATAGGGGTACCCCAAATCATCTATTTTAATAGGATGTTCCATTATAAACCATCCATTTTTGGGTACCCCCCATTTTAGGAAACCACCATATTTTGATGATAATTTGGATGTAAAACAACCAACATCACATTTGGGTTTGGTTGAACATTGGGATGCGCCTTGGATTTAACCTTCAGTAATTTGACCTAGATGTGGGTTCCACCCCGCGTAAAAGCCAGCACTTTTCATGTCTTTCCATATGATTTTCCATAGCTACTGTGGATAGAAGAAATCCTGCACCACTTGGTAGATGGTTTATCCCATTATAATCGCATGATTTACTCTGTTTCATAGTTACCAATAGTTACAAACTGGTGCAGGATTTCGCAACCATCCATAGCTATGTGAAGTGACCAGAGGGTGGGCAAAATCCCACATCAGTTGCAGGTTGCCCCAGTCTGCCTACTACCAGCTGGTCGTATCCCTATCAGGCCACAGCTGTCAAAAAGTCACAACCGAGTTTTCTGGGAGAAGAGTCATTCCTTCCTTCTTTGCTGCACAGGATTTTCAGAGGCATCCAAAAATATGTGTATACACATGATACGTATACAGTAGTATACCCTCTGGTGAACTAACATAACCATGGAAAATCACCATTTTTAACGGGAAAATCCACTATTTCTATGGCCATTTTCAATGGCAAACTGTTAGTTTACCAGAGGGTATCTGCATATTTGTTGATCTGAAATCTATCAGAAGGTTCATCGAGTTTCAAGCTTACTTTTAGTGCTTCTGACCGAGCTTCATCGCCCCCAGCCCCTCACCCCAAAGTGACCTGTTGAGGAGCTGCAGATTGCGACATTTCTCGGCTTCCACCCGGAGGTGTGCGCCAGAAATGATGCCAAACACGATGATAATACTACTGAGGACTTATATACAGTAATGGTATCGTAACATGATCAACGATGATTGTAGTAGTAAATGGTAATTTTATGCATAGTGAGGAAAGGAATGGAATATCATGATCACCAATACAAAGGGATTGGAGGAATTCATTATTATTTTTTTGGATGAATTTGATCATGTCCTCAGGTTGTGACATCGCTGGAATGATGGTTTCAGATTCCTCATATCATATAATTGTCCCCAAAATGGCCTGAGAAATAGCTATTTTCAGGTCAGTGAATTCATAGAATTCAGCGAGATAAATGCTGACTCACCCCCAAGATGACTTTTGGGAAAGGTGAAGCATTTTCCTATAGATGAACTGGGAAAAAATCAGTCTTCAGAATGGGCAGGGATGCAGCTCCCAAGAGATTGAAACCAACAGCAGTACTGTTGATGATGGTCTCCAAATGTACAAGTTTTCGATGCTTGCAAGTTGGGGTAAGTTAAGTTGGTTTCGACCCTGAATTCCATTGAATTTCATGCTTTATGGTAGATGTATTGTAGATGTATGATATTATGTGAAGATTTCACACCGGGATTTCTTCTACCCTCTGGTTATTTAACATTTACAATTCAATAAATGGTGATTTGCATGATTTACCAGTGGAAAAATGTTATCTTCCAGTTCGCACACCGCAAATCATAATCAGAGGGTGGAGCAACCAACATAAGTGGAGGGCACCCATCTTGCCGCACAATTGCGGTCACACCTAGTCACGGTAGGTGTTGCTGGTAGTCAACATCTAAAAAACGTGATTGTGGTAGATGAATGTATGATAGTTATGCTGGTATACGTTATCTACCTCTTTTTAGATCATGACTTAACGCAAACTAGAAGTACGTTGGGAGATGTTAGCAGTAGCATTCGATATGATGTAATCATTTGCTAGTTGTTAGTTCCAAATGAACCGACTTAGATCAGGGATTTGTGTATATATATATACATACATGTCGTGTACATAATTGTATTTGTATATATATATATAACGAATTCTGTAAATGATGTCTATATAATTCATATATATATATTGGGTGAAGATGCTGATGCTGATGCTGATGATGATGATGATGATGATGATGATGATGATGAATCCCCTGGATCAGGCTGCTTCTTCTTCCTCGTCACAGCCATTTCCGACAAGACCCTTGGACAGAAACAACCATACTTTTGAAAAAAAAAAATCGGAGAAGTCCAGAAACATCTCCTACCCTCTGGTAAACTAACATAGCTATTGAACATGGCCATTTATAGTGGATTTTCCCATTAAAAATGGTGATTTTCCATAGTTATGTTAGTTTACCAGACACCAGGTTATGATGGGTAAATCATTCGATCAATGGGCCATTTTCTGCTATGTGCAATCCCGGAGGGCCTAGAGAGTAATGTATCTGTGATACTCACACGCATTTCCCCGAACAGTACCAATTTCACACATCAGTTGAAGGTTACCGTATTTACAGAGGTTGGTACATGTACAGAGCACCGAAAGTATACGGTAAATGATTACTACTTGGTAGATGACCACACCTAGTAAGAGGTTAATAACTATAGTTATAGCTGGACCAACTGTACCTACCCTACTTATAAGTGGGGTGAGCTAACCCGCTTACTAGCTGGAGTGAAGCATCAAGTAAATTGGCCAGCAAATCTGTTGGAGGCCCCAAGATCTAGAGTGCGAAGATCTTAGGCCGGCCAGTTCCCTACAAGGTGAGACCCCAAACCTGATGTTTGTTGGTTTGCAAACCCATGAACTATAGTTAATTATAGTTTAACATAGTTTAAAAGTTTAACATAAATTTAAGTTGGGAGATAGAAGTATAGTTATATAAGTTATGTTAAGTTATGTTAAGTTATGATAAGTTATGATCACAGCTATAAACCCTCAGTTATAAGTTGGTTTAGTAAGTTGATCCATATCCCCCTAAAAAATCTAAACAACATAGAATTCACCAAGTGAACTGTGCATCAACTTTGCGATTTCGTTTTTACAAGGGCCTCACCTTGTACGATATTCTGACACATTCGTCACTCATGGGCTGTGTGTGGTAGCTTATGAGCGCTGATGGACCTGGAAGATCATTAGAATGTGGGAACCCACAGTCAAATGTTTCGTATCATGAACCATAGTTATTTCAGGTGTGAAACATAGTTATTGGAGATATAAACATATATAAACCATAGTTATTGGAGGTATTGAGATATACTCAACTAGGTAGTATATACCATCTAAACTAGTTACAGGGGTTGGTAAATGGCTATGGCTCAAAATTCTTAACCCTATAGTTGGTTGGTTTATATTCATTTACCAATAAAAAATGGAGCCATTTTTGGTACCATAAATTTTGAGCCTCTCGCCACATGTCCCTTTTTGAGGTTTGAACATCACCTTCGAGTCTGTTGGGAGACGATCTCTCCAATAGTTGGGTGACATTCTGCATAAACCAGGCCTTTCTGACAGATAAGGTGTCTGAAGCTATTGGATACATACTGTGGATGGAAGAAATCCTGCACCACCTTGGATGGTTGAAACCCTATGAATAATGGGATAAACCACCTATCAACTGGTGCAGGATTTCTTCCATAACTATGGGAAATCACCGTTTTTCATGGCAAAATCCACGATTTCTATGGCCATTTTCTATGTCGCTAAGTTTGTCATTACCAGAGGGGGTAATGTCTCCAGGTTTTTCGGCAGTTTCCAGGACCTGTTGGTGGCCTAGAATCGCCAGAGCCACCATGGCCGAGTTCTCTGATTCCAGAAATGCAGGTGCCAGCAAGCTACGCTGCGGTCGTGGGGCCTAATGGGAAATACGTTGAACCAAAGCCTGGTTGGTAAAGATAAGTTTTTGAAACTTTTTGAAATGGAAGATTCAATATGAATCCGGGTCAATCCGGGAATCTAAGTGCTGGGAAAAGAGATGGAGTTTTGATCATCAAGAAATGAGATTTACTCTGATTGCCTAATGGGATTTTACTGTATCTGATATATCTGGGGAAAATTATAGCGACCTCTCTGCGACCTCACTGGAATCATGGTGAGTGGAATTATCACAATCTGGCTGAGCTTTTCAGATTAGTGCTTCTTTTAAAATTCACCCAGATGATTAGTTGGAAACATCTATCAGAATCTTAATGATCAAAAAGCGAAAGCACGAATTGAATTGGGGTTTGAGTGAGATATGTCATGGATTTTTTCATAGGATTTTTAATGGGATATGTCAAGGAAAAATCATTGATTCTTCATGAGAGTTCATGGGTATTGAATGGGATATAATGGATACTCATTTGGACCTCTTTGGGAATTGTTATTTGTTACAGTTTGCTATGGAAGCCCTGGCCATGATGGTACAGTTTGCTATTTTGGGATATAGTTGTATAGATGATGTACCTATTAAACATGGTGATTCTCCATAGCTACGTTAAATCACCAGATGGTATTTTGCTGGGATTATCAACATACGCAACCTAGTTGGCGGTTTCAACTACGATTTTCAATGAAACCGGATATTTTAGGATGGTGAATTTAGAGTTTATCCATTACAATTTGGAATTTCAACTAGGACTTGATATTGTTGTGTAACATCCTTACGATTTACCCCTAAATTACCGGGGTTCAACATGTTCAACTCGGGTTCAAGCAACATCAACTAACCTATGAGGATGAACCAGTGGAGCCTGAATGGCACGATAGCGGCTTGTTGCTTGTTGTTTATAAAACCCTAAAACCATAGAATTCACAAAGCCAAGACCTGGTGTTTGTAAACCACATACATGATAAACCATGATATATATGGAGGTTTTTTAAAATAGGGGTACCCCCAAATCATTCAGATGGATTTTCCCTTATAAACCATCCATTTTTGGGTACCTCCATTTTAGGAACCCCCCATATATATATAATTATTGGGGTTCATAAACCAACAAACACAACTGATGGGCACCACATTGCATCAATCTCTTGGACCCGCTTGCCACCAAAGGCCGAAAAAAAAAATAAAAAAACGGTTTTAACCGGTCCGTGTGTTTGTCATCAGGGTGGACTTCGGTGCCCTGAACGAATATGAAAATACTGCTTTGGAGATGCGTGACAGTTTGGATGGTTTAAGAGAGGCAACAATGGGATAATGATAGGACAATAGTGGATAGATTGGTCCATCAATACTTGTCATTTTTTTCGTACGTGTGGCTGCCGCCGACCAACGATGATGATTTTTTCGTCAACCATCCCATGTTTTGATGTACCAAATGTTGAGTAACCATATCGTCTTGACCAAATAAGGGGGTATACCATGGTATACCCTATATCCCTTGCATCCGCTGATCATGATTTTCCACATTTCTCAATGGCCATGCAAGAATTCTCCATTTTACGAAACAAAACAAAATTCGCCAGTCATGATCAGCACATGATGTTAATATAATGATGAAGCTGACCCTCCCTGTATCGTTTTTCCCCCAAAACGATGCCGCAAAGTTGGAAATTTCGGGACCCAGGAGAACATATCAGCTAATCTATACATGCTGGTGGCACACTTTTCGGCATCTTTTTTGGGGGCTGCTATGATGGATACCTTCTGGCAAACATGACTTGCTGGAAAATGCTTAGTTTTATAGATTCCTCATTGAAATCATTGAAACATATTGAAACGTTCATTTTAGGGATTTCCCAGCTAGCCAATTCCCAGAGAGTACTTCAATTCCTACAATGACCAGCCATTTGTGTGTGTTCGTTCGGTAGCCCGAAGATTTTAATATAGCCAGATCATCATTTTCCCAGCATTCCCTCGTGAGTTTTCGACCTGTGGTAGGCACCAGTGCAGCGACCTCGTCGAGCAAGACAAGCACAGGTCCAGGTGGGGTTGATGAGACCGCGAATTCTGAAAGTAGGATGTTGAAAACTAGCTCCAAACATAGAGATTTAGCCATCCTAGCGGGATAGAATGGGAGATGTGATCAACAGTAAGAGTGCGGTTGTTTGAAAATGGATTGGATACTCCCACTATGGATGGTATACACCCAATATCACCCAATACCATTCAATAATGTGTTTTTTTTTTCAAATAGGGCACGTGATGATGCGCCAATGGATTTTGGTCGACCATATTTTTGGACCCAAATTCTACGTTATGGTTGGTGGTTTCGTTGGCGTTTTCTGATGTCTTCCATTTGGGATGATGGCCACGGGTTGTGACACATATCTTTCAAGGAAATCAGCGACCAGCCAAGGGTTATCTTGTGCAGATTTTCAGTCACAGGCTTTGCGTCTGGGGACCTGCAATTTTTTTTCCAAGTTTGTGGCTCGACAACTCATTAAGGTGATCAGATCAAGGTATGTCCAAAACCTTCAGTTGACCCATAAACAGGGGTTAGTAAATGTCCCGTTTTGGGGATTTTGAACATCACTTACTTAAGTATCTGTTGGAGACTCTAGTTGGTGACGTTCGATTAGGACATTTCCAGACATTTACAGACATTTACCCATCAACCATTGGTAAGGTTTCTGAACCTATTGGATAAATACCATTAAACAGCAGTTTTTTAAGGGTAGCTTGAGGGTGTAGGCGGCCTCCAGGTGTGTCCAAAAGTTCTTCCCCTGACATCTCCAGCGAGCTTTTCATTGTGATTTCACGGGCTTCGACAAGCTTCAGATGTACTCGACTCATGACTCATGATAACTCCAATTACCAGGATCTAATGGTATGGTGGATCTATGCTATAGTCACTATAGTCTATATTTTCATGGGGTGAAACTCAAAGAACTCAGACATTGGGCCCGGCATTTTAAGGCACCAGCTTTGATGTGCAAGGCGGCTCTGAAAGTAATTCCATCTCCTGGAACCCCAGGATGAAGATGTCTTTGAAGTGTTTCCTCAAAGTACCCTCTGGTAAACTAACAGTTTGCGACATAGAAAATGGCCATAGAAATAGTGGGTATTTTCCCATAGCATGGTGATTTTCCATAGTTATGTAACAGTTTACCAGAGGGTAACCCACGCCATTTCCGGATTTCATCGTGTTTCAGCATGATTTTCCCCATATGACACCCCCCGGGCTGGTGAATCGATGCTCCATGGTGTAACTTACCATTAGTAACAGGATGTACCCTCTGGTAAACTGTTACATATGGAAAATAACCATGCTATTCATGGGAAAATACCCACGACATTTCTATGGTCATGTTCTATGTCGCAAACTGATAGTTTACCAGAGGGTATCCAGGAATATCCAGGATTACCCTTTGGGCTTCATTAACCATTTCACTAACCATTTCCAAGTCACTAGAATTCACGAAATCATCCCCAATGATATATGGCTGTGTTTGAAAATAGGCTACGCCCAAATCGGTTGTTGAGAAAACCTATGGGTCTTCCATTTTTAGCTTGCCTTTTCAAAGCCACGCTATTATTATCCATGAAGAATCTGGGGGTGCAGTTGAGGCGAAACAAATGAATTCGATTATGATCGTAACCCCCCAGAAGTTGGGAAAAACAGACTACGACTATGATTCTATGTCTATATCCAATTAGTTCACTGCAACTGCACTTCCAAGTATATACATATATTATTGTTCTTTTTTAACAATCCAGAATAAACTCTGGCAAGCTAGTTTTTTGTTTGCAGGTTGTTTGAGATTGACAATGTCAGATAATGTCAAGAGTAACCTTTATATTTAAAGTAAACTTGGATAAGTAAAACTGTTTTCAGGCCTAAATGTCCATTATCAATGGTAAGCATCCTCAATTAAAGCCGCCGCAAAAGGTAGAAAAGTAAAATCCAACTTTCTAAAATCATGATCAATTCCATGAATTTCCTTATGTTTCTCAGGTTTTGCCAGTAAATCCTCCATTGTTCTCAGGTCTTCCTAAGGAAAATCAGAGTTTTTCCATTCTCCCCAGGACGTCACGACCTTGGTTCTGCACAATGTTCCGGCGCGTCTCACCGCCCGAGAAGTATTAGACACTGGGCCACCCGTGGACGCGGGCCTGAGCGGAAAATGGCGATTCATTCGGGGGTACCAAGAGTAACTCAATAGATCCAATCCTCTTGGATTCATCATTTTTATGAAAGTGGATGCATGTGGTAAAACATGGTAAACCCAATAGTCAATAGTCAAGCTGCCAGTTGGGGACGGTTTTTAACACTCACTTATGGTGATTTTGGGGACAGTTTGTTATTTGGTTTACCAGATGAAGCTTATGAAACTGACAAAACCGTCTGGGGGTTACAGTAGACCCAATGGGGGATTCAATTTGGCTTGTCTGAAAATGATCGGACAACCACATGATCTAGAACTTCGTTTTCCGGGATTACGATACATGGATTTAGTTAAAATGGGCTTGTAACAATGGTTTATTTGGCCACCAAATCGATGAATCATTCATGAGTTTGAGCCAAGAAAACATGTCCATACATCGAAGCCGGAAGAGGCCCCGAAACGATCGCCAAGTGGGTTTATATGGGTTTATACCGTTTATCTGGGATTTAGGGTGATCATATCTATCAATGGATGGGGGAACCCCAATCATGTGAACTGGGAAGGGGCCCTTTCCTGTCGGTGTTCATGGTTTTGTCAGGATTCGATAGATGGATTTCGAATGATTCAGATGGATTTGGTATCCAGAATTTGATGGCCCCCACTTAAAAGTTGCTTTATAACCATCCAACTAGTTCGATCTATCTACGAACAGTTTCATCCAGTTTCAAAGGCTTGGTTTAAGGGAAGATCTTGACCAAAACCGTGAAAAACTTTCCTGTGAAACATGGTGGTTTCCTGTAAAATGTCCTTTAAAGCCAATCCATTGACACTTAGACTACCGAAAAAAAACACTGAGAAAATGAACGAAACTTGGGTACCCCTTCCAGAGCTCGATAGGATTTCGCCTCCCGCTTCTCTTGGCTTGGCAGTTCTCCCTCTGCCTTAGGACATCTTTCGAAACCGGCCAGGAGATATGGCTGGGGATGTGGGGATGTGGATATGATGATGCGGCGCTCAGAAAAGAGCGATGCGGAATAAGGTGGGACAATCATTTCTCTATGAAGATTTATTGGAAACAATGGGATGTAAACAAGACATGTGGATATATCACATGTTTCACTAGGTCGTTGTTTCATGGGTATGCTTTGTATTCCATCCCTAAAATGCGGGAAGGTGGTCAAATTGTGAATGTTCATACTTCAAAGAAGTTGAAACCACCAACGGGTGCTGGATTGTTAATGTTTCACCCCCCTAAAACATATACATATGGTGGTTTCCTAAAATGGGGGTACCCCTAAATCATCCATTTGAATTGGATTTTCCATTGTAAACCATCCATTTTTGGGCCCAGACATTAGGAAACCCCCATATATACCCTCTGGTAATATGCCATTACTATGGAAATGAACAAACCAATGGATGAATTACCTGTTACACATTGTAGTTTTCCATACAAGGTGGTAACCACCAAGCTCTGAGTTGATTTATATCTTTATAACCTCCATTAACTATGTATATATACATACATATAGGTGCATCTACGATAATCCATAGTTACCCTAGTTCTGAAAGAACTTAAAGCTAAGTCCTGGACACCACATTGTAGCTACTCGTATGTTAGTTTACGATGGTGATTGTTCAGCAGGCGGCTCAAGAAACCGAAAGAAACTGCATGGAACAGTTGAATAGCAGATGTCGAAAGTCCAGATGACACCTACAATATGGTGCCCCTAGTTGTAAGTTGGTTTAAGCACCCCGTCATCTATAGATATATAATATCTACCATAAACCATAGAGCCATCTACCATAAACCATAGGCCCAACTTTTGGCATCATGTATCATCGTCCGAATCATGTGTTGTATTTGAAATACATTATTTGATATCCCTAAAAAATCTGAAATACAGAATCAGCACCCCCAGGGGTCGGACAAAACCAACGTCCCCTGGGCAATTTTTTGGGGTTATCTTTGAGCAAAATCTGAACGTTGTGGACTTCTGAAAATCAACGCATTGAAACCTTCAACTCGCACGATCATCCCACGAATCGTAAGTGCCTAAAATTAAGCAAAGCCAGTTCACAGGCTTATAGATGGGAGAAGCCATCGCCTACTGGAAAATGTGGTCCCACCCCCAATATTTGGTTTACAAGTCCCATACTTATAAGTATCAACTATAGTTATTGCGGACATAAACCAACTTAGCTACCTTGTAGGGGATCATTCACCGGGTTATGTTCACTACTTATTAAGAGATGAACGGAAGTCCCCTAGTGGTTTCTTTGATTGGGCATGGGATTAGCCAACTTGTGAGTGACTGGATAGTGCAAAGCCAGGAACTCCATGGCCCATCTAAGTTCGCAATGAGTTTGTTAGTTGGCTAGTTAGTTGGTTGGTTGGTTGGTCGGTTGGTTGGTTGGTTGGTTGGTTGTCTGTTTCGTTGTTTCTTTGTTTAGTTAGTTAGTTAGTCAGTCAGTTAGTCAGTTGGTTTGTCAGTTACTTAGTTAGTCAGTTACTTAGTTAGTTAGTTTGTTTGTTTCTGTGTTTGTTGACTAGTTAGTTAGTTAGTTAGTTAGTTTGTTTGTTTGTTTTTGTTTGTTTGTTTGTTTGTTTGTTTGTTTGTCAGTTAACTACTTGCTTTCTGAAAAATCCTCACTTCCTGACCCCCAAAAAGCTCTCATTTAGCCAGCAGCAAACAAGGCAGTAAACAAGGGCGTAAACAAGCAACTCTTGGTGAAAATCATTCGGAGAATTGCTGTGATTTTTCAGGAGGTGGTTTCCAAGACATCGACTTCTTTTACTTGCCGTATAGGCACATGGCACAGAGCGCTGGACCGTGGGCCAATAGCCAGGGCGAGGCAGATCTATCCAACAGATATTCTTTGTTACAGCCATACAATGTGGGGCCCCCAAAGGATAGCTAAGTTTGTTTATAACTCCAACAACTATGGTTTGTATGGTACTTATAACTACAGTTGATGGTGTTTATAAACCTTATAACTGTAGCATTTTTTGTTTGGCCAACATTAGACTTGGCGAAGTTTTCGGTCAAGGTATGAGAAGATATGATAGAGAACCCAAACCATTAGATACATCGGTATATTGATTATAGACATATATATATATATATTATAATATATGATATTATTATATATATATATATAATAATCATAATATCAAATATGATCTCTACCTACACTTGTATCTGAAAAATGGATAAAAATGGGATTATATCATGTCTTTCAATTTATGCCATATTCTGCTACCATTTCTGGGTCAATTTCGCCAGGTCAAAGCAACGGCGCTACAGTCGCTATTGTTTCATCAACTTCCGAAGCGCGGAAGCGGCAAGAAGATTTCGAGAAAGGCGCCCGACAGTTCCAGGTTACTTGCATGGGAAACCATGGGAAACCATGGGAAACCATACTTATTTCTAGAATTTTCTAGAATTTAATGGATTTTTTTTTAACCGGAAACCCCTATATTTGATGGTAAAAACCATGGTTTCCGGTTTCGATTTTCCCTTAAACCAATGAGAAAATACACAGAACTTGCATGGGAAACCATGAACTTGCATGGGAAACCATGGGAAACCTAAGATTATTTCTAGATCAAATCTTAGATTCATACTTCAAATCCCATATGCTCCATGGTGCTGGTGAATATTTACCTACAAAACTGGGTGATTTTTAGGCTGAATGTTGGTAAATATTGCATACATGGAGCATCTGGGATGGGAAACCATGACATGTTGTTTTTTTGTTGTGGGGGATTTGTATGAAAGACTTTTTTCACCCCCTACTGGGGACCAGCATAAGTCTGGAAAAAACGCAATCTTTAAAAGACGTTTAAAAGGTAAATAATCTAAAATCACATAAAATCACCGAACTTAATAGTCCATAGCTTCCATGGCAAAATGTGGGTTTCACCAAGAAAATTGAATGATGGAGACAGAATTAGAGAACACCATAAAAAATGATGGGTACTTGTGGGTGTCATCAAACAAGGTTGGCTGTGAAATGGAGGTTTGTACCTGAGATAAAATTTTCTACAAACGGGAAAACATCTTGAGGATTAATAGAACCTTTCTGAACCTAACGAAGATTTGTAGCTGGGAAAATCATCGAACTGCTTCCCGAACCAAATGAAGATTTATAGCTGGGAAAATTAGCGAAGGAATTGGGATCCAGGGACAGGACCGACACCCAAATTCCTTACATATTTTGTCTACAGGCACAAAAGGGGCACAGAAGGGACACAGCCTCTCCGGGCCTGAACCGACTCTCTGTGCCTGCACGGGCACAAACACCATGGTGAGCTTGTTAGCTCTCTGGGTCCTTACGGACCCGAACCACATGCCAGGTAGAATGTCAGATAGAATGTGAGAATGTAGGTCAAGATGTGTCAGGATATATGCCGCGGTGGGGATCACACGAAGTAAAGTAATTAGTTTTAGTTTTCAGGGGCGCACAGCATGGGATCCCAGGGAGGGATTTGTTCGGCGCAGGATGAACTTTCAATGGTTGGAAGCACCATTTCTAGATGATTTTCCCATTAAACCCTCCATTTTTACGGGAATTCCAAATGCCACGTTTGATGACACCGGAGGGTAACATGATTTCAACAGCAAGGATCAAAAAAGGACTTTGGTCATGAAAAAGTTAGTGGTATCTAAGATTGGCCTTGGAAATGAAATCTGGGTCCTCTGTGACATGATGAATGGATCCTATGGTAACGCGAGGATTAGAAGCTTCTTAAAACGTGATGGTCTACAACGATGATTTTTTAGACAAGGGTTGACACCATGAATCGCGGATGTTTTTCAGGAAAACCTTGGTTTGCTCGGGAAATTGACCAACATGTTATTACCTTTCAGCATCTTTCAACCAGAATTTTAAGCCATTGAGAGTGGAAAATGCTGGAATATCTCACCCAAAATACCACGTGCACTGTATAGGTCTGGTAGGTTGACGGGTCGTGTTGCAGGTGGCATGGCAGTTTTCTGATGCAAGGGGAGCCAGCCATAGTCTGACGCTCAGTGGTGTTACCTCAAAATGAACGACGAAAAGAAACAGTTTCCTTGGTCCATTGGTCATCGGGTTGGTTTTACAATAGAGGACGCTGTGATTTTGGGGATGGTTGCCTATCTAGCAGATATATTGGAAGAATTGGAGAAAATGGGAAGAAAACGCGGAGTCATATTTGGGAGTCATCAACTGAACATCAATGGAAATAATGGAATATTGAAGGAACATATGAAAATGTGCAGAACAAAATCCTGGTTCCAGTTTCCTCTGGTCGAATCTGTGACCATTTCATATGGGTCCACTTTGATCCTGACCCGCCGGCAAATAGAATTGCAAGGGATGCAACCGGGGTTTGATCTTGAGTCTGTCATTTGAAGGATCTGTGGCTGCATTATAAGCAAGACTTGCTGGGAATTCAACAAGAATTGCAGCTAAAAAACCTGGGATTGTTTACGGTGACGGTGTATTTTCCCAGTGGAACTTCCACATTTGGTGAATTGATAGGGAAGATGAGATCCTTTACAAGCAAATCTAAGTCTATGATCTACTCGGGTGCATAGTTCCAGTTAAAGAGGGATATACTTCACGATACTTTTAGGCCGGGTTATATCCCAACATGGGGATTTCAAATCCCACCATTTCGCCCCAACTGCAGCTCCAAGTAAACATGAGTTGTGCAACTGACAACAACGGGATATGTCAATCTGTATGGGACATTATGCGCATTATGGGACCATACCCAAGGTTCAACTTGTACGCAGACCACACCGGGACCTCACTTTAAATGATATTTAGCAGGTAGGGAGCCCAAACGATAGCTACGTTGGTAATCAAAACTCCAATCACCGTTGGGTTTCTGGTAGATATTGACATATCGAACAAGTTCATGGGGTGAAACTAAACTACTTCACAAACATGTCACTGGGGGGCACACACCACCTGTAGGGATGATTGTCCCAGAATTAGCGTATGTATTTTTCTAGTTTGTGATGACATAGCTCTGCTTCTACCAATGATTTCTAAGGTCAGCTGAGGGTCAGTTGGGGCACACAACGGCTGACGAACCAGTAGGTTTGCATGGTGGTTCTCCCCAGCAATCGCCAGTGGGTCATTTTTTGTTCACCCCATTTGAAACATTGACATATGGCATCCTACTTGTATATGGGCTTTTTCTCCCAAGAGATCCCATTGTAGATGGTTATATCCCTTTGTAGATGGAATATCTCATCTCATTGTAGTACATATTCACCCATCCTATTACATATACATTATATATGCGTCCCAGAAAAAGGTATCATATGCCAAAATCTATCCAGCGGTAGGGAGCGGTTGGGAGCTATGCGGCTACGAATGGAGTTTCCCAACCACATGATAGTAAGTGATATCACAATATTCACCCCATTCCCTTATAGTTATGTATCCTACTGTATATTATATATGTAGTATCCCAGACTTGATACAGTTAGGGCCCCCTAAACAGCAAAGTTGGTGAACATAACTCCCATAACATCCAATAACTTTATGGTTTATGATACTTAGAACTCGAGTTTTCTTGGGGTTTATACATGTTTATCACCCAAGAAACATAACGTTTGGCCCCACATAGGGTCCCCACCATGTACGAATTCACATCACTTGACTCGGTCCAGGCCTTAGGGAACGCCCACACACAAGGCCTAGCGGCCAACTTGTATCTGGCCGCAACATGGGGGGTTCCTAATGGCTGGGGGTACCCAAATAGCTGGATGGTTTTGATGGAAAATCCCTATTTTTTAATGGATGAGAACTGGGGGCTACCCCTATGACTTAGGAAAGCTCCACATCAAAACAGCAAGCGCTCGGTGCTGGAATGGGAACATGAAAAAACATTAGTCGCCATTTGCGACTGGAGAGGTAGGAAATCATCCTGGAGTTTTTTGTTGCTATAAATGGAAAAGAACCAGCCAACCAGATATAACCAGCAAAAGACCACACATATTTTTGTGGACTACCAACGATTGACCCTGGAAAAAACAAACATCTGGGACTATTATCTTCAAGCGATCCCCACGGCAATCAGTCTGACATTAGTTCTGACATATGTTTTGACATTCAATCTGGCATTCTCTCTACCATCTGGTAAATTAACATAGACCCTGGCAGATAGGAATTGGAAGATTAGTTTCCTCTAACAATAGCTATTCTATGCTATTCTCAGGGTCTATGTTAATATACCAGAGGGTAACATTTGTTCTGAGGTATCGTCTGACATTCGATCTTTCGCAGTCTATTTGACGGTTTCTGAAGTCATGGGATAGCCGTCCTCACCATGGGCTCACCTATACAGTCATGGTCACGACTAAACGGATGGGGGTACCCCCACGACAAAACGGACACCTCTACCCTCTGGTATATTAACAGTTCGACCCTGAGAATAGCGATGTTTAGAGGAAACTCATCTTCCAATTCCGATGACTGCCAGGGTCGTCATGTTAATTTACCAGATAGTCATTTATATCCCACTAATATCCCATTCAATCATAAATACTGTATATCCCATTTATATCCCCATATGGATAGAATTCAATGTATTTGCTCATGAATCAGATGGTATATATTCTGACATGTTATTTGGCATTCTATCTAGCGTAAGGTTCGGGTCAGCAGCCCAGAGGGCCCGGAGGGATGCCGAACCATCTAGAGACCCTCACCTGGCAGGAGTTACCAATGATGATATATGCACTAATGATTGTCACATTAATAATAAAACACCAGAAAACCAACAGTTGACCATAGATAATCAAAAAAATGTGGGTCTGACTAAAGCTGAATGTGAATTTTCCAGTGGATTTGGGGAAATAAGCCGATTTTGAGACAAAGCCTGACCATGGGGATGCCCCCGGTTTCACCCCATACTACGAAGTGGGGCCCTCTAGATCCAAGTTGGTTTATAGTTTGGTTATAACTCGTTTTTTGGGAGAATATAACAATAGTTAATAGGGTCTAGAAACCAACTTACAACTGAGGGCCGTACCTTGTTGGGACATCTGTACAATAGCCTCGGCAGTCATACAAGTGTTTTTTTCACCTAGCGATGTGGGACAGCACTTTGCAAGAATGTTTGTGTAGCAGTGTAGCAACACTCAAAGTTAGATGCGGAAGAACTAGATTCATTTCGAACATAGTGGAATATGTTACCCTTTCTTCGAGTGTTTTGGGGGTACTCTAAAGATCTCAAAAATAAAAGTAATCCAGATAGATGCCGAAAGTGCACCGGCAAACACCTTGTTTTGGAGCTTGAATAATGACTGGTTTCAGTGATTTTACCGACGCAAAAATTGGAATTTCAATGATGATATAAAAATCAATACTTGGGGATACAAATGACTGATTTATTTGATGTGTTCTGATATTGAATTCATGAGTTGACTAGAGTTTAATGAATTATATCGATTAAGTCATGTGTTTTCACATATTTTTTGGATTGATATAATCAATGGATTGGTTCAAGGGAAAATCTACAGGAAACCATGCCATCCTGTAATTTTTCCCTTGAACCAATCCAATGATATAACTGGACTGTTCTCTATATACATAATGTTTGGATATGTTTGGTAAAACAATCATGAACCATCCCCAATTTCACGATCAATAGGTTGTATAAACCATTCCCAAATGGGTGCTATATAGCATTGTTTTACCCTCTGCTAAACTAACATAACTATGGAAAATCACAATTTTTTCACAGGTAAATCAACTATTAAATGGTCATTTTCAATAGCTACGTTGCTTTACCAGGCACCCACATTCGACTGATTTCATCCTGATTTTTTTTGCCTTTCACCAGGAGTTTGCGCCGTTGAAAGAAACTCCGGCCTAACCGGCCAAAAAAATAACGTGGCCGGCTGGAAAATCCCCGAACGAAATATGAGAAAATTACTAGGAAGATATGGAAAAAAGTGCAACATCCTCAGTAAACGCAGGTTTATAGATATAGGAAATTCATGTATCAACGGAAGATTTCCCAGCCACGTTTGGTTACCGGAGGGTATTACAATCCATCATGGGAAACTATATAGGGAGATCATGGTAGAACCAATAGAATAGCATTGACCAGTCCATTATTGTTTCCATATTGCTTGGCTGTACAGTTCCGGTTATAAGTGGATACACAACCATAGTTATACAGGAGGTATAACTATCCCAATTTATGGAGATTAAAATCCAATGATTCTGCACCTCCAAGTATGGCTAATCAAGCAATTACTCCCAGGTACAAGTTGGTTTTGTTGCACCTTTTGAACCTATAGTGACATCAAGTGATACCCTCTGGTAAACTAACAAAAAACCATGGAAAATCACCATTATTAGTGGGAACATCCACTATAAATCAGCATTTTCAATAGCTATTTGTATGTTTACCAGAGGGTAACTCCAACCCAAGCGCTCAAGCGAGCCTCAGGTACCTGCATAATCAGGTACTCACACCACAAGCCGGCGGCCAACTTTCAACGCCCTTAGTGTCCTTTGATGAAATGGGAGCACCGCCATGGAATCGGCGGTGATGAAGAGTGTGGAAAGCAGAAGTGAGCCATGTTCAAAAGCCCTGTTGATTGATTATCTATGTGTTGGAGTGGGATTGAACCACCTGTTGCAGAATTTATGAAATGAATAATATGGGGATAGATTTGACAAATGGCTGCGAGTCGTCAAACTGTAACAGCCCGATCCATACCCTGAACCCACAGGCCGATCCATAGCCCCGATCCATACCAAGACACAGGTAGTCCAGACCGATCCATACGTCCGGATCACCGCGGGCCGATCCATACCCGAATTTTGAGGCACACCCAAATGATGTTTGATTGATGATTGCATGATGATTCTATACTATTATCCGTTATATCTTGGGGATTCTCGGAAGCCATGAACTGAGAAATCCGTTCTCCACCAACCAGTATAAAAGGATGACAGAGGATATTGAACACTGCTCAGTTGGGCGTAGATTATATGATGGGATATAGCCAACTATATGGATTGGAATTATGGGAAACATTAGCAGTAAACCAGGGGTTTTCACCTCCCGAGATTCTTCGGATTCTCTGGGTGAATCATGGTTTTTGAAAATGGACAAGTCCTGAAGACATGGATTTGACTTTGCACACATAATGGGAGATGATGACCACTACAGCCATGATTCTTCCCGGGTAAATGGGCTACATCTCGTTTCGAAATCTGGCGGATTTTCGCGACTGAAACCTGACCAAGCCTCCCCAATCATGATGGTTTTAGATATGCCCAAGGGAGGGTCCCCAACGAATTGTTTGTTGGTTTACAAATCTGGGGCATACTCGTTACAAGCATCATAAACCATATATATATATATAGTTATTGAAGAGGTGTCCACCAACTTAGCTATGGTCTTGCGGAAGCCACGTATTGTACGTATTGTTGCTGTATATAACCGGGCTTGAACCCGTCAGAATCTCGGTATTCCCTTCGCAGCCAGGTTCCGAGAGGGTAGGTTGGTTGACGCAGAGGCAACATGGAGGCAGATTTCGCAAAGACTCACTGATCATGAGTCTCAGGCGAAATGGTGAGAGGCTCAAACTTATGGTACCAAAAATGGCTCCAGGTTTAATGGTAAATTAACATAAACCAACCAATTACAGAGTTAATCATTTTGAGTCCGGCAAAATTTTGAGTGGAGAACCAAACAAGAACCCTGATGATGGATGACTTCGGGGAGTTCTTTAACGGAAGCCTTTATCAAAAGGATGCAGTTGGGCGAAATTTCAAGATTTGCTCCATGAATTATGGGTCGTTGGTAATGGATAAAGCCACTATGTTTATCAATATTCGGATAAATTTCGAACAACCCCAAATAATTTGCAATCCCTTCGTGATTAAAACAAGGTGGTGCCCCAGTGAGCGAGCGATTTATCGCAGTTTGTTGGTGGATGACTAGGGAAATCTACGGTTTGGGTACCCTCTGGTAAACTAACATAACTATGGAAAATCACAATTGTTAATGGGAAAATCAACAATAAATGGCCATTTGCAATAGCTATGTCAGTTTAACAGAGGTTAGGTAGATACATCCATAGTTCGATGGGGTTACAAGCCAACAAACATGATTGGGAGGCAGCACCCAACTTCAATTGAGCCACTAGAAATACGTTGTTTATATTTTTTTTAAGGGTGGTATACTGAAGGGTTTATTGAAGAAGAACCCATGACATTGGCCAACGAATATTTGATGGGATGGGATAGGGGAGCTCTCAATTGGGGAGTTTACGGAACTCAACCACAACTGGCTGCTTGAAACGGTTTTGTCTGAAAATACCATCTGGTAAACTAACACAGCTATGGAAAATCACCGTTTTTTTATGGGAAAATCAAGTACAAATGGCCATTTGCAATAGCTATGTTAGTTTACCAGAGGGTAAATGTTAGCAAACTCAATGTCATTCTCAAAACTTCTAATTGCCCATGAATTGGGCCTCCATCACCTTATGGCTCAAGACCTCAGTTTCATAGTTTCCCCGCCAAAAAAGTGGTATTTGAGGGACAAAGCGGTACCATAGTTTTAATTGTCAACTATTATCACATTATATCCCCTCAAAAGGTTGGCTTGATATAATACGTTTTGGCAAAATCCCTGTTCTTGATCGTGAATTATAGATTTTGTTTTGTGCTGTGTGAGCAAAAAGCCATTTGCTGTGTGAGCAACATCTTAATGCTTGCGGGTCGCATCCTATTTTCTTGTTGCTTCAAAGCCCCCTATCTCCCCATTTGCTGAAAAAGGGGCACACCCAAATGTTTACCGCTGATTAAGTGATATGATTCCCTGTGACGTGGATTCTTACCGGTCTCAAGTTCCCACGATATACTTGCAAGGGGCACCCTAGATAGCTAAGTTGGTTTCTAACTTGATTAACGTTTGGGTTTATGAGGAATACCAATTTAGTTGATGGGGGTTATACACCAACTTCTACCAGGGGGGGGGCCACCTTGTAGTACGGATATATCGGAATTGACACCACCTTTTTTGGACTTTGTTGATAAACTTGAGAATGCTAGGAGTTGCAACTTAGTTGAGAATGTCAAGAGTGTAGAATCAAGAGCCTGTTACATGTCACTTGAGAATGTTAGGAGTTGCAACTTAGCTGAGAATGTCAAGAGTGTAGCATCAAGAGCCTGTTAGATGTCACTTGAGAATGTTAGGAGTTGCAACTTAGTTGAGAATGTTAAGAGCGTAGCATCAGGAGCGTGTTAGAATTTGTGTTAAGATCCTTGCATCAGGAGCGTGTTAGAAGTTACAAGAATGTGTCAAGAGCGTAGCATCAAGAGCGTGTTAGAAGTTACATGAAAGTGTGCAGCGCATAGCATCAAGAGCGCGTATGATGTTACTTGAATATGTCAAGAGCGTGTTCCAAGTGTTTCAAGTTACATCGAAATGTAGGAACTGCAACTTAATGGAACGTTACTAGGCCACGGCCCCCCACCCACCCCAGTATGTAATGATGGGCAGTAGAAAAATTACTTTACTTCGAGTGATCCCCACCATGGCATATACAGACATATACTGACATTTTAGGTTAAAGCTACTCACCAACAATTTACAATGAAGTCA
>BGPT01000103.1:145801-253438 GCA_003297045.1 Symbiodinium sp. clade C Y103
CCCAAATTGTTTCAGCGTTGCGTCAGTGCGACCTGGCAGCACAAATGTGAAAACACAACAAGTAAAGTCACTGTGCAGTAAGCGTTGCAAACAATGCGTCGTAAACAATAATGTCATCAATGCGTAAACAAACAGTTGCAAACGTGTCATCCAATCCAGTAACTTTCTGACATTCTTTCTGACATTCTATCTGACATTCTATCTGGCATTCTATCTGCCAATTCTATCTGGCATATCTTTCTGACATTCTTTCTGACATTCNCTGACATTCTATCTGACATTCTATCTGGCATTCTATCTGCCAATTCTATCTGGCATATCTTTCTGACATTCTTTCTGACATTCTATCTGACATTCTATCGGGCATTCTATCTGACAATTCTATCTGGCATATCTTTCTGACATTCTATCTGACATTCTATCTGGCATTCTATCTGACAATTCTATCTGGCATACTTTCTGACATTCTTTCTGACATTCTATCTGACATTCTATCTGGCATTCTATCTGACAATTCTATCTGGCATACTTTCTGACATTCTTTCTGACATTCTATCTGACATTCTTTCTGACATTCCATCTGACAGTCTTTCTGGCATTCTATCTGGCATATCTTCTGACATTCAGCTCGCGGTTGAGGTCCGGCGCTGCCCACTGGGCTCTGGAGCCCGCGGTTGGGGTCCGGCGCTGCCCACTGGGCTCTGGACCTCGCGGTTGAGGTCCGGCGTTGCCCACTGACCTCTGGACCTCGCGGTTGAGGTCCGGCGTTGCCCACTGAGATCTGGAACTCGCGGTTGGGGTCCGGCGCTGCCCACTGGGCTCTGGACCTCGCGACCTTGCGGTTGAGGTCCGGCGTTGCCCACTGACCTCTGGACCTCGCGGTTGAGGTCCGGCAGTGCCCACTGGGATCTGAACCTGGCAGATGAGTCCGGCAGTGCCTACTGCGATCTGCAGCTGGCGACGAGGAAGCACGAGGCGAACGAGGAGGAGGAGGAGGANCCACTGGGATCTGAACCTGGCAGATGAGTCCGGCAGTGCCTACTGCGATCTGCAGCTGGCGACGAGGAAGCACGAGGCGAACGAGGAGGAGGAGGAGGAGGAGGAAGAGAAGGAAGAGAAGGAGGAGGAAGTTGTCCACCCCCGCCCCCCCGCGTCGCTCTGATAAAATCTAGTAACCCTCACCTGGCAGGTGGGGAAAAACGCAAGCTAATAGAACCTTATTAGCCCCCCTCCCACCCACCCATATGCTAACGTGAGGGATATCAAAAAACATCAAAAACGCGACCGCGCGGTTTTCCCTCGCAGGTTCCTTGTTTCCCTCTTGAATTTTTGCCGTGGAACGCCCCATGTGAGCACGGTGATTTTCTGTGTCAAAGATGAGCATCCAGCATCCCCAACTTTGCAAAAGATGGGGGCCCACAGTTGTGTTTCTTGATATCCATCCACCCTAAATCCCAATTCGATCTTGGTGAAACTTGTGGTACCAAGGCCTGGCCGCATCCAAACTGTTCCGTTCATGTTTGGTAAGAGCGAGACTCCAGCTAGGTACCAAGAACACTTTGAATCACAACCGAAGGCCCCTCCCAAACGATAGGTGTTTGTGCGTTATCACTAGTCCAACGATGGGATTTCTGGTGTGTATATTTTCTGGATGGGGTCACAGCAACTTTAAACTGGTGGGGGCCCTTCCTACGTCAAAAAACTTGGCCGCACCATGTTGCCCATGTTGGGAGCATTGTCAATGATCCATTAACATAGATTTTTCTACATATTTACACACTCATGAAAGGATTCCAGTGGTATGGGATGGAAGACCATACCACATTACCACATTAGCCGCCCATGTGACTTGACCATGGATGACCACACGGTGAAAGTCACGAAAAAATATGATACGTGGCTTAAAAAGGTCTCATCTCAGTCTTCAGTGGGATGCACATCACCTGTGGCTTGCCGGCTTCCCTGATTGTCGATAGCTAGACACTCCATTTACCTTCTGGTAATCCAGCGTGGCTGGAAAATATCCGACAAATGTAGATTTGAATGGGAACATTATCTATAAACTGCTTGCCAGAGGGTATCTTCAAACTCCTATAAATGGAGGTTTCTAGCTGGGAACATCATCTATAAACTGCCAGAGGGTACCTTCTGAAACATTAGTATTTCAATGCATTTGGAGGTTTCCTAAAAATAGGGGTACCCCCAAATCATCCATTTTAATAGGATTTTCCATTATAAATTATAAACCATCCATTTTTGGGTACCTCCATTCTAGGAAACCCCCATTTGACCAAAAAGACATGTCATATTTCTGGTGGAGAATCATCCCATGCACCGATTCTGCGGAATCCGCAATCCCAATGTCCTGGGGTGCCACCCCACAGTGCCACGATGGCAAGTTGTGATCCCCAAGGGATCCGGGGGTTTCCTAAAATGGAGGTACCCAAAAATGGATGGTTTATAGTGGAAAATCCAATTCAAATGGATGATTTGGGGGTACCCCTATTTTAGGAAACCTCCATCCTGCCATTTTCGGATGCGAAAGATCTCCCAGTCATATTCCATTCTTTCCCATGAAATATCACCATTAATTATCACCACATCATATGGCTGAACATATTCTCGCTAGGTCTGTGTTATTCGATTATGCCAAATTATTCCACGAAATCTCGTTCATAGTTCAAATGAAACATCACCAATATATCACTACTATATCATAGTCAATATCACTATATCACTAACCTATCATGAATATGTGTATAAGTAAACTCTGGTAAACAAACATAACGATGGCAATTCACCATGTTTAATGGGAAACTCTCTTATAAATGGCCATTTTCAATGGCTATGTTAGTTTGCCAGAGGCTAATATCACTTCCATGATTCCATCATGGAAGTGATCACCACATCATTTTTTCAGAGATCCTGGCGCCAAGGAATGGCACGAAGTCTACAGGCAAGCCAACTTTACCATTTACCGCGCGGCCCAAGCCCAAGGCGGGCGCCGGGGAACATCCTTCCGGTGGAAAACGTTGGAGCCATTGAAGATGGCCATAGAAATAGTGGATTTTCCCATGAAAAATGGTGATTTTCCATAGTTATGTTAGTTTACCAGAGGGTCAAAACCAAAGTTTATCTAGCTTGGAAGCCACTCTAACTTGTTTCAGTATTTTGTTCTAAAATCATTATCTATGTGTGTCTCACCTTTTCTATCTAACTTGTCGATTCTATGCAGTTTGTTTATAGACACAACATAACTTTAGGTTTGCTATAGTTGGCGAACGTTTTTGACTTTTGATGAACCTTTGATGATCGATTTTGGAGGTTGCCAAACACGTGGTGATTGAAGATGTTTGAAGATGTCTGAAGTCTGGATATACAATCAATAAGTCCCCTCACTCGAGTTATCCCGGATCAGTTCTCCCATAAAAAAACTGAGTTCCGGCAGGTGAACATCCACCATGGGCATGGCAGGATGCAAGCAACGACACGACGATTTGACCAAAAATTCCTGGGATCTAAGATGATTTGACCATTGTTTTGCACATGAAACACAGGTTTGAAGCAATAAAAGTTATGAACACAGAATGTATATCTATAGTCTAGAATATACACACAGAGTTACATGCATCTTAATGGGGAATCTATGCAAACCACATAGAAAAAAATAGCAATTCACTTGAAACCCATGAATGTTGTTTGAGTACCAGCAGATTGGATGAGATGAACTTCTCTATGTGGCGACGTCCGTCCATCCGTCTAGCCATCATATCCCACATCCCACAGTCCACATAAATCCGGTCTATATATGGGGATGGATCAAAACCTATTATTGTCAATTTTAATGGGATGAACATCCATCTACCAGCTATTTTGATGTTCACTAGGTACCAGGGTTTTGACTCATAGCCATACCTGTGAATATTTATATACCTATGAAATATGTATGTATGCGCATGTTAAGACTGTTCCGGTCTGGACGTACAAAAATGATATCAATATGCTAGGACAATGACTTGGTCAGACCCGGCTCTCGACCGAATATCGGCAGGTACACCAGCATTGTCGTCTGGTTCTCGCACGGGTACTGTGTACCACCTCTGACGGTGGGGCATCAGAAATTCAGCGCAAGAAATCGCGGACTTTCTCTGCAGCCGAACTCCCTTGCAAATCGGTCCAGCAACAACAACAGCCAACAACAGCCTAGAAACATGTCCGCCATGCATGTTGCTGGTGGATGCAAACCATTCGCAAGACGGCCAACGAGTCCTGGACGGCGATGGGACTTGTGCGCTTTGCCCAAGTTTGTGATTGTATATCATGCCCAGGAATTACCTTCAAGGTTTGGTAGTATCATTATGAACCATATGTTCCATTGACTTTTGTTGTTGTTTATTATATCATTTTATATCACTATAGATGAATAGGCCCAAACCATTATTTTTATCATTGAACCAACATTGTCAAATCCCTTCAAACTTGTTTTACAATTGTATATGATCATAAATTCTGAAGTTGAACGCCAATTGTTGGCCAAGGGTTTGAACAAAAAAAAACAACAGATTTCCTGAGGAAAGACCCGGGCTTTTTTTAAAGTGCAGGGGTTCCTCCTGGTGCAGAGAACAGGCAAACTACAACAGAACGGACCCTCCTTGGATAGCCTTGGATAGCTAAGTTAGATTAAGTTAGTTCATAACGAAAATAACTGTTGGGTTTATAGGGGATATATCTACCTTGAAATGGGTTATGAAGCAAAAAACACAAGTGAGGGGCCCACTTTGTAGGAAGAGGGGCATTAAAAAAAAAACAAGCATTCCAAAGCATGTCCGAATGCCGCATTGGAACAGACCAGGGGCAGGCTTTGCAATTGTCCAATTTCTCACAATCAGAATCCCTTGACAGGAAGGTGATCTCAATTTTCCATCCGTGTTCAAAACCCCTTTTGATTGATCATCATATGTTGATTAGACTGAGATCGTCACAATTCATTGTGGTAACCCCCACAACCAATCAGTATAATGAAATGAGAGAAGGTTTTGAAGATTGCAATTCTAGTTGGGAGGATCAATTTTAATGGACGAACCAAAGCAACGGTTTTCCATTTTTGTTGTGCTTTGATCTGCCCCTGGGGAATATGCTGATGGATTTGAATCTACATTGACAATGATTGACCCTAGTAAAGGTAGTCCAAAATCCTTGGGAAAACAATGGTGTAGGTCAGGGTATGATATTAGCAACAGAGTCAAGTCAATGTTTTACTCGTAGCAATCTCTCTTGGCGATCTTTTTGGGGGTCACAAACAAGGGTTTGTCCGAAAATGGGTACGCCTAAATCCATTGGTTAATCTTCATTTCGCCCATGATTTGCAAGAAATGGGATGATAATCACAAACCATTGACAGGTGGCTCAGCCACCAGTGTCGATAGCTGTCTGTTGGTTTAGTTCAGATTCTGTGAAATCTATGGTTTATCGTCGGTATCTCCATAAGATAGACATTTCTTTTATCAGCAACAAACATCACGGGCTGGGTGGTCGCGGCATCACCGGACATCACAAACTCGGACATGGGACTGGCATATGCCCAGCCGTGTGCCATCCTTGACAGCGTGGATCTTATCAAAACACCGGTCGCAAAAACGCGTCGCACAACGACGCGTCGCACCGACGTTTGTCGAACCGCTTCAGCGGGTTAGGTATGACTACCGTGCGGCAAAAAATGACTCGGTAATCCGGCAGGAAGTATACGGTCGTGTGGGAGGGGTATAAAACGGAACTGCCGTAGTGTTTGACTGTGGCAGTTTCTCAGCCATGACTTCAGAAACGTATCGCCGCCCAAACATCATTGAAGATGCGAGCCGTGAGTTGCTTTTCCTTTGAAAACTGATGTAAATAACTTGAAGATGATGTAATGATGTATTTAAGACTGAAGTCAAGACCTGATGAGAATATCATTTTCAGATGATCAATGGATTGGTGAATGGGACAATTTTAACCGGAAACCTCTATATTTGGAAAATCCATGGTTTCCTGTAGATTTTCCCTAAAACCAATCCAATGAGATGATCACTTTGAGAAAATCATTTTCAGATGATACCCTCCGGTAAACTAACATAGCTATTGAAAATTGCCATTTATAGTGGATTTTCTAATAACAAATGGTGATTTTCAAAGGAACGTTGTTTTTTTTTCCAGACTGAAGTCATGGTGCCATCTCTCTGCGGCAGGGTACCCCACTGTAGATTCGATGCTTTGTGCCGTTCGTATACGCGAGCTTCCCAAGACCAGTCGGACTGGCAGCCCCCTGGACATCTTTGCAGTCCACCTAAACTGGAAAGGATTCCATTTGGGATTCAACGGAATTCGCAGCGAAATCACCATGTCTTGAAATTTTCAGAATAGACATTAGAAACATGTTATCTTGAATGGTTTTCAGAACTTCTCTTTTTTCGGAATCATGAAGAGTGAGTCGATCAATGAGTCGATCGTTAAAACTTCAAACGGCGATGCAGCTATGCCCAGGAAAATGAGCCGAAGCAGTTCGCCAGTCCTGGCTTTTTTCAATTCAGTCCCGCAGAAACGGGGATTTCAATGTACGACTGCGGCCCGCGATCTGGTGGTGTCTCATGAAGGTTTGAGCTTCCCCGGTTTGGGGGGGGGGGGGCAGATCGTCCTTATGCTGAGAGTCAGATATCAATGACAAAACAGTTTGCGAACCGGACAATCTACTTTTTAATAGGTAAATCAATGTAGATCATCTACAAATAGGTTGTTTCTAATATATGCTTCTATCATATGCCTTATTCCCAAGGTGTTGTGTTTCTATGGTTGATGCCAGAGATTGGACAATCTATTTGGAATGTCAATCCAACACATGCTATATGCGTGAAAACGTGGCTATGGATCAATAGTACCAATACATTTTGTTGGGAGATGCACGTCCAAAACTACCAGAACTACAGGATATTCCATGGGTTTTGACCATTTTTGACCCATGTTTCCTGTGGTTAACATTAGAGTGGAGCCAGAACCTTGGATCAAATTTGCTGACCTTCCTTTGGCCATGAGAAAATCATCATTGGGATTACACCAACTCAGCCACAGAAAATCTGGGTTAATCTTCACCACTATACTTATTGACAGCACCGAACTGGCTGTTTTTTTTCCCCATGAGTCATCATATTCCATGATCTTCCATATTCAAATGGCTATTTTTTGCATCCAGATGAATGCATCTGCCATTTTTGCTCATGGATCCGCGTAGGAAACGACCGAGATGCCCAGTGTTTGCTCCTCATTGTACCTTCACACCGTCAGTGCGCACCAGATGTGTTCAAATTCAAATCCCAGGCTGGCCGCACCGTACCCCTCTGTTCAAAAGGATGATGACAGATGCTGAGATCAAAAAAAACATGCAAGTCTGTTTTCCTCTGCAAGACTTCTTTTGGGTTGCAAGTATATCTTCTTCTGAATCCTTGTCAGAATTGTTTTGGGATGGGATATTTTTGTTGGTTTCATGGTTCCAGAGAAATCGTCATTTACATTCGAGCAAATGGGATGATAACCATTGATGTCCTCCATTTGGTCATCCCATTAAGGAAGCGGTTAACTCCCCAGTTGCGATCGGATTCGTCCCCGAACTCTTCGTGGGTCGTCCCTGAATAATCAATGGCTGAACCAACGCCCAAAAACTCTCACCAGATACGATCCTTTTTGGCTGATCCTGTCACTGCAGTGGCTGCACAAAATCTGGCCATGAGTCAAACCCCTGGCCTTGAGTCATAGCTGGTTTCTGGATGTTTATTCCCCCAGTCATATGGTAAATTCATAGGTAACTTGACTCATCCCAAATATTGGTCAGATCTGGGTCGAATGCACTGAGCGAAGGATCCGGCGCCAATCTGCTGTCGCAGTCGTCTAATGAAACATGCTCTCACCAGCTGGACTGTGCTCAATTTTCTCTCCATGCCCGTTAAAGTGGGAAGAACTACGCGAGCTGAATGTGAAAGTGTGCGTATTATGAACAGTACTGCTACAATATGTTGCAGGAGGATTGTAGAATTTTGGGAATTTTCTCGTAGTAAATAGTGATATATATATATATATAATATGATATAAGGTAATAGACAGTACTGTTTAGTACAGTAATGTATTGTACCAGCCAGTAGTGAACTTCCGTGCTGGGACGGAAATTTCCAAAAGAGACACAAGCCATGACAGATTTAGGTTGTGAGGTGCGTCAACGAATCGGCAAATGATTGTTGAGATGCCACTGAAATGACAGCAAGGCAATGACAGGAAAGAATCAATGCACGAACATTTGAGATGAATGAATTGATGAATCAATGCACGAACAGCTAAGATGAATGAATGAATGAACGAAGGAACAAATGAATGAATCAATGAATCAACCAATGAGTCGATCGATTGGTCGTTAATGAGTGAATCAGTGAAGGGTCGTGAATCAACGACTGAATCAATGGATGAATTGATGACATGAACAGTCACTCAATGGATCAATGAGTGTTTCGGTCAAGGAATGAATGATTCAATCAGTGAATCAAATCAATCGATGAACCAATGGGCTAGCGAATCAATGGATGAG
Organism: Symbiodinium sp. clade C Y103; assembly: GCA_003297045.1. Taxonomy (NCBI): domain Eukaryota; class Dinophyceae; order Suessiales; family Symbiodiniaceae; genus Cladocopium; species Cladocopium sp. clade C. The sequence goes on from BGPT01000103.1 coordinate 154,404, forward strand.
TGGAAAATCAACACGTATGAAAAAAGTAAACCAAGAATCTAGTGAATCAATGACTGATTGAGACAATGAAAGAATCAGTTGATGAATAGATGAGTGAATGAGCGAGCGAATGAGTGAATCAATCAATGAATTTGTGAATCACTGAGTGATTGAATCAATATTTTAGGCAATGAATGGACAAATATTACGAAGCAATCAACAGATCAATGAAAAAGTAAATCAATGATTGGGTGCATCAATGAATCAACGAATGAACGACATGAAATTCCATTAATGAATCAACGAATGAAATCAAAGGAAAGGGTTTGCATGGTTTTGTGATATTTTTCCTCCCTGTCGGGTGAGGGGCTCTATTGCGAGCCTGCAGACTATCTGGGACTTGACGGATCCGAACACTGTGCCAGATTAAATGTCAGATAGGTGCCAGATAAAGATATGAAAAATATGTTGTATAGAAGGCCAGGCTAATATGTCAGATTAATTCTCGATAGAATCCAAATTCAAAGGTGAGAGAGAATGTCAGAATATCAGATAGAATGCCGGCCACAGAAAATGCCAGCAGATGTTGGAGGTCGAAGATCATACTGTCAGAAGAAGTATCAGAGCATATGCTAGACAACACTTGAGATAGAAGCCGCAGAGCAAAGGTCAGATAGGAATGTCAACTAAAATGCCAATTGATGGCGGTCACGCAGAGTAAGGAAAATTCAGTCGTGTTTGTTTTTGTTGTTTTCTGTTTAATTTTGCCTGTTTCTTCTTGTGCGTTGTGGATTCGGGTAACCGTTGATACATACCCTGGATTGCCAAACATGGCTTGCTTCAGGTTGGTGATTGGATGGCTTGATTTATCCAGAATAATGGCTGATGATGGTTGAAAGTGGCTATATGCCCTTTTTAATGACTAATGATTGCCTGTAGTGGTGCTGTCCTCATGACGAAAAAAAAGTCACGGTGTTGATTGTAGATTACTAGTACTAATATCATTGAACATTGAAAATCATTACATATAGAATTTCACTAATGATCAATCAACATGAACTCAAGTCAGTTATAATTTCCATAATCAGTTTTATCATCAGTTTTTTACAATATCATGAGCAATACGTTACAACATGTTACAACATGTTACAACATTAAACATATATAAACTATATATAATATATATGTATACATATCAAGTAATAGCAGATCATTAAACATATTAGATTGTAGTTACTTTTCCTGGTGCCTTCCCTGGGTCTGGAGTGCGTGACATCCTCGGCACCATGTCACTGCCTACGACTCGTGCGAGCACAACAGTCCCTGGCCACAGCCTGCCAGCGCCACCGCGCAGGGACCGGCGGAATGCAGGCGGCGTGGCCAGTGGACAGTGGGCCGTTCAATGCCCATCCCACATGGAATAGAATGTTTTTTTTTTGTCAAGCCGGGATTCAAAAACTCAGCAACACCAAAACGTTGGTTTCAGGAGTGTCGGGAGCAATCGCTGCTGCATGTTTGAGTTCCTGGGATGGACATCGTGGCGCAGCTGATGAATTGCCAACAGCCAGATTTCGGGTCCATGGGTGCAGTGTGCAGCCGGGCTAGTCTCGATCAACCCATTCTGAGAAATGTCTAAACCTCTAAAGACTGTAAGGGGTACTTAAGTCGATTCCAAATTCAAAAATATGGAGGTTTCGGGTTGAACATGGGGGATTCAGCAAGCAAAATTGTGATACCACCTTCTAAAATGATCTATTTATAGACAATCATATACCAGATGTAAATAGATCATGGATCTATTCCCATCCCCTCGATCATTTGAATTTCACCCTTAAATATGGGAACCCCATTCATCAATGGACCCAATCTATATATATATATACACATTCTAACAGGTTTTCATTCAGGGAGGGACGGGATTGGATATTAGAAAACTTTTATTGTTGTTTTTGATCTATTGCAGTATTGATCTATGATACTACAGTTATTATGGTATTACATTTTGTTATACGATATTTTGTGTCTTGTTATTATATGCTGCAATAATTTACTGTGTTTGTAATTTTGAATCTTTTGTTGGTTGAGATTCTTCTGCACCAATGGGCGCGATGGGTGGCGTTCTTTTAGGATTGAGCATATCCATTCAGCGCATGTTTTCAGTCGTTCGATCACCAGCTACTGTGGGTCCTGGGAAGAAAACGGCTGCGAGATGCGCTGTTCGAAGCTGGTGATTCCCGGTGTTTCGGAATCGAAGATTTCATGCAGAATCCCACAGACATTCAATGTTACCCTCTGGTAATTTAACATAGCTATTGAAAATGGCCATTTATAGTTGATTTATCCATTAAAAATGAGGATTTTCAATTGTCATGTTAGTTTACCAGAGGGTATATTGTATTCTAGTGTGATCATTGGAAAAAAACATGGTCATGAGACGTCACGAGTATCATTTTATTGTGATTGGTGATATCCACATCAAAGATACCATGCATCGGATGTTAAAGCGCGAGGCACCACAATGAAAAAAAATCAATCGTAATCAATCAATGGACAAGAAATGAAAATTACTTTCTTACTGTCAACAAACATGGCCCAAGTTGGATTCTCTATGTATCCAACTACTTTCTGCGGAAGTGGGCAATATGATTTAGGGATATTAAAGGGGGTTACGTGCTTTCTTGGAAAGCAATTTATTGTACCCCCAAATTTGATGGTTGAACATCAGTTTTCTTATTACATACTTCATTTTCGGACACACCCACATCATGTTGTTGCTTATATCATGTTATACTCACCCCACTAGTTTCCCAAGCTTCCCTATGAAACCGCTGGCGTCATCCCATTTTTTGGAACTGAATCTCCACTATTGCTGGTTAATATAGCTTACAATTGGTTATACGTGCCCCCATTATACCTCAGTTTGGAGGTTTCCTGAAATGAGCACAAATCATTCATTTCCATAGGATTGTCCATTATAAACCATCCATTTTTGGGGGTATTCCGGTATTCCCATTTATGGAAACCTCCAATTTGGTACCATTGATTTTTGCGGTAGATCCAAAGGTGCAACTTCAACAAAGTGAAGTGCGATGCAAAATGCGGGGAGAAGAGGTGGGAACTCGAGAAGTGAAGAAACTATATGTGCGGATTAGCCACAGTTAAAGCCCTTTACCAGTTACAAATGGTTATATATGGTTCTTGATGCTTATTTTGATGGTTATAAATGGGGTTCTCATTCCATAAATGGGGTGGTAAAGGGCCCACAACTGCACACAATGTGCGCCAGTCGAACCTTCGCTAACTTCCCTTATCACATTTATTACTAGGAGAACCATAGTTTATGGTGGAAATTGACCTATAGTTTGGTGGGAAAGCGTATTTGTTTGATAGCTGCATCCGCTTAAACAACAAGTACTTGACCAAGAATTTCCGGTAAATGAATAAGACGAAAAACCATGGTTTGCCAAGGAACATGATCTACGTACACGGTGATTTTTCAATATCGATCTCACTTGAGGGCAGTTGGCTATTGGGTAGCCATTAAACTTGATTGGTGAGCACAACTTGATTGGTTTGCCACCAAAAATATGCGTTTGCAATCCAATATTATGGTTGATTGAGTCCTTTTTGTTCCCTTTCAGAGGCGACCCTACTTTGTTTATTTGTGATGATGAACTTACCCAGTACTGTATCTTTTGAAAAACATACCATATGGTTATTTAACATCGCTATGAAAAATGACCCATTTATGGATGATTTACTTATGTTTACCTAGGAAAACATTGTGATTTTCCATGGCTATGTTAAATAACCAGAGGGTAATTGAACATCCCATTTACCGTTGTCAACCAACCAAAGATAGAGGGATAACCTTGCGGGTTTTTAAAACTTGAGATCCGGGAAGGGTTTTCGAACCTGGCTAAAAAAGTGTAGTTGCAGGTGAATCCCTACAATGTGGGGCCCCTTAGGTAAGTTGGTTTACAAAAAAAACTAAGGAGGATTTATTTGGATCCATGTAATATAATAATATATATATATATTATATAAATGTACATATTATTATACATAGGAATATCTCTATTTGAGTTTTCATCAAGATATGGAGTCACATGATTGTTTTTCACAAAGGAACATGGAGCACTTGGAACACCACCCAGTCCATCTTCTCCAAGTTGGTGGGCCTCTTGAGTGAGTTCCGTTTATTGGTTTAGTTTCACCCCATGAATACTATGGTTGTGATGACTGCAGCAGAAACTGATATAAACCCAACTTAAATATAGTAATCATATCTATAGTAGTGGAGTAAGCAGTACTATAAATATGAATAATTATAGTTATAGTGATTGGAGTTGGAATCCAACTTAACTATACTTTGGGGCCCGACCTTGTGGTATCCGAATTGGTTGGTGACAGCTTCTGGATTTGATGTTTTTTTGATGCGTTTGAGGTTAATCGACCTTCCAGTACACTAACAGTTTGCCACGGAAAATTGTGGGACACCACACCAGTTATATCATCTTGCGATCGGGAAGGTCGTAGATGTCCATGGTAGATGGTAGATATCACAGGCACGATCAGGTCGACACACCTAGTGGTATCGTTGGGGCCGTTGAATTTCGTATGACTTTACCTGGAAGCATAAACAGCCAAAAGTATAGTTATGGTAGTGCAACTACCATTTGTTATGTAAGGATTCTGGAGCCTACCATAGGAAAACAACTATGGCTGTTTCTGGTTCGAACTGGGGGTTCCGGGTGAGAAGTGGCTGCGAAACACCGCAGGTGATGACTAATTCAAGGAGATTATCGGGGATTATCAGACAGCCCTTGGGGGAATCCCGCTCGCAACCAACCAATATACTGGGACAACCTTGCTGCGGATTCCGGTCACACTGCTCGCTTGATTGATCACTAAACATAGGATCACAGGTAGCTTTTTAACGCACAGAAAGTGGGTAAAACAATAATAAACCATCCCCAAAATCACCATAAATAGGTGGTATAAACCATTCCCAAATGGATGGTTTATTATTGTTTTACCCACATTATAGAGTTATAGGGGCCCCATATCCCAACAAAAATGGGGGGTTTAAACATACCATGGTCCCATTCTCTCAACGTCAGGCAGAGGAGTGGAAGAAGGAGCCCTGGAATCATGGCGTACGGGAAACTATCCCAATAGTTAGGCCTTAATTTCGGGTTTGTGAAAAGTTGCATGAATTTACCCAGAATGAGTTTTTTGAGGTTCTTTTGAGACCTCAATTGGGTAATGTTCGTAAAGGAATAGTAAACTACTCATATTTTGGTAACATTTTCTTTTAGACCTACTTAGTAAATTTTGAGTTTCTTTTGAGACCTACCTAAATTAAAGTATTATAAGTGAATAAATAGGATCCACCATCTCCACATTTATCATTATATGGTGGTATAAAAACCATCAAAATATGAGGTTTTATTATTGCCTATTATTGCTTTACTGAAATTAGCCTAATTTGTGAATCAGATGATCAACTGATATCGCACTTTGGAGCTATCCAATGCAGAGACAAGCTAAAAAGAGTGAACGTTGTGAGATGGAACGATTCATCCGTTCCGGGCCGCAGTGGATGCTGTGTGCCCAACCAAGGTTTGTCAGCGGAGCAATTAATAAGATGGTTACCCTCTTATTTAACATAGCCATGGAAAATTGCTAATTTTGGATGATTTTCCCAGCTAGAAACCTCCATTTATAGGGGATTTTCCATGGCTATGTTAAATATCCAGAGGGTAATTGTTTGGTTCGCAGCAATAGCTAGTTGTAGTCAACCGCAAATGGTAATCACTAACAAACAGTTAGTTGTTTTTTTCTTTTGGGATATTGTTGACTGTTATCGGCCTATTCTTGTCATATTGGTGATTATCATCTTGTCCATGAATTAGGACATGAAAACCAACTTGGAACAAACCATTGTTTTAGCGATGTTCTCATTTTGAAATAGGTCAACGGCTCAGTTCTCCCTGTTTCATGGGAAGCATTGGATGGCCGTACTTCAATACTTTTCGCTGTAACCAAAACTGCAATAGAATAAGAATACTGTACTAATCAGCTGAATCACAATTACAATCTATATATATATATATATATTGTATCATACTGTAATCATCAGCTAAATTCAGTTTTTCTTGCTATTCAATATTTGGAATAATCACCATGATGTTTGGTAGAGTTGAGCTAGTCAGCCAGTCTTGAAGGGCCGGCAATGTCAGAGGGGCCAGCGGTTTTGATTTTTCTTGACCCTGCTCAGGATGAGAAGGGATACCCTGTGGTTTCGTCAAACATTGCTTGCTGGAAAATCGTTCATCTAGTTCGATTTTTTTGGTTTGCAGTAACAATCGCCATTTAATGGGGATTTCCCAGCTTGCCATGTTTGATGAAAGTGTTTTTTTTTTTTCGGAGAACCATATGCCTCAGATGGGTACAACATGGTCAGGGGTGATTTCTGTTCCAGCCATGACAGGAAGAAAGCAGAAGGCCAGGCAATGCGTGAGTTTACTTGAAGAAAAACAAGGAAACACATCGAAATACTGTACAAGGTGAGGGCCTGGTAGATGGCTAAGTTTACTCAGTTAACAAACTTGGTTGAGATTGGTTGACTAGGGTCCTCAGGGGGGATACAACTATATAGTCTTATTCAGGTTTACAAACCAACTTACACCTGGGGGTCGTCACCTTGTACTTGTCCATTATAGAGAATTCTCTCAATGAGGATGTGCCATTGGCAGGTTAGATTACTAGAGGGATCTAGAGGGAAAACCATCATGGACCCCTACCATTTGGTAACCAGTTTGATAAATCCGTTTAGCTGGTAAAGACCCCATGGGGCTATTTATAGCCTCATCTATTACTGGTTGTGTCCCGTCAGTGAACTGAGGAATTCCATTTCCTGGATTGCCTTTTTTTCCAAACCCTAGTTTTGTTCCATGGTTGATTATGTCCTTTGATGCTTCGCAGACAAACCAATACTGCGAATACACACCAACTCACCAGCCCCGTTCTTGGCACAAGAATCCTACAGGCCAGGGATGCAAACGGGACCATAGTCTGACCATAGTATACCCCCCCAAAGGTTGGGAGATGTGGCCCTTGGAGCGGAAGGGAGATTTTGTGGATGGATTCACAGCTCAAATCAACTGCTTCAGATGCACTTTTGGGCACCCATCCCATGGTTTAGGCCAAAAACCATGGGCTTCCCATCCATTGACATCGTAAGGGTGATCCCGAAGTCACTACCATCTTTGTATCTTTTTGGTGGCTTGAAAAAACACGTTTTCTGGATTTTTTGGAGTCTCGGAACATCCACAGGGTCAAGTTTTTTGCACCAAAGTTGACGCACAGTCCATTTGGTGAAGGCATGTTTTTTGTTCCTAATCGAGGATGCAATGAACTATACTATTCATAGGGTTAATAAGCCATTCAATATCCCATTAGATACTCCCTTTTATTGTATATCCCACTTTACTACGGTATCCATAGGGTTCATAGACATTTCGGGACCTCACCTGGTTGGTGGCTTGACATATTTTGCATTGTCAAATGGAATGACAAAAAGATCCTTGCCAGATTTGTCAGGGGGCAAGAAACCAGTTCTTGTGGAGCTTTCCATAGATGGGGGATCCCCAATAGCTGGATGGTTTATAATGGAAAATCCATGAAAATCCAAAAAAAAAATGGATGATTTGGAGGTAGGCCCATTTTAGGAAACCCCCAAATATCCTAGATTCTTCCAGACCAAAATCACATCTTGCCATGGTTTCCGTCCTCGCGCTCTCCAGGTGTGAAAGGGAACTGCTGCATCAACGTTCCTGCTTTGTCCGGAAGCCTTTTTTTAAAGACTGGAGCTGAGTCAAGGTATTGGTTAGATGTACATGTATTACATCAAAAAAGACGTCTCCATATGTCCAGATCGGAAGATTCAGGTAGCGTCCGGGGGGGTTCATAAATTCCACTTCTGTGAGGTGTTGGAAAGTCTTGAAAAGCGTCCTGAAGGCCTGTGGAAAAACATAGCTACATTACTAGAGGGTGTATATATATATATACAATATATATATATATACAATATATATATATAATATATATATATATATATGTTATATATATATATGTATGTATATATATATATGTATATATACCCTCTGGTTATTTGACATAGCCATGGCAAATCACCATGTTTAGTAGGTAAATCACTATAAATCATCTATAAATGGGCCATCTATACCATGGCTATGTTAAATAACCACAGGGTATATGGTGAAATCTTGATGTCTTAGTCATGGTTTCATTTGTTTATTGGATTCAGCGCCTGTGGAATGGTCATCTTTGTTCATCATGAGGTCCAGGAGCGTCAAGAGCTACAAGAGGCGCTTGCGCATTTGCCAGTGGTTTAGCAGCTCAAAACTGCCAGTGGTTTGCCAGTCGTTTTTGATAAAATATATGATATATGGGTTTGTCTGAACATAGGCTAACCGGAAATCCATTGGATAATTTCAGACGCACCCATACTGTAGCTTGGATTAAGGTTCCTCCTTTGGGACAATCCAACATATGAAACCAAACCAACATTTTCAGGGGGTCCAAAAAGAACATGTTGAAAGCAGGGAGCAAGAAGAACGAGGTGGTCTCAAAACGCTAATCAATTCCCCAGTTCAGCCCTTAAACACCGCCAAACGAGTCACCATAGTGGATGTGGGAGATCAACATACATGACTGGCACCATAGCATGGGGGTTTCTAAAAATGAACGGTGTATGGGATTTATGCCGTTTTGAAGCAGGCAAATAAACAAGTGGAATGTACCATACCGGGTATGTGGCCATGTTTGGTATTGTTCGCAAAATATAGTGACTTTTCGGAAAGATTTTTGGCTAACCATGAATTTGAATGATATCGACATTTGCTGGTGAGTCAAACATCCCAAATTGGGCCCAAAGTGATGATCTCATACGTTTAACATTCCCAAATGTGTGGGTTGATTTGTAGTCCCAAGGTCCATGCAATATGATATGGATTTATTGGTTTAGAATGATTTATATGATTATATCACAGATCACTATCTATATTTGTTTTTATATATGTTTGCGACAGTTTGCACTGATATTTTCATTTTTATTTATATATGTTTTTTCCACTACATACATACAATTACATACACATATACGTTTAGTCGAAGGAAGTTTAGAAGTCAAACTTCCGACAATATGGACAGATGGAAAAGCACAGCCATGAAGAAAGTCAGCAGAGAGAAGATCAGAGATGAGAAAGTCAGAAGAGAGAAGATGCAGGTGCGCGAAAAGGTAGGAAAGTCGCGAAGCACTGTGTTTTTCCAATGTTTTGTGGCTCCGGAGGGTCGAAAANGAAAAGGTAGGAAAGTCGCGAAGCACTGTGTTTTTCCAATGTTTTGTGGCTCCGGAGGGTCGAAAAGGAGGCTCGCTAAAGCGGCGGGTGCGGAGACATGTCGGTAGATGAGAGATGAAAAATTGCACGCCGTTGTGGCGCGAAGCGCATTTGGAAGTAAAAAGTGTTTAGAACTGTCGGGTTCGGAGCACTTTTGGAAGTTAAGATGTCGAAAAGTGCACGGCGCTGTGGCGCGAAGCACATTTGGAAGTCAAAAGTGTTAAAAACTGTCAGGTTCGCAGCGCTTTTGGAAGTTGAGATGTCGAAAAAGTGCACGGCGCTGTGGCGCGAAACACATTTGGAAGTGAACATGTTAAAAACACCACATGCTCGGGCCACTTTTGGACGATTCGATGACGATTCGATGTCGAAAAAGTGCACGCCATTGTGGCGCGAAGCACATTTCCATCTCAAAAGTGTTTGAAACTGAGGGTTTCGTGACGATTTTTGAAGTTTGGATGTGAGTACGCCACAACTACAAGCACAAGCACAAGTACAATTACAACCACAACTACAGCTACATTACCACTACAACTACCACTACAACTACAACTACATCACCACTACAACTACCACTACGACTACAACTGCAACTACAACTACAACCACAACAACCACTACAACTACAACAGCTATACAACAACTACAGCTACAACTTNCTACAACTACCACTACGACTACAACTGCAACTACAACTACAACCACAACAACCACTACAACTACAACAGCTATACAACAACTACAGCTACAACTTCAACGACATGACAGCTACAACTACCACTACAACTACAACTACAACTACAGCCACAACAACCACTACAACTACAACAGCTACAACGGCTACAACTACAACAACTACAACAACTACAACAACTACAACTACAACAGCTACAGCTACAACAGCTACAGCTACAACAGCTACAACCACAACAACCACTTCAACCACAACTACAACTACGTTACCACTACAGCTCCCACTACAACTACAACTACATTACCACTACAATTTCCACTACGACTACAACTACGACCACAAAAACCACTACAACTACAACAGCTACAACTACAACAACTACAACAACTACAAATACAACAGCTACAACAACTACAACTACAGCTACAACTACAACTTCAACTACGTGACAACTACAGCTACAACGGCTACAAATACAACCACGATAGCCACTACAACAGCACTACACTGCACTGCACTACAACTAAAACTACAACTACAACTACAACAACTACAACTACAACCACAACTACATCTACATCTACAACTAAAACTACAACTACAACAACTTCAACTACAACTACAACCACAACAACACTGCGCTGCCTCCAGCCACTTGTCGGTCCATCAGTGGGTTCCCTCTGCCATCCATGCATTCACAGCAACGGGCTGCTCCTATAGGTTTCCTATTTTTGAAACTTCCGCCACCGAGATTGTGCGGTACTACTGGTATATGGGTAGTATAGATATGATTCTTACGATGTACACAGGTCAATGCACAAAGGGTAACTTCGAAGCACCTTTCCAACATCGAACTCGATCGTGCAGGAGTTCTGGATTGAGAAGCGACATCTCCTGGAAAAGGCGCCAACAATGTCGGCCAGGGAGTTGGTGCTGTTTCATATGGATATTTCATGATCATTTTCATAGGGGTTTTCAGATACCCATCATATGTCTATGCAAGTTGAAAGGCCCCCAGTGCCGTGATGTTGGTTGGTCTAGATTCACCCTATGAATACCAGTTCGATATATCCCCCATCGATGAGTGAAATGAGACATGCAACAACCAGTTCGTTGAAACCCCCATTCATCAACCATAGAATTCACCGAGTCATGCGTTTCAACCTAGCTGTCATAAACGGGGGCCTCACCTTGTAAGTTTGGGGGCCTGAAAATATCGGGGTCCCCACAGATATAGTTTGCGAAGTTGTTTTTTCAACGCGAACATACAAGGTTTACGGACGTTTATGAAAGATACATCGAACTAGGAACTAGTATTCATGGGGGGATATAGATCAACACACATTTCACCTTTGTGGGCACCGGCTATCACCGGCTTGTAGAGATTTCACCATGAAAAATGGTCATTGCACCCAGGGGGTTTGAACCATCAAAAGCAGGTCAAACTGAAGGAAACTGCGTCGAATTGTGTTTTTTTGCTGTCCACCGACTGGACAGGTACTTGAGCAATGGTCGTAAATCATAGTTCTAGCTCCAGGTTACCCATTCTGAGAAACTCTACGCATACCATGAATCCATCGTACTCCGGGCCTGCGTCTTTCTACCCAGGGTTTTATCAACCTGTTTGGATCTGTGTGCTGCATGTTTCACACCTGTGAGCTGACTGGTCGTGGTCATTCATACGTGGTTGGCATCGCATTCCAGGGGGGCAGTATCGTACTCCAGGGGAATCAGCGTACTGGAGATAACCTCCATCGCACTCCACAGGATCTAGCACACATACTGTCGGAGCATCGTACTCCACAAAGGGGACCGCATAGCACAGAAGCATTCGTATAGAGAAAATTTCAAAAAAAAAACGAACCTCAGGAGGTCGTTTTTTTTCAAAAAGCCCCGGAATATGATAATATGGAATATGGGGGAAATGTTGTTTTTACAAGCGTTTTGAACAGTTTCGCATACGATCGTATTCCATGAAATTTTGGTACTTTGGGCCTGTGGAGGTCCCTGGAAATCCCTTGGTGGGCTGCGGGGCTTGCAGGATGGAGTGTGGTGCCTTTGTGGGTATATGGAGTTGATTTGAGACCCCAAATTGATCGAAAATTTGTTTCAGGACTAGCCTCAAAATCCGAAATTCAGGAATGGCTACGCGTACCAGGGGGGGCAGCGTACTTCAGGAAGGGTTTGCAACTCCAGGGCTGTTCTTGAATTTGGAAAACTTGAAGTTGCACTCCATGGTCTTAACCTCAAGTTTTGGACCATTTAGGTTCGAGGAAAAAGAATCACCACCAAAGGTCATTCATGTCTTTCCAAATTTCCGGAGTTATTTTGGCATGGAATATGATCAGCCTTGGATCATGGGTAAGACTTTGCTAGAATATGGTAAAGCAATAGGATCCACCTTCACCACGTTTGCTATGTTTTAACCATGAAAAGGTAGGTGGTTTATCCTTTACTAACATGACACTTGTTTTTTGTTGCCGATTTTGATGATGTTTCATAGGACTAAGTCTTAACCAACTTGAAGCCTGGACTGTGACTTGCCAAGGGAATTCGCATGCCATGTACTTTGATGATCTTCTTGTGTCACATGTCACAGAGAAGGGGATCGAACCAGCAGAATGGCGCTTCACCAGTCAGTTTCCATCGGCTTCACCAAGTAATAATGTGGAACAACGTGTCTTTAGCCGCGGAAGGTGACACTGGCGGAATCAGCACAAGACCATGCTCTGCAGGCGAGATATTTTTGCGACGCGACCGTCTCATTGCGTTTGGAAATGGTGGCCCCTTGGAAAGTGGGCTTTGTTGAAAATGATTTAGACCAAAGGGCCCGGATTTTATGGGATAATAAGGGGATATGTACTAGTGCAAATATGTTATTCTGGATGTGTCTGAAAATTGTGGTTTAAGCATCAGAAACGGGATATATCGGGAGAATAAACATGGGATAAACGTAGCAACAAAAAATACGGAAACGTACGTATTGCTTATCAGTTTATTTTAACACATGTCAACAGGCAAACGATGATTGTTGCTTTCAGTCAAAATGGCACTTTAACATATTTGAAGTGGAACCTGATGAGGAACATTATGAGAAAACAATGAATTAATGTATGTTTCCCATAATTTTTGGACAAACCATTTTGCTCGTAGGATGAAAGTGGTTCCTGTTGATTTTCAATTTGTTCCTAGCAGATCTTACCCTCCCGGGGCAATCTTCACTCTGCCGCTCCCTTCCCAAGACAATGTGAAATGCCTCCATGAATGGATCCAAAATGATCCAAGGCGTTCTACCATGGCTTCGTTTGGAGGAACTTTTCATATGACAATGTGGGACCCCCTGCTGGAGAGCTAAGTTAGTTTGCCACTACCACAACTGTTGGGTTAATAGAGGATCATAGAGGATCTATTTGTAGTTATATGGGGATATAAGACGTTACAAACCAACTTAGAGCTGGTGGGCCCCACTTTGTAGGGGAAAGGGAGTGCTTCCATTTGCTCCGTATTGTCAAATTCAATCATCTTCCGAATCTGAGTCATATCTGGCCATGATTGACAATGAATATCATTTGGGATGGTTCGAAACCGCAAATCAATGCAAATCAGCCATGTTTCTGCCCGGCACCAAGTTGACAATGAGATGTTATGTCTTGAAGTGTCTTGAAGCTTCGGGACGCCATGGGACACCCAAATCTAGCATGTGGTGCCCGTTTTCACTTAAGACAGTAGACAACCAAGTTAGATGTGTGCTCCACAAGTCTTGAGAGGTTAATAGCCGATACAGAGCGATAGGGTTCATCCAACCTAGTGATGAGTTACAGCAGTGGTTCTCAACCGAACCATTCAATGAAAATCGAATTCACCAATATCACCACCTATTCCGTTGACCACTATTGGTGATTCACATTTTGTCATACACAATCTTAACATTCCGTGGTTAAGCAATTATTCCAACTTCATTAACCATTTCATTGCAGTACCCCATACTACCCCTGCAAAACGATGGAAAAGGTTCGATTCACCACTAATTTAAGTAGGTATGTTTGAGGTTTCTATCCTTTTTTGGGCTTGCCAGAACTATGTTCATCACCAAATCTTCGTTGTGGCCATCAGGCTGAGCGCAGAGCCATTTCCGCGGAAGAAAGGTGCCAGGCACACGTCTTGAGCTTCGGAGCTTTAAAGAATATGGGGATCTGGGTCATAAATAGCTCTTCACCATCAATGACTATGGGTTTTATATCACTGAATTGGTTTCAGGGAAAATTTTAACCGCAAACCTCTATATTTGATAGGGAAAACCATGGTTTCCGGTTTCGATTTTCCCTTTAACAAATCCAGTGATTATAGGGTTTGAAGTACCAAAGATATATAGGGATATATTGGGTACTGTTGAAAATTATGGTTGATGGATGCAAGCATATAATGTCAACCCTTGACTGATAAATGACGGTTTATTAATTAGATACTTAAATGGTACCACCCCAATGAAACAGCCTAGGGGTTAAATCCAGGGTTGACATTATGGGTTTTATAGGGTTTTAACTACCAAAGAGATTGGAATATAGTTGAGAAATTATGGCTGATGGATTATTTGATAGGGAATTTAATCAGCTTCTTTATTGGGGATGTATGAACGGACCCAACCTATCGACCAACATCTCGTATCATGGGATGCTTCATCCGGTGTCATCCAACGTGGCAAGCTGGGAAATCCCCGAACTAAATGGAGATTTATAGCTGGGAAAATCCTCTATAAATGGTAGATTTTCCAGCAAGCCATGTTTGATTCCCAGAGGGTAAAGCCCGTTAATTGATACTCTTTTTTTATTCATCCGGGCTTGGTATTAACTGGGATAGCCATGACGAATGTTATGAATTGTTGTGAGACCTTGGGAAACGACTCTCAAAGAGCATCAACAATGAGTAAGGCACGTGAATTTAACATCATGAGGATCAGACTCATCGAGGTTCAAATCGGTGATTTGAGCAGCATGGGAGGCTGGCGCATCAAAGTAGAGAGATGTCGGGAGTGATGCCCATTTGAGGTGATCCTCTATGCCGTGCGGTTGATGGTGAACCATGGATACAAACATGGTGACAATTCATGGTCAAAAAAGGCCTATGAAATGAACATGGGGATACCCCAAAATTAGATCAACATAACTTCTGAGAATGGGATACAGGATAGCCAAAACATTGATGCTCAACCCTGATGTTTTCAATATGCTTCCCTATTGGAAGGGCCATTTTGGGGGCTGCAACAAAGCACAACCGCAGGTCCAACAAAGCCTTCACCAAGCTGAACTTGAACGTTTGACCACGCGATACGAGAAGGTTTTGGGGCCCTGGAGGGATGGGTGAGCCATGAACAAAATAGAATTGACGTAAGGACTTATACTACTGGGGTGATGGGGCATAGTAGCGAAGCCGTTTTCAACCAACTGTAATTTAACATAGCTATTGAAAATTGCCATTTATAGTTGATTTTCCCATTAAAAATGGTGATTTTCCATAGCTATGTTAGTTTACCAGAGGGTATACAATGAGATGGGAAAAGGTTTTTTTTAATGGCTCAAGTGGTGGATGGAGCTGCTGTTGGAGCTGGCAATACCAACAAAACACAAGGCGTCCACAACGCATCTAAGATGGGCCATGGAATTGTGATGTATGATCAAAATGAACATACATTTGACAGCTTAGTAAGTCATATATATATATATATAGTGGTCTAGTATGTGTCAAGAAGTGCCACAGATCCGGGCTATTCATCATGAATCATCACAAGAACTATGCGCAGGGATTGACCAAATGAAACGTTCCTAGTTTTTTTCCGCATGTTGCAGAAGTTGACAGGTGCGTATTCATCGCAATTCGTAAGCATGTGTGGTGATTTATGCTGAAACAAAGGTGGTGCCCCTCAGCAGTGTTGCACTTGGTTTGTAACCACCATGAATCGTTTGGGTTTGATATCTCCCTGTGAGATTCACCCAGTACCATTTAAGCACCATCCCCAAGCCGATCGGCATTTGCTGTGTCCAGTGGTTGTTCGTCTTTGAAAAACCACCGGGCCACCGGTGGGTTTCCAAGGTGTTGCCTTTACTACAAAGCAGATGTTCGAGATGTTTGCCATTTGTTGCATTCAACTACCCTCCGCTAAACTCACATAGCTATCTTAAATTGCCAGAGAGCACTGCTCGGCTACTTCTGGTTAATAGGTATCCATAGGTATCCGAATATCCAATACTTTTGAAACCCAGAAACAATAGCACAGATTTCATATGATTTCATCAGATTTCTTTATATACACTATACACTATTTTCAAGCTATATATCCACCATTTGGGGACCAGGAAATCATGTAATAGCCATTTTCTTTGTAGCTACATCCACATTTTTATCCATTAAATCCAAGTATGATATTGATGATAACCACATTACATCCACGTTATCGCTACAAACGCAGTGATAATTGATGTTCATACACACACTGTATACATCATTTTCAATATTTTTCAATCTAATTATATCCGTCATATCCACATATTTGGGAAATGACTTCTTCGACTCGTGCCAGGATCTCTTGAGACGTTCCAGTGAACAGGCTGTGTTGTTTTTTGGACGTTTTGGGACATTTGGGGTGTCGAAAAATGGCGCTTGAACGATGCACATCTACAGTCGATGGGTTGGGCTGAATATGGAGTACCTGAAAAATGGATATTGAATGGGGAAACACATGGTTTTGAGCCATGAATTTCTGTGTGTTCCCATAATTGGTTTTTCACAAACCCCTCTGTGGCCATCATTTTGGGGGTGCCCTCTGGTAGGCGAACATTGCTGGCTGGAAAATCACAATGTAAAATGGGGAACTCATGGTAAACCATCGACTTTCAACGGTAACTTTACGCCCAACCCCCCCAGTTCGCCATAGTTCGCCCACATCCATTTGGGGCACATCTTGGGTTTCGGGGTTTAGGGTTTTAGGGTTTAGGGTTTCAAGGTTTTCTTGCGTAAGGGTATCGGTTTTCAGAGTTTTGGGTTTTAGGGTTTTATGATCATGATGATCAGAATATGATGATCATTGTGATGAGGTACAAGATTCGCGCACAGGTCCCTATGCTGTGTGTTACAAGATGAAAGCCATGATCATGGACATGTGCATTTTGTCCCACAAAACACAGTGTTTTTTGATGTTGGGACACGTCGTGGACGTCGGCGCAGGCACATAGAGGGTTTGCCCGTAATTTTACATAGCTATGTCAAATTACCAGAGGGCAGTAGTTGCATTTTTCGTGGAAGCGCTGTTGGTGAATGGCGGATGCTTCCAGCATTTACAGAATATATGTCTACTATATATATATATATATGAAAATATATGCGAAAATATGTATTCATAACAAATACATGCTTCCAAAAAACAACATTTGGATAGTTGACATATGTGATGACTGAATATGACTAAAGACTTAACTAGTGTCTATACTTGGTGGTTCATCCTACTTTGTAAGGGGGGTTATGAATTGAACAACCCTACTGATCCCAATCAGGAATCTGACCTATCTTCCAAGTGTCATGAGCCAGCAAGTAGCGATCTGTCAGGATATGTTTCCAAAGAGAAAGGCTGAACACAAATGCAGCTTGTGAGGCCAGATTGCTCTTGCGTTACGAGCGGGAGAAAGAGGACGCCAGATCATGGGGGGTTTGGGTGATATTTTGAAGTGGACAGTTGATCGGTTGATCCCCTGCAAAATTCCATTAAACTCAACAAATGGATGGTTGAATGATGTTGCACAAAATACCCAAGGTGGCGTTTTTAGTTCCAGAAAGCTAGCAAATAATATGACTTGAGGTCTTGAGTTTTTTTTTCCGTAAACATCAAAGAGTTGTCGATCCCGCGATGATCGCCAGGAATGGGCAGCTGATTGGAAAGAGGTGCATGACATTATGCAGCCATTGATTCAGAACCACGAGGCCGGGTAAAAAATAGGGGGCATCCCAAGTTGCCCAGTCGAGCTGCTGAGCTGCCGAATCATGGAATCATAGGAAATCATAGGCCATTGAGGTTGCTGGTAGCCCGTCATTGAAGTTATTGTGGGGGATTTTCATGGATTTTCCAACTTAAGCCATGTTTGATGACACCGGAGGGTGTTTGTTGTTTGGTGGATGTTGATCCTTTCATTTTTCAATGTTCAACCATATGACTGAAATGATGATCCCCAAGAAAATCTTTGCGGAGGAATTGAACAGTTGCTTTTTGATGGGTTTGGAGAGAAGGTGCCAGACACCCAAGGTTTTTGATTCAGCGGGTCTAAGCCTTGAGAATTTCTTGATCAACATCCTATTTGTACTTGGTTGCTGTACCTTAATGTACCTTACATATACCTGTGTAAAAGCAAGAAACTCTACATTCCAAATTCCTGTTGGTGAACCTATCTTTATAAATGTGGGTTCTCAACAGTACCATTCATGAACTGAGGATATTCTGAGTTGTTCTCCCAATATTTTTTTAACACGCCATTCACATAAGTTTCTTGTACATAGCCCCCTCCCACTGCCTGTTGGTAGTAGGAACCGTTGATAGGCAATCGCGGTCACTCTTAGTAGCTTGGGCCGATTTGGCTGGTCGAATCATCAAGTTTGATCAATTTTGAGTTGAAATGAAAACAGATTCACCATACGTGCTTGATTTGGATTGTGTATTTGGAATACATCCATATCCCACATTGCTGCAGACACTATGGATATACATCCAGACATACAATATATCATGAATCCACCATATAATCATCCACTTGTATCTAAAGGGAACATCCATATTCCCATTGCAGACAATCCATATAGACCGAGTGGGGATTGCATCCATGTACCAGTGCATGGATAAATGAATATGTTTTACATTCAAACAATCCATATTATATCATTGTATATTGTATCATCACAATCATTATTATACATGATGTATGTGTATATGTATAATTACATATGGATAATCTACCAGTGTAGATATGGAACGAACAGTGACTATATCCATCCCTGGTTTGGCAGACGATTGGGATGAAAATAACGTCTCCAAAGCCCAACCCAACCCCTCTGGATGTTGGCAATAAATTCGATTGTATTTAATGTCACCTATATCCCAGTATTTACTGTAGAGATCTGTAGAGTTTTGTGTTTCATGCTTAAATTCTCACGGTTTATGGCTAAATCACCATGTGTTCTTGTTAAAACATGCTAAATATGTTTCTTTTTGTGGTTAAAATTGCTTAAATCCTCATGTTTCATTTATAAATCCACATCTTGTGCACATATATTTCTCAAAAGAAACCGCCTCTCCACCCATACTCTACTTTATCGCCCCCAGGCAGCAGAAGCTCAAAGGGTGAGCCGCCAAGCCGCCGCGCAAGAAGGTGTGGGCCCCATTCAAAAACCATGGTTTATTGGTTAAGAACTAGGGATTTACATGGGTTTTAACCATGAAACATGGAGATATGGAGAAACATAAGATGATCTATAATATAACTGAAGCACAGCATGGTTGATTGGTTCATTTGAGACTTGTACTACATTATACTACCTAATTTATCGGGGAGTATGACAACCCATAGGGAAACGTATCGCTCACTTGGTGGTTCACCGGCAGCGATAGCCATGGGGGATGTGTGATCCGAATTCTGTTTGTTTCTGACCCCATCAAACTCGTTCGAGATATCCAGCATAAATCCCGGTTAGCCTACCCTCTGGTAAACTAACATAGCTATTGAACATGGCCATAGAAATAGTGGATTTTCCCATGAAAAGTCGTGATTTTCCATAGTTATGTTAATTTACCAGAGGGTACTTAAAAGGACCCCTCACCTGTCGTTGGGAGTGCCCTGCACAACATTGCTGCGAAAGCAACAGAAAAATGAGGGCTTGAATAAGTTTTAGTATGAAACGCTGGGAATTCAAGATGATTTAAGTGGATAATATAGAGGTTTCCTAAAATGAGGGTACCCCCCAAATCATCCATTTGAATAAGATTTTCCATTCTAAACCATCCATTTGGGGCAACCCCACTTTTGGACCCCCCCCCATGCCTTAGAATCAGAGGGATGAAGATCCATTTTTTTTCTTTATGGGTCAAACTTGGGTTATTTGCCAACCCAGTTGTTGTGGATGATGGGTTGGTCGCAAGCCATGATAGCCCAATTTACGACGTCATTATAAACAAGGAAAAATACGAGGACAAATCACCCATGCGCTGGAGTAATTTCGATACGATCCCCGATTCGGTGGAAATCTCCAAGCCAAGCTGCGAATATGAACAACATGTAGGAATCAGAGATCAAAAAAAAGGAGGACATTTGCAGAATCAAAACCAGCAGGTCAACTTGCCAGCTTTCGGTATGGACTGAGATTTCTCAGCGACTGACAATGTCAACAATTCCAGGACACCTGCTAAAGATGGATTGTCTCAGCAGAGAACTGACATACAACATGATGCCCCCCATGCACCCATTATTGGTTTAGTTTCACCCCATGAATACTAGGGATGTATCTACCATAAACCCTAGATGTACTAGTGACATAAACCAGCTTAGCGATTTGGCTCATGAAGGGGTCATATCCTCACGTTTAAATGTGAAACATCAATGTCAGGCTTTTCCAAGAGCCTTTTTTTGTGCTTAAACCCCCTGGGCTCTAACCTTCAGGCTTCACTCTAGAGATTTTCAGGAGTAGGCCTGGATGCTCACAGATCAACAGGTCTCCAATTGGGTTTTGTCTGAAGAATGTTTTGAAAGATCATGTTGGTTCCTCATCCTTTCCCCAAGCAGCACTTGCCAGATATTTGGAAGTTATTCTACATTTTCAGACACACCCCAAAGATCATATTGTTCGTTATATTGATCCCATTCTATCGACATGATTGTTGCAGTATGGGTAAACAACTATCAAGAATCCACTATTATATCCGATTGTTATAGTTAATCTCAGTTATATAATGTTTCCAATTAGTTATATATATAATATATAATTAATGCATATATATATATATATGTACTGTATATATTGTTTTTTTCTCCCATCATAGTTATTTCCATTCTTAGTATATCCCCCACGTTTGATGTTATCCGCCACATGGTTTCTGGCCCGAAAAAAGAAGCCAAGGACACTGAATTTCCTAGGGATCCCACGCACCAGATCATTTTTTTCTTCCTAGATTTGCTGATTTGTTTTTTTCAATAAGAAATCCATTGCATGGGGTATTCAATTCGGAATACCCTCTGGTTATGACTAACACTTCGCCATGGATGATAAACATAGTGATTTACCCATTAAAGATGGTGGTTTTCCACAGCTATGTGAAATAAGCAAAGGGTATATGTTTTTCTGTTGGCAACGTTCCTGGATCGCAAATCCCAGTTTTTGAGTGAAAGCATCCACCGACCATCGACCGTCTTAGCCTATGAAAACTAAAATACTTTGTGGATTCGGCATTTACATTCTCGTCCTAGTGAGAAATTCTCAATAAATGGAACGACTGAATCTCCCACTATTTCTACGGCCATCAGACGATGGTTTTCAGCCGAAAAACGTGCATGGCTGGGTGACACACCCAAAAAACATTCACTGCTACCCAGTCTTTGGACGCTACTCCGAGTAAACATGTATGGCAAACCTCCCTGAACGGGAAACCTACCATCACCAGGGTTCTTGACCAAATACGAAGTGGCATGATCCTCCAAAGTTATTCTCTAAACAACTGGCCACAACAGGGGTGTGTTCATTGTTACATCTGCACTTATGTAAATGGATTGTATCATGCCAAGCACAGTCATAGCTTAAACTTAAACGTTAACCATCCTTTAACCATTATTGACAATTCAGCCTACATTGAGCATATTTTAACCGCCATTTTGTGGGATATGAATGCTGAATTGGTGTATCAAAGATGTTGTTCAACCATCCAATTTAATAAGGTGCTGGTCATTATCACCTCATCTTCAACCATTTTATCAGAGGATTCATGTCAAAACTCACTTGTTTTTACCCTCCGGTGTTGTCAAACATCATCAAACATAGCAATGGAAAACCCCCCAGCAATAGTTCGCTGGATCCACTTCTTAACCTCGGTTGATTTCGAGGATGTTTCAACATGTTCCCATAGTTTCCTTTGATTTTTCCATGTTTAGAGAGGATTTTCCCATTTGTTCCAATGACTTTCCTCTGAATTTCCCATATTTTCCGCGTGGATTTCCCAGCGGCTCGCCATGTTTGATCAGCCTCGTGACCTGACGGTTGAAACCTCCCAAGGTCTGAATCTCTTCCAGCAGTTTGCCCAGCTGAAGGAGCTGGAGACCAGAGAGTTGAGGTGGGCTTCTCCATGGGGAACAGGGGGGAGAATACACAGAGATTTTATATGGGGCGAAAAACATGGGCATTGGCAACACAGTAGATATTTAATGGTATTTATGGTGGATATAAAATGATATTTAAAGCATCTAGCAATATGCACATGTAATTCAACTGTTTTTGTGGCGCCATGGGGAGGTTTGGGTCAACTCTACCGGGACCTTATGGGTTCTGGTCTCTCTTCATATTTCACCCTTGGCACCGAAATCATAGGAATTGAATGGATCATTGACTCCAACCATGGCATCAATGGGATATAGAATCTCAACATATCTCAACTAAGTGGGAGGTTATGGGAAATTTATCGATCGGACATGTTATATTGACCAACAACAATGACGGTTTAGCCAACATTGTTTTTGCATGTTTTTGCTTTAAGCGGCAATAATGATGATTCAAGCAACAGGTGATTGAACCGGCAAAAAAATGATGATTCAACCAGCACAACTGATGATTTCATCAACACAAACGGTGATTTAAAGAGCAAAATTGGTGATTTAAACAAGCAACATGGTGATTTAATCAACAAAAACAGTGATTTTAACAAGGTTGCACCCCTGCTTACAAGTGGGATACGCAGTGTTGATCCACTTCTAACTAGGACTATCACCAGCCAAAAGGGAACATGAGCAAGATCTCGGACTCGGAATGGAAATAATGGAAATCCATTGGTTTTTCTGTGAGAATCGACTACCGAGAGGTAAGTTTTCTCTTTGCCATTCTGATGGGCAGAATGAACTAATTAGCGAGTTCAAGCACGCTTTTTGCTCGATATGTAAGGTTTGACCTAAAAAATAAATGATCTGGAAAAGAAAGATTATGAGTTTCACATAATCAGAACTTGAAACAACACATTATGATGATCTTCAACAAGCTTTCACATAATTGGATGGTTTTGGTTTTCAAACAATGTGACCATTTGCAGCATTTCCTCCAAATGGTCGAGCTGAGTCCAGCTCAGTGGTCGAGCGGAAGTCTGCCTGTATGAGAGTATGAGAGAGTATGATCGTTAAGAGAGGATGTCGAAATGGGCCATGAAATGGGCCATGGGGATATTTTCCATGCCTCTGCTGAAAATAGTGGATACACCACAAATTGCATGTTTCACATAAATTGAAGCAACTCCTCCATTTTTTGGGCAAATCCGCATCATGATTGTTGCTTCTATATCCTCTTGCATCCCATATTATATCCCTATAACTTCACATTATCCTCCGGTAATCGAACATGGCTTGCCGGAAAATCCACCATTTGGTTCGATCATCTTCCCAATAAAACCTCCAGTTCGTGGATTTCCCAGCTTGCCATGTTTGACTATAGTGGGTACCCTCTGGTAAACTGTTACATAGCTATTGAAAATGACCATTTTTAATGGGAAAATCCACTATTTCTATGGCCATTTTCAACAGCAAACTGTTAGTTTACCAGAGGGTACATCCCTATATACTTTGGTCGGTTGTTATCTCCGCTTTTTTGAGGCAAGCCTCGATCGCCATGAGATTGGAAGCAGGTTCCGGGCAGTCGGGATGATCATGGGGATTTATTGAGCGGCTCAAAAACACCGCAGTTGGGGGAAAAACACTGGTTTCCTGTAGAACCAATCAATTGAGATGAGCTATTTCTTCGGAATGTAATCATCACTTATATAGGGTTTAAGATGGTTTCAATATGTGTTAATCATGCCGATCATGCCAAATATGGGGAGATGATTGATAAATGATGATTGCATCTGGTTGGTTGATTATAGGGGATTTGAATAACCAATAGATTGGGGACTGTTACAACCCAGCAGGGGAATCCCTCACCAACCGCTAGAATGAAATACCAACGTCTGACAGAGGGTTTGAACACTGGTCAAATGATGTCTCGACTGAATCCGGGCTGGGGTCAGAGAAAAAACAGGTTGAAACAACATGGTTTTTACAGGTGGGTTTTCAGTTTCGATAGTTGTTTGTTGCACATTCGGTGAATTTGTTCTTTGTGTTTTCAATTTGCCCATATAATTGATGGGATGTATGGATGTGTCATCTTGCAAAGGTGAAACATCGCGGAGATATGAGCTCTTGGCCTGGCATGTTTCATCAACAGATTCATCATTTGGATACTCACGTCGCTACCTCACTGGAACGATGGTTAGCAGGATTTAGTAGGGGTACCCTCTGGTAAACTAACATAACTATGGAAAATCACAATTTTTTAATGGGAAAATCAACTATAAATGGCAATTTTCAATAGCTATGTTAGTTCACCAGAGGGTAGCAGATGTTAGCAGGATTTAGTAGGGGGAGGTATCCCGCAATAGCCGACACTGTCAGGTTCCGCGGGGGGTCGGCAGGGGACCGAAGACGGGTAGCCGACTGAAGATGTGTAGCCAACCTTTTCAGGTTCATTAGTGAAATTTGTCATGATTTGTCCAGAACATGTTTTTTATCACTTGATGTAATTCTATGCTGATTTTATTGGTGTTCATATCTCCATCCCCTTTTTAAATAAAAAGATATGCAAAGGGGACGTCCCAGGAATATTCATCTCACCAGCTAGAAATCAGCCGTTTTTGCAGTGTATCTGCGGTAGATTGGCCATGCTTTGGTTCACAGGTTTCTCATGGCAATTATCATCATCTTCCGGATTGGAATCACCATAAAAGAACGGGGTTTTCATATGTTTTCCTGCCTATTTTCAGTACAAATCTGTGGGAAAAGTTTGCGCAATACCAGCCATGCAACGAACATGACATGACAACCGTGCAAAAGATATAGAGGGTTGCAAGATTACTTTCCTCTAAAGATAAACCATGTTCAGGAGTTCAGGGTCTATGTTAGTTGGAGATGGTATAGAAGTGTTCCAAAGTGTTCAAACAACTTTGCTGAGCACAACGCCCTGAGAACGAGCTGGATCTCGTGCTGAATCTGGAGCCGGATCTGCGGAGCATCAGGAGCAGAGTTGCGAGGTGCTTCCAAGGGGGGTTGTCCACTTTGTTCAAAGAACAGATGAAGATGACTAGAACATGAGAAAATGATGAAAATGATGAACCCACAAAATATCTATCTTCAATGTATTTTCCTATTTTATTGTTGTAATTTAAACTATGGAATGTGGTCTCTTGATTTTCTCGGGACTTGACTTATGGATACCTATGGAGGATATGACCCAGAGAAAATCAGGATTGAAACTATCCACATATCCACTATCCCATGGTTGCTAAGGTTGCATTTCAACTGTGATCATTTTCCCATGGAAGTTGCTTGCCAAAAACAGAGATCGACCCCATCACATTGAGCATATCATTTCCCAAAGAACTGCCGAGGTGCTTCACGGTGCCGGAAGATGTACCAGCTTTTATATCAAACATGAGCTAGTTTTGGAATTTATATTAACATACCAGCTGGGTATTTTTCTGCAAGGTGCCCCAGTTCGTGAACGCTAAGTTGGTGAACATAACTCCAATTTCACGATTGGGTTTATGGTAGATATATCATGATATATCGAACTAGTTAAAATTTCACTGCGGGGGCACCACCTGGTGGAATATTTGATGTACATCTGGGTAAATCTGGTAATTTGACCAGACATGGAGCATTTGGGATCCAGACATGGCCTCAGGCTGAGCAACTAGAAGCTCCGGAAGGTGGTCCAGGGCGGAATGAAAATGGCCCTGTTGATGGGATTTAACTACAGGATTTTATAGGATTTTATGTGTTTTTCTTTTTTTAGGATTTTATAGGATTCTATAGGATTTTACAAGAGTTACAACATGTTACAACCATCAAACATGTAGGGGATATAGTTGATAACTCATGGTTGGTTATGAGATACAGGATGATACTTCGTGGTTTAAGAATTGGATTATGAACTATACTTTACGGGGAAACCATTTTCAACCAACTAGCATAATGAGATGGAACAAAGGTATTTTTAAAGGTTCAACTGATATCTACAGAATTGGATTAGGGAAACAAATGCCGAACAATTTATGGGTAAAAAAATCATGTGTGAATTTTCGGGACACCAATCCATTGATACATCTTACTTTTTGGTTAAATCCTGATTCTTTGATGTATCAGTACATGGTACATATTGTTATACCCTCCGGTGATTTAACATAGCCATGGAAAATCCCTTATACTGTAAATGGAGGTTTTAATGGGAAAATCATCCCTTCATGTTGTTTTCGAAAACTCAATTCAATGATTTCCCAATACCATGATGAGGTCGTTGTCGGAACCCCCCATTCATACCGTCAGGTTCATAGCTCCAAGTGGTCTCGGTTGCAGGAATGGGGCGGAACCACTAGGACTAGGAGATGTCTGCGGTACATGCACAGACCCTCCGGAAAAAGAAACATGGTAATGTGATTTTTTTTCAATTAAAGAAACTTTTCCCAGCTCGAAACCTCCATTTGATTATCGGAAGGTATATTCTACTGATTCTACTGTAGATAAATATATAGATCAATGCAATGTTCAGTACATCGTTGGCTCTATCCCTGTGAATGGTGCTCACACCAATCTTGGTCGGTCAATCGCACCTGAGGTGGAGTAAGTGCCATGCAATAAGTTGGGCCAAAGATGCCATTGTACATAGGGATGGGATCTGTTGGATGCGGGCAGAGATGTTGGAAGCAGGGGCATTTTTTTCGGTCAACGGAAGTCGATGAATTTCTGGTGTTGATAAAATGTTGCATTGGGAGTTTCCTAAGATGGAGGATCCCCAGTCACCATAGGTTTCAATAGTAAAATGGTCTGATGACTTGGATGATTGAGGGGTAGCACCTCCCGTTTTAGGAAACCTGGAGCTAAACATCGACTTTGAAGCGGCAAGTAAAATTGCTCAGCGAACATGGAGAATTTCGTGAGTCACTGCCAGTAAAGGGCTGGAGACTGGTGGACTTTCCTGAAGTTGGTGGATGATGGAAGACCTGGAAGACCAAAGATTGCCGAAGATCTAGAGATTGGTCTACTAGTAGTGGATCCATTTATTTTAGGAGCCGATTTGTTGGGGGTTCTGTATCTAATATGATCGGGGGATGTGGTCTAGTCGGGAATTTCGTAGAACAAGGTAGAATAGGATTATCATCTAGAAATAAGATATATATATATATTATATCATTATATTCTTATAGATTCCTTCAAAGCAGAAGATTTCAACGCAACAAACATATCTGTAAACGCATCGTTCAATATGCCCTGGCGGAGGTCATCTATAGCATCTAGCAGAGGAACCCGAAAAAAACAGCGACAGTGAAGAACGCTGGACCGCTGGAGCGATGCAGAAACATCGGCATCGAAAAAGACGTGGGAAGGGGGTCGATGCGAAGCCACAACTAGGATGTCCGTCTAGTGAATTTTCCTATTGGCATCTGAACAAATTTTGCATGTATTGATGAATTTGATAATCAGACTTAACATGTTCAATCCCAATCAGGCCCAAAAATTGGGACTGGATCAAATCAACGGATGAATATTATCGGGATTTACACCAAGATGAGGATACCCTCTGGCAATGACACGTGGAAATGAGAAAATACCCCATTCCCCATGTCATCTTCAAATGGACAAATGGCTCGTTTTGCTGGCAGACATTTTTCTTCGGATTTGTGGGGCTTGGAGGGGTCTGGAGCAAGAACTGTTTCTTTTCAATTTTCAAACTCTGGCATTATAAGGCCCTTTTTCATGGATGAATGTGTATGGACTGGGTCGAAACCCACCAGCATTTCCAGATTTCATGGCGCCATATTGTCAAGAACCACCATACCAGTATCAATGCATAACATATGTATCGGTTCAGACTTTAATGTACACGGTCGGAAGCTGGGTTATATATGGTTTCCATACCCGCTTGTAATCAAACATACTCGTAGCAATGGAAAATCCCCTGTAGTAAATGGAGGCTTCAATGGGAAAGTCCTCGAACTAAATGGGGAGTTTTCAGCTGCAATGACTGATTACCAGAGGGTAAGCTTCCCATGACTGGATTCTTGCATCCAAAATTTCTGTCGGTGAGTCGTCATGTATTTTGTCCCTGTTTCGTCCCCCCAGTAACCTTTTTGTTGGTATAGTTTCACCCAACTCCAGCCTTGTCAGCCTACACACCTCACTTACTCTATCACTCGGCTAGGATTATGATTGTTATGGTTGCCATGTCTATGATTTATCATAATTTATCATTGATATATAGTTGATATATCGGTCAACAGCTTCCCAAGCGGCCCTTTCAAAATGGCGGCCCGAAATTGGCCTGATCCCCAGGGCCACGGCTCGAGTGCTCTACGTGGGGTTTCCGTACGGCCCGGGCACGGCACACTTTCGCCATGGCGCGGCCCCTGTCGCAGACACCAAGGCGAAATGGAAGTGGGTCCCACCAACCTATCATTCTTGACATGAAAAATAGCCCTATTGAATCCTATTGATTGGTTCTAAAAGAAACGATTATAGCATATTATAGCTAGTTTGGTGCGGATTATGAACTAACCCATACTCAATGGAAAACCTATCGAAGAACTAGTATAATGATACGGGATAGGGGTACTTTGTCATAGCTCACACTTTGTTCATCTGAAAGAAGAACATTTTGTTAGGGATACGGAATCTCTCAACTAAATCCTCGAAGAAAAAAGTGAAACAGCCGTTGCAACAAATTTCTGGGTTGGCTTGGCGGTTTTGCTGAAACAAACAAAACATCTTTCAACGGTATGACTGGGAAAATTATCCCAATGACGAGCATAGTTTTCAGTTTGAATTCACCAATGTTGGACTCGAGAGAAGGTGAAACACTAACAAAAACATTACAGTACTAAAATTGATATTTTCCAGCAAAATCACGTGGTTTTGGATGTTTTTCTTTGCACAGGAAGCGCCGCTCGGGGTCACAGCTTGGTGTGGAGGATGGGCAGATGTGGGCAGACGTGACGAATTTTGGAGCTGGAGGTCTCTAGGTGGGTGGTTCTGCCTACCAGCAGAACCCTTGGAGATGTAGCTTTCCCCCCAAAAAAGGGTTGGGAACCCCAGATCCTATGCAAAGCTCATTTTCCCCATTGAGCTTGCCGTAAGTTGGGGTAAATCCACCACTTTTGGACACACCCAGAACCCTTGTCAGAATGTTCGTTAAAAATCAATAAAACTCGTGTGAATATAATGTTATATATTATATCATAGACTAGACTTGAATGCCACTAAGCTATACACCTGTAAGAAAAGGGCATCTTTTCTCCCCATGTTTTTTTCGGGGAAACAGCCCCAGCACCCAGCTCTCCTCCAATTTCCAACAGTCACACGGTGTTGCGCCGTTCGCATGTTGCGAGGAGACACCTGAAAGATGTCCCAAGCCTGACAAGATCAAAGATGAGGCCAGCTCCGTTGCATCATTTCACCTCTTTGTGAAAAAAAGCAATGCGTCATTTTTTTCAGGCGGGATTTGGTGCATTGTTAGGCGGTGGAACATTTTTTGTTGGCGAGGCTCTTCAAGATTAGGTTGGAAATTTGCGTAGGAAGCTGATCTGTTCAGGCGACTTCTGCCAAATCCATGTGGGAACAGTGCGGATGCTGAGCGATGCCGGAGCCGATTTGGTCATTGAGGTCGAAGATATCAATGTCAAGATGGGGATGCCAACAAAATGGTGGCCCCCTAGATACCTAAGTTATCCTAAGTTCACTTACCTTTGCGAACTCTATAGTTTATTGGGGATACGGGATATCGCTATAGTGTTCATTGGTTTCAGAAACCAACAAACATGACTGGGGGCCTCGTCTTGATATCTGTAGAAAGAATGGAAAGAAAACATCATATCTTCGCAGTGCATTCGTGTGAAGAATCTAGCTAGCAGCTATACCCATCAAGTTTGGTAAATTTATCCATAGTTATCATATGTTATCATGATTCACATCAATGTTTGGCAAATTGATCCATACTTATCCTATCCCTTTCTTGCTTTTCCCTTCTTGTGCCCCCTTTTTATGGTCAGCTGTGGGTCAGTAGGGGCAGAGGAAGCCGCGATGCTGGATCCCTGCAATTCTTGAGGTGGGGCGTCGTCGATTATGGTGCCGCGGAAAACACGGAAGGGAGGGTGCAGGTGAGAGATGATAATTCAATGGGTAATACGGTATAACTATATGGTATTTCAACCCCCATTAGTTGGGATATAACCTCTATGATTCACTATGGTTAAACGTAATGCATATATTAAATATGTAGAACTCACCTCCAAGTCGAGATATGTCGAGATGACAAATCTCCCTGGTAACAAAGGTAGACCCTGAAAATCCCCAAGTTGTAGTGGAAACTCATTTGAGGGATGGCAAGCATCCAAAGTCTCCATTTGTCAGGCAAAACACAGGATTTTTGGAACAAAAGATGGGCTTCAACAGGCAGAATGTGACTTTAACAGTTTGATGAGCGAGAATAGGAACCCACTGCTGAGTAGGATCATTTCATGTAACTTCATTTACAATTTATGGTGAGATAGCAAGCGAATCAGCTGCCAAATAGTTCTTTGTGCTACACGTCCAAGATTGGCAATGATTGGCCGGTTATTTTTGTTGCCATTTTGATGGAAGACTGAAAAGCGGAAAACTGATGTTTGTTCATTTTTAAGGCATCGCGGCATCTAGGCTTTGAATGAAAATGGGGTTGTCACAAAAATAAGGCAATTAGATAAAACATGAATGTTGACTTTGACATCGGTTTCAGGGAGGGGACAAATCTCCTTTTTTTCTGTGTACCACTCTGATGAGCCATGTAGTTGCTCCTTTCCCTTGTGTTATTTGTGTTTTTTTGTCGCACATCGCCCCATCTTCCTACATGGACAAGAAAAGGTCCAAACTGGGCCCACGTTTAATACCAAACTTCGGATTTAAATGATCGAACAAAGCTATGGAACACCAGCATTTGTGTATGGCGAAATCACCTACAAACGGGTAATTTTCCATAGCTACGTCAAACTACAGGATAATTCATTCCGTTCTTTTTCCCAGGAATTCGTCGATTTTCTGAGTTCCAGTTAGGTGAGTGGCACATTGCCCAGAAGGATCTGAGAGGCGCCTTTCTCAGGGGCAACTTGAAGGTTTCAATTTTGGGTCATAACTCATAATTCATAGGATGTTGAGACTTTTGATAGCAAAAATCAATGAAATCAAAGTTTTCAGCACTGTTTTAGCAGAACATATTATAATTATATACAGGTTTTAACCGTGTATATGATGGTCAAAAACCTAGCAGTTAGCAGCCATTTGCTCAGGGTATATCAGGGTATCAAAGTCTTGGGACGAATCCCTAGAGCCCACATAGAGGTTTTTTCTCCATGATGATGGTGGGAATCCGATATATATCTGTGATGGCGAGCATGGCCTTGATAAAGCCTTGAGTTTGGAGGGATTTGGGGCAGAAAAACCATGAAAAACCCACGACTTGATTCACAACTTGCAAGAGGGGTGGAGAAACAGATACAACAAACCATGGTGAAGGATGGTTCCCAGAGGTTCTACTGTATGGCTTCATACATCTTCATACCGTTTTTGCTGATGATTATTATGTGGATCATGTCTGTTTGGAACTTTTATCAGCGAATCGGTGTACGGATGTGAACCCCAGCAATGATTTGGGTGGTTGAGCCCTACTGACAAAGAAGTAAGATCCAATTTTTGGAGGGACCATGAAACGACAAGTATGTGAATCCACCAGTTGATGATCAGTGAAAGTTGATCTTTGGGCTGTTGAATGTTTGGGGCAACCCATTTTAGTAGCAGATGTCTTCAGTTTTTGTTGGGTACCCAGCCTCTTGGGCTTTTTTGCGCAGGCCCAATGCGTGTACATCTTGGCGATGACCGAGACGTTTCTTCCAAGCAACTGTGGCCTATTGCCCGGGGCCCAGCAGCCTTAGAGAAACTGAGATGCATCCCAGTCTTGTTGCATTTTTTAAAAGGGAAAATGATGCTACATCATCATTCACCAGTGGCTGGAATGGGCTCTTCCCCTGAAATTGTCAGAGTTCCAACTGTCCCTCCTGGGAAATATGCTACAGATTGACTCCTTGGTTCCAAATTCATGAGCATCCGCCGCTGTGGATTATCCTTCGGAAAACACCCTGTGATCTGCAGGATGCTGAGTATGCTGCAATTGGGGAAGGCGCTGCTGAGATTTTCTGAGTCGGTGATTTTTTTTTCCCCAGTGGTAAGACCTCCATCCAGGGAGATGTGGCAGGCAACGTGGAGTCAAGCCGCTGTCCAGGAGAAACGGAGGCCACGTGAAGGGAGCGATGCGGGGTGAGCCCCAAATGGGATAGGAAAGCAACGAGTTACCTTGGGGTGTTTCAGGTGATTTGTGATTTGTCCCACTAGGAACTTGTCATTTGGGGAATCTAAAGGGAGTTTGTTTTGGGGGGTTCGAAGTTACTTGAGCAAATCCAAGAATGGGATGTCAAATCAGGAGGATTGACCTCTATCAAAGATGATCCAAAAAAATAGCGACGACTGAATGTTCAACTACCCTCTGGTAATCTAACATAACCATGGAAAATCACCATTTATTGGAAAATCCACTATTTCTATGGCCATTTTCAATAGCTATGTTAAATTACCATAGGGTACGTGAACAATCAAGATTCTATGGGGGTATGCAATTCTCATGAATTCATGGGGATTCAACCAACCTCCATGGCAGTAGATGGCGTGAATTGGTGGAATGAAGTGAGAAACATTGACCATTTTATGGGTCTACAATGGAATAGTTGGAATATGTTGGAATAAACTAAACCAATTTAAAGGCGACCCTTGAATAGTAAATGCTTTACACACCCTTAGACTTGTGGAGGGCGGATTGGTTGATTCCATTTGATTCCCATGAAATCCCATGAACTCGTGGGACATAAAGCCAGCCATTCATGGAGATAAGATTTATCCTGACCAACTAGCTCATAGGAATTGAGTGGATAAGTAACTTCAACGATTGATGGAATATAAAACGCTATAATACCCTCTGGTAAT
This sequence comes from Symbiodinium sp. clade C Y103, assembly GCA_003297045.1. Lineage (NCBI taxonomy): Eukaryota > Dinophyceae > Suessiales > Symbiodiniaceae > Cladocopium > Cladocopium sp. clade C. Next base: position 187,871 of record BGPT01000103.1, read on the forward strand.
CAAACATGCAATGGAAAATCCACCATTTATAGTTGATTTTCCCATTAAAACCTCCAGTTATAGGGGATTTCCAATTGCCATGTTTGATTTCCGGAGGGTAAAACCATTTACGGAAATACACTGGGGATAGAATCGGATAGATTGGATCGGAGAACTGGGGTTGCGCAGACTTGGAAGTTTCTCACCATCTTTGGATGGTGAAAACTCACCCAGCAGAACGGAGGGTCGGCCAACCAAATGTGGGATCAATATCGAGGAAAACCGACCGGATGGGTTTCTTTGATGGTCATGATGGGATATTCAGTCCCCTAACGAACCAAACGATCATACCAAATCATACCTTGTAGATCCTTGTGGGGTATGTCAAGCCTGAGCATTTTTGAGCTATTTAGCTTGGAATAATGGAATAGTTTGGAATTGAACGAGTTGATCAATGGATTCTCCAAATGTCCACACCCTTTGAAGGTGCCGATGGTGCCAAAAACGCACCGCTGCTTTCGGCTGCTGCGCCATGCTGCACTCTGTGTGAGAAGGGCCTAGCTGGGGCGCAGAGGACTAGCATCCAACTTTGTGGGTAAGCTGTAACCATGGAAAATCCATTGAAAACTAGGGATGGAATCATGGAAAATAGATGCACAAAATCAACCATGAAAACATAGTTATTTTTATATGATCATGTAAACCAGGCAAACCAACTGGAGGGGTTCTTTAGTATCTCATTTGTTTGCCAGTTTCATGGGGGTATATGGACCTAACCAGAAACGCAGATGTCTTGCAATCTCAAATTGGCCATGGTTTTGTCTCGAAATCGGGTTTGGCCTGAAGTGGTCTGTTGGGGAAACATATATGCGCTTGTCTGAAAATAGGACATGAGATACCCCAAACATCCCCAAACTGCCATTCAAATCGGAAAAATGATGATAACTTTGTGGAATTGGGCATACCCTATTTTCATCATCTTTCAGACTAACCCATATTTTCTAGACAATGAAATGTCTGGAGTCCAAAGATGTTGAGAGAACCTGTTTTGTGCCTGAAGTTGCCATCTATGATGGCTAGTTGGTGGTTTCGAATATGTTCTATGTTCATGGCCAAAATGGGATGTCGCTCCCAACTTACGAATATCTTTAAGGAGGTTGACACCACCAACCAGATGGGTTGCTTCAAAAAACAATTGCTACGTCCTCATGGCAGTGGTTTTTGAATCAAAATTCAGACAGATAGTTAGCCTACCATGTGATGTCCCCCCTGAAATTTAAGTTGTGTTAGCTTCACCCTATGCAACTTAGTTCGATCTATCCATGATAAACCCACAACTATACTAGTGACATGAACCAACTTTGCAAACTTCAAATCAATTCTAAATCATTATAAATCCCCATGTTTCTTGGTTCAACCTCCATTTCTCTAGGATAAATATATGGTTAAATCCCCATTTCTAGGGAAGCACCTTGCCCCAGGCTATGGGAATGCTCTTGACCATGATTCTGGCGGCCGCGGGAGTCTCAGACTCCCGTTTTCTCATCACAAGAACGTAGGGTGTTGATGTAAACTGTTACATAACTATGGAAAATCACCATTTTTCATGGGAAAATCCACTATAAATGGCCATGTTCAATAGTTATGTTAGTTTACCAGAGGGTACCGGATTGGGTAAACGACCCTAGCTATGGCAATCGATGGTGTTCCTCGGAAATGATCTGAAGACGGTGGATTTTCCATCGCAAACTGTTAGTTTACCTCGTCGCGTACGTGAGGAACTGGCATATCGCCTTGGACCTGATCCTGAGTTTTTCGCATGACGAATTTAAGACGTGAAGAGTTACTTCGCTTGTCACCGAGCAGTGACATGTCAGCTGAAAGCTGGAAAGCTGTAGAGGCAGTGATAGTTCGTGGGAGTTGGGTCTGTCTCAAAACCAGCGATGCGTTCCAATTTATGACCTTTAGACAGGAAAAACTGTGGAAACCTGTGTGAAAAGCATGCCTAAAATGAGCAATGGAGCAAGTTATGTGAGGTTCCAAGTTTTGAGCCGACCCCGTTTGAAGATGCAAAAACTCGTTTAAATATGTTAGTGTGCAGCCCCAGTTGAAAACAACTCCGGCTGATGAACACGCTTGGGGAAGCCAAGATTTGGCCGTGGTGTAGGGAACATGTTTTAGACAAGAACAAAAATGCTTTTTTTTTTGCCGCTGGTTGATCAATGTACATTTACGATTATCACCCATGTTTCACAACCCCTACAAAAAAGGTTTCGTTCCCAAGCATGCTTGACATATTGTTCCGGTCCCCAGATGGCACATCCACAGTCTGAGTCTTGCAATCCATTCCGAATTGCGGGCCTTCTCAGAGGCTCCGAGGTCAACAAAAAGGTGCGCCTGTAGATATGGAGCTTTCCAAAGTCATGGAAGTTCCCCCCAAATCATCCAGTCGTCATGGATATCTCATGGATGACCATGACTGGATGTAATGAAACCACCCATGGGTTTTACGACTGGTGATCCTCACTTCGGTTCCTACCCATGACTGGAGCCGAGATTTCAGAGATGATGTTGACATGGGCCTGGTAACAGATACCCAATCTCGTTAGCCTGGCTAGCTGGAAAAACAAAGAATCACCATTTGCATCTATTCGTAGTAAGGAACATGACCACTTTCAATAGGATGTAAGATTATAGGAGGGTACCATCGTGCCACTTGCAAATCAGCACCCCTTGCTGCGATGCGATGCTTCGGGCTATCAGCTTGAGGATCTTGGTGCAAGGACTTCACCACGGCATCACTCGGAATCCTTGATATTCCTTATAGTAATGTACTACTCACATCACAATCGGTTCGAATTGACCCCTCATTGTATTGACAACAGCATCGTTGGATGTGTGTTTTTTCTATGGGGGTTTCTTAAGATAGGGGATCCCCAAAACCATGGGTTTCAATAGTAAAAATGTCGAATTTAGGATGATTTGGAGGTACCCCTATTTTAGGAAACTTCCATTGATCGGTCTCCAAAATGCGATTCCACAGAGCCGCATATGACATGGAAAAGCAATGAATCGACCGCATTCACCCCTTTTTTGGGTCATACCCGCAGCATCCCGCAGCCAAATCCAAGAGAATCCAAGCATGTCACTGGTTTAAGGGCAAAAATAATACAGGAAACCGTGATTCTTACCTCCAATGCTGTGGATTTGAACCGCACATGTTTCCTTTACCATCCTTTAACCCATTCAAACACAAATCCCAGGCTCGACAAAACAACAAGTCGCACGACATAAATCGCTTTTCTCTGCTCCGGCGACAAGTCGGAGCCATGGCATGTCCAAAGACGCCACTCAAAGGGTGGTCTCCTTGGGGAAAGCGCAGCGTCCAGCCCCCAGGCCTCACCTAGGTGAGGCCCCCCCCCGAGGTGAAATCGTTGGTTTGGGTTCACCCCATAGCCTCTGGATCCCTCTGGTAATCTGGCCGACATGGAAAGGTGAAATGTTGATTGATTTATAGGAACAAACATGGAAAACACACTATGAAACATGGGATATTGGTATATAGGATATAATTGGGATATAAACCCCATGAATTCTAGCTTGTTGTATCACCCGTAAACCATAGAATGCCCCAAGTTAGGAGTGTGTCAACTTGGCGATTTGGTCAAGGCATCACCTCGTAAGTTGGTTGATGTCACTTTGCTGGGGCTATGGTAGATCTATCGAACTAGATTGGGGTGAAACGAAAGAAACTTCGATTTCACTGGCACCCCATTGGGTGGCCGGCATAGTCGATAATCAAAAAGATTACAAACACATAAACACAAAGGGTTTTTACTTCAATCTGCCAGATTTCTTTGAATGTCAGATGTAACACCTGTTTGTTTTTTCTCGTTTTCGCAATCTCAGGCTGTCCAATGTTCAGATGTCATTTTCTAACTTTTGAATCCAGTAGTGGCTCCCCAACAAAGATGCACCAACCTTACATCCCCAACCTTTATTCCTCCTGGGAGAAGCCACTGGATGGTCAACCTGATCCATGAATGTGTGTTTGAATGTTTCAACCAATGTGTGCCATGGTCAAGTTGCTTAGTTTGTATAAAACCGTAAAAATGGAGATGGTCGTCAATCCATTTTCATTGGGATTTGCATGGTTTATATGCCTATTATGTTTGGATTCCCTCATGGGATAGATAGCGAGGGGCCATGAGGGGCCCCAAACGCGGCATGTTAGAACAATGATAATCATCACAGTGGAACAATACTACTTTTTTTTTGTTGAGAAAATGAACGCTATATCATCTCTTATTCTTATTTAGAGTATGCATGTGTACATTTAACATCATTTGACCATGTAACAATAGATAACAACATTAGTATAACACATATCAGATTATAAAGGATATGAGTAGCCTTCAGACAACATAGATATCCAATAAGATCATTTTACATCAAGGTTTAGACAACAGCATGTAGCATGTCACTTAACTTCAATGGAGGTCTCTTAATTCATGGGGGGTCCCCAAGTCAGCATTGTTTTCAATACGAAGTCATGGTCATCTATGACTTCTGGGTAAATTTGATCACGACCTCGCGTCGCGACCGAACCCTGGAATCATGGGAAAAAAAGGGGCATCCGGAATCCGGAATCATCCCCAATCCCTGAAATTTCGGGTTAGTGACTTATTACGAGCCAAGGCTGGGGGGCCGCATTGGCTCTGGCCCTACAGGAGGACGGACGATAGCATTGGTGTTTTTATACCATTTTTTTCATGGTGATTTTGTGGTGATTTAATGGGATTTAATGATGATGTATCTTGACAAATGACAATTTCATGTGCTTTAATGGTGATTCCAACAGTGATTCAATCTGTTTTGACCAAGAAATGTGGCATTTTTGTTGTTGGTCTTAGTTTATAGATTGGGGTTCCCATTTCCCCTACAGCAAAACTCAAGAACATGTGATCCCTACAAACCATTTTATAAGGCACCGTTTTGTAGGGAACATGCATGTCGTGTACTTGGTTTTTGTATGTTTTCGTAGTGTGTTGATACTCTTGCACTTCTTTCTGGTGGGGCTCGAAGAAAGGTCCTGATTGTAGAGTCCTCCGATTGGCCTTCTAAAAACTGGGTGTCTTTTTCTTACTGGTGCTTAGTAGGGAATGGGGGCATGGGATTATTATTAATGGTTATATGGTTATTATAGGTCATTCCCCCATTCCCTGCTAAGCACCAGTAAGTTTTGTAGAGGCCTGAAATGTGGCCAAATAAGATTTGAGATATATGCTGTGCCCCACAAAAATGTACCAGGCCGGGAGGGCAAAGAGCAGAAGACAAACGTGTTGGCACCTTGTGGGTTTGTCTTTGAAAAGTGGGTTTCCCCTTTTAAGTGCAATGACCCCTCAAAATTTCAACTTGTTGGTTAATATCCCAGGTTTTTTTGCTAGAAAAACATAGGAAATAACTTAACACCATAAGCTATGTGTTACCCCCCAAAAAAAAGGGATCCATCAATGCCATGTGACTATCTCAGTTTACGTCGCCTTTTTCAGAATATACAGATGCTCTGATTTGCAAGTGACTGTCTCAGTTTATGTAATCCATACATATATATATATATAATATGCAAGTGACTGTCTTAGTTTATGTAATACATATATACATATATATGTTTCCCTAGACACTTCATTTAGCCAAACAAGTATGCGTGGTATTGTACCTCAACAATCAAGGTTGCTCCAAGCCATTATGATAGTCACAAGGACTGTGTTTGATGTGCGGGGACGAACTTTGATAATTTCGGTACAAGGTGGGGCCCAGCCAGTTGGAAAGTTGGTTTATAATTTCCATGAACCCTACAGGTATGGCCCTTTACCAGGGAAAAGTCAGTTATAACCCCATTTATGGATTTTTTTTTGAATGATAACCCCAGTTGCAACAATTTTTAAGTGGCAAAGGTAACTAATTATATGTAATTGTAATATACATAAACCCAAAATGTTGACCTAGTGAAAAAAGAATAGATAAAACAACTTCGCTATCAAAGGTGGCAGCCCCCGCCTTGCAGAATTTCACTGCAACTCATTGGCTAGATCCCCCGACCCTTTTGGCGCATGTTGATCAGTTGGATAAATGGACACTGATGCTTAACCAACGGATTAACCAACGGATATTCCAATACATTTGGGTGAATTTGATAATGACCTCGCATCGTGACGTCATTGGAATGATGGTAATGATGGTCTATATACAAGGGGAATCGTCAAAATGGCACAACCAACATGATAGCACCTATTCTCAGCTTAGTGAATGATTACAATTCAGCCAGATCAGTATGATCCTATGTACATAAGTGGGTTATAACCCTACGAAGACTGACCAGTTACGATCAGTGGGATTATCCTCCAAGTATATAACCAAATTGATATGATATTCCAAACTGTGGATGGAAGAAATCCTGCACCACCTTGGATGCTTATAACATCTTGAAACCCTATGAATAATGACATAAAGCACCTATCAACTGCAGGATTTCCCGGAATTCTTCCACAGTACATTTGGAGAAGTTTGATCAACAATGGATTGGTTTAAGAGAAAATTTACCGGAAACCCTGGTTTTTCCCACGAAATATATGGGCTGTCCTGTAATTGTCCCGTCTATTGACACAACCAACCGGTCCTCGATTCGCCAGGAGCCCAATGTCATCACTTTGGGCGCTTCCGCGGCCGCATGCGCCCGAAGTCGCCAGTGGCCGCAGGTTCCTTCAACGGAAGCCTTGGGCGGGTTTTTGACCACGTCAAAATGGGAGCTTTCTGAAAATGGGGGGGTTCCCAAAATGGATGATTTGTAATGGACAATCCTATTCAAATGGAAGATTTGGGGGTACCCCCAGTTTAGGAGACCTCGTAAAAATGTGGGTGAATGGCCATGAAACCACTTGAAACTGTGCAAAACAGTTGAAACCTGTCCTATTCCAATCCCAAGCCAGTAATGTGTAATGACCGAATCACTTGTTTTGGTGGTTCTGGAGGTACAGCCACTATTTTTTAAAGCTAGATACCATCTTTGAACCATGGCCGAAATGACCACATATACGATTTCGATGATTGGTGGTTGATATGCCACTAAACTTTGGCAGGACGTTTACTTATCCTTGCTTTTGTACGGGGTTGAATCCCCATGTAAACTTAGATTCCTCATCTTTTGATGCCCTTCCTTTTTGGATGCAATCTCAATTTGGTCGGTTTAGGTTGAAGGTGGTGCCCCATAGTTTTTACAACTCCATTATCTAAAGATCTATACAGCATGAACCATAGTGAACCTTCTGAAATAACCAACTTTGCATAATTCAAGTCTATCTTTTGTGGGCCCTACATAGTTCGTTACGTTCGTTTGTGCCACGTAGTATAACTACGGCAGGGTTTCTGGCCACAACTTGTAGAATTTCACTCTAACTCATTGCTTGGCTAGATCCCCCAACCCCTGGGGCAAATGTATGGTAAGTAGTATAGGTATGTTAATCGTTTAACAAAAATGCTATAAGAAAATCACATATGCAGCATATGCTATAACGAACATAGGTAAGTAGTCCACACATGGAGCAGGGAAGTATTCCGCCAAGTTTCACTAGGCCTGTGGGCTCTTGGGCTGCTGCAGCGCAGCGCAGCATCTCGACTTTTCCTTGAGGATATCGGGGGGATGTGCTAACCATGGGATATACTGTAAACCAATGATAACTATGATTTTGGGGTCTCAGAATAGGATAAACTCCGCAGTTGTGGCCTTTTTAAGATGGCAAATGTGATGATTAACCCATAAATGATGGGGATTAGTATGGGTACCTAATGTTCAGTCAAACCCATGCATGGACAATAAAAACAAATGCATCCAAGAAAGATGGAACCAGTGTTTGGAACGTCTTGAGTGGTAAAATGTTGCATGAATTAGGGTGACCATATAAAGATGTATGCATATGCAACAATTGACAAAAAAACACATGCATTATGCATTTGTTTAAAACCAATGTATATACAATATAATATACATATATATACATACATTTGTATTACTGTGTATATATACACGTACAAGCAAGACATGTTCTCTATCGAAATTGGTCCCCAATTCCTCAACCCAAGAGAGCGGCGCAACCTTAGCTTGAAAACACGGCAGCATAATGGACGAAAATGTCCAATGAATTCCTGACTACTATTTTTTGGGGCATGGAAGCACCAATTGTTTTTTTTGGTGCTTCACTTCCAAATGGGTATTGGTCATGAACAAGAAAAACAAATTGACCCTCCATGATTTATCTTTTTTTTGGACTTGACTTGATGGTGAGTCCCTCAATCCATTGCAAACACATATCATATATACTTCTGGCTCACTTGTGTTTGATAGATGTCTTGAACTGATCATTGCACAAATTCGGAATTGCCAAGTTGGTTTATTTCAATATGTAAATGCTATGGCATGGTTCTGACAGGTATATCGAACTAGGTTCCATGGGGTTTAGACACCAACAAACGTGATTGTATAGGGATTGACCATCATTTACATAGGTTTTGACCATCAAAAATGAGGATATCATCAAGAGATGATGAGGTGAACATAATCCAACAGATATTTCACTGGTGGGCACCACCATAAGTAGCGAGGTTAGAAATCAATGTGATCCTGGAAAGCACTGCGATCAACGTCCTGCCCTCAGGTCTTCCCTTGCGTGTCAAAAGAAAGATGCTATGGTATGTCCCAAACAGATAGAACCATCATTTACATCTCCGAGATTGGATTTTACTGATAGTAGAAGTAATTGTAGTGTGATTTGTCAATTAATTTTAGTAGGATTTCTACATGTATTTGTATCTCTGCTTTACGTTTCATTGCGGAGGGAGAGGTGCTATGGGATCGTTTCTGCGGTAGGTAAGTTGATGAGAAAACATCATGAGAATTTTGGGGCTCCAACTATTGAGAATTGACCAACAAGGTGGGGCTCCCAAATGCAAGAACGAAGGGTGATTTGACCAACACACATTGTCTTTACTTTTGAACTACATATATTATACATGATTATAATATGATATTATATGGATGTATATACTTTATGCTTGATAGCTGACCCAATGGATAGTTAATCACTGTTGAGAGTTAACCATCAACAAGAGGAATTTGTCATGTTTCAACTTATTTGACCAATAGATTAATGGATTTGTTCGGAAGCATAATAAGCTATTATAAGTTGTCTACAGCTAGGTTCGCTATAGGGTGCATGGTAGATATATCCCTCGATTTCATGGGGTTTATGAGGCAACTTTGCGACTTAGCGGCACAACCTTGATCTATAAACAAGCATCTTACCCTCAAGTAATCGAACATGGCAATTGAACATCCTCTACAGGCTTATAGCTGGGAAAATCAACCATTAATGGTGGCAATTGTCATATTTGATTACCAGAGGGTACCAATCATAAACATTCACAAATCGAATACTTGGCCCAGCTACAAACGAACGTAAGTGGTATGGTATCGCCAGGTGGACCTCCTCAGGGGAGAGTTGCCATAAAGCCTCAGTTTGCTTTCTGACTGTCAAACTTGGTGAAATGATGTTTTTCCTCACTGTTTGCTGTATCAAGAAGCACACCCGGAACAACATTTTGCCAACAATACGCCACCAAAACAAAGCAGGGAGTCTGGAACATATGCGAATATATATATATATAATTATATATATATACATACGTATCATCTTCAAATATTCAAATACGATAATGGAGCAAAATTGAACAGATGTGTCTCCCTTTGAGCCATGTCCTCACGAGAAATACTTCACAAGTTGGGCATAGCGACGACTTTTTGAGCTGTGAGTTCATCCCCACTCAGCTAAGGCCTTGGCAAAAGAACAGCGTTGGAGTCAGAAACCTGGTTCTGAGACCGAGACAAGAGCTGGACATGGAGAAATTATCTCGTCGGCTCGCCGGTTTCTGTTTTGGCTTTATCCAAAACAGGGGATATACCAAAATTCAGAAAGTTATGACTTCTGCCTAGAACACATAAGAAACTTTAAATGGCAACTTTCAATAGCTATATCTTAAATTACCAGAACGTATAGCAATCCTCCAAAAATTCCAAACTTCTGATGCCACTTCAGGTGACTCCTTGCTGACTCTACAGCAGCTGAGTGTCTCCCAGCTGGAGATCCGAGACTTCGGGGCTCCCAAGAAACTGGGTCGACCTTCGTTTTCATCCCTAACCGACTGGACGGGTAGAAACTACCCTCTGGTAATTTAACATATAGCTATCGAAAATGGCAATGTATAGTTGATTTTCCCATTAAAAAGTTGTGATTTTCCATAGCTATATTAGTTACCAGAGGGTAATTCATTCCATATCAATCCTTCTTTTGCTATAAATATAGGCAATATCTACATTCACCAGCTAAGAGTTTTGATGTTTTCTTGATTTGTTTAATGGTATCTATGGTTGGCAATGTTTTGGGTGAGATGTCTTGATGGAAAGTAGCCTGTGACCAGCTACAATTTGACTTTATTTATTTTCTGTGGTAAGATTTGCCATGCACGGTGGATGGTTCACTGATACATATTAATTGCTTGCAAGAGTCGGAGTATTGTGTGTGTCAGTCAAATTGCCAACGGCTCTGGCTGGTGGTCGGACATCCTGCCATTATTCTACTGCAGCAAATCATGAATATGATTCGCCTGAAGAGATCTAGATACATGATGATCATGATGGTGATGATGATGATGATGATGATGATGATGATGATGATGATGATGATGATGATCAACAGAATATGTTTTTGTGATATGATGACAAGGAAGTGTAGAGGATTATAGATGGTAGTAGCTGTAGCTAAACTCCATACCCGCGAAATGCCCCACCAAACCCAGCAAAGAATGGGTAATGTTGGTGGCCCCACAAGTTGGCAGTTGTTCCACTGTCTTCAGATTAATGTAGAAAGCAAATTCAGTTTTCCCAGAACCATTATCCAATATGATCCAATATCTTAGTTTATAAAGTGATTAAACGTAACGCAGCCATCGCGTACAGAGGCTCTTTAATTCATCGACCAATTGCTTGAAATCTGATTTTTGAATTCGTGGCGGCTGGGGGGAACCCATTGACTTCAAAACGACCTCCGAGGGAATCGTCCTTTACAGCAACTCCCAACAAGATGCCGAACAGCGTTTCCAGATGTTTCCAGGATGGTATGGATGATGTTTTTTCCCGCATATTTTCCAGGTGTCCAATCTTTCCATATTTTGGGGGGAAGTACCATAATGTTGTTCCTAGATAAACCGTTGTTTTCGCCCATGTCATGGATCGTCATGACATTTGTTGATATAATGGGATATTATAATGGGGTAGAACCAACAATGCAATCATATGAAATTATGACATCAATTGACATCATATGAATTTAGATGACTTTAGTGGGATTAGATGGCTCAAAATGATTGACTTCCCCCCATGTCATCGCAGGAGTCGAACCTTTTTTGCTTCAACGCAGCGATCTCGTCTTTCAAGGAGGACATGGATCTGACTTTCTGTGCCCAGTTCGAAGTCGCAGTTGTTGCGAGATATACCCTCTGGTTATGACTAACATAGCCATGGAAAATCACCATCTTTAACAGGGAAATCACCATGAATAATCTATAAATGGGCCATTTTCCATGGCTATGTTAAATAACCAGAGGGTATCTATCTACCATAGTTCCCCCACTATGTATTGACAGATCTACCATAAGCAGATATAAACAGCACAGTTAAAGTTAGCCCAGTGAAAAACAAAACACTTATCATAACTGATCATAACTGATCTAATTTTGGGGCCCTTCTTGTTGGATTCTGGTAATCCTGAGACAATTCAATGCCAATCTCAAATGTTCCATTTTCAAGTTCCCATGATATCGGTATTATGCATCTGGAGAATGGTAGATATGTCAATAAACCAACAGAAACAATAGAAACAATGATCATTAACAAGCGGATCAAGCAATGGATTTACCAATGGATGTTCCACACATTTGGATGAAATATAGTGACATCACGTCGTTTTCAGTCACTTGTATGATGATGGCTTAAATATACGGATACATCCCCAAATGGCTGTATGATAACAGCTATTTTCAGGACAATTATTCTAATTCAGCCGTATACATGCCATGAGACTGGGATTCGAAATAAAATTGGGGGATGCTCATCAATAATCATCAATCTATGTTCGCTTTACGGGATTTGTAGAACCAGAAACCCTGTATTTCCATGGAATTCCATGGGATGGATAAACGATAAATCCCATGTGTTGACCAACTAAGCACATGTTTGCGCAGTCAGGTTCCATCAGGTTCCCCATCTTCGATGCTCTTCTTGATGGCTAAATCCATGGTAAGTCCTGAGTCTTTTGAAGCGATTTGGCCTCGCTTCAATGCTGTCCAGCCCCAGGAGTCTTGGGCCTCTGGTCTGTCCTTCTTGACCCAGATGAGGTCAGGTCCATGGGGTCATATAGGGTCCATGGCTAGTGTTTTTTTTCTAGCATGGCATGGTGAAGCTACAAAGGTTATTGGGTGACATATGGTGAAATGTCATGTTTCTTGATTCCTCCTGTAAACCAATGTAGATGTTTTTCACACCCACCATTGCAGATCATTTTCAGAGACTATGTTTGAAGAAGTTTCATTTACCCTAGGGATCCGGTAATTTTGAGAAACCAAAACACAATGCACAGGACGATTCAAGCATTGGTTCTATGGTGAAAAAAGGTGAACACGAAGTGGTGCCCGTGTCATCAAACGTGACTGGAAAATCCCCAGCAACAGTTCGAGGATTTTCCAGCCAGCCACGTTTGATGACACCGGAGGGTATATGTATGATATATAATATATATATATATCATAAACCCCACTGGTAGTTATTGGATTGATATTCACTAACTTCGCGATTTAGCGAACACACTGGGCACCACCAACTTCGCATGGAACTGTTGGAATTGGACGCCCATCAGATGTCGCGCCTGGTTGGTTCAGCGAGGATCCCCATGAAATCTGTTATATATGTACTATATACATATATCTATGTATAGGTAACCTTTTTGTGTGTAGATAAATATGTAATGTTTAAAATGATTTAAGTATAGGTATATATATATTATGTATATATATATATATACATATACATATAATATATATGTATATATATATATTATATTATATATTATATTATATATTATATATATATATATATTATGCATGTATATATATATATACTATATTATACATATCATATATATATATATTATATACATTATATATATATATTATATACATATGCATACATACCTAGACCCTCCGTTTGTACCCTCAAACATGAATAGTTATTTTGCCCTATAATCTTATTATTTCCGCTTACCGACATTGCTTTGGACTCATGAATGACGATGAACACAGCCTAGCAGACATAGCCAAGACGAGGGTTCGCTCTGCAGAGGCAGCTGGCCGTGTGTTGCGATTTGGTTTCAATCAATGTCAGTGTCTCAGGGGGGGGTCGCGATCTTTCACCTGCTGCCAGTGTAGTTTGATGAGTAGAAAATCCACAAGTCGACGTGATATATTGTAATATTAATATAGTGGATTCTAAGATGGTTATTGTCAACTGACAGGATGAGGGTTTATCCAATTTTTTAGTGTGGAAAGTGTGGGTGCTGACCATGAGCTGTGAAATTGTGTCTTGATGGCATGGGAATTGTGTCAATTGACTTGATGGATTGATTCAGATTGATAGCTTAATGTACCCTCTGGTTATATAACATAGCCATGGAAAATCACCTACAATGTGAGGTTTTACTACTGGGAAAATCATCTATAAATGAGCCATTTTCCATAGCTATGTTGAACAACCAGATGGTAATGCAATTCTGATGGGAATATTCCTTGCCCAGTGAAATGTGCGTGACATAGTTGCACTCTATCTCTGAGTGGCGAATTGACAGTTGGTGACATGTGAGGATAGATTAATACCTATGGAACCATGGGAATGATGGAGATGAACATGAAAAGAAACCATCCAGCGTCCGCTTTCCAACTTATCCAATCATCTCTTCACCACAAATTATGATGGATGAGTATTATTGGACCTATTCAGTTGAGGTTCCTAATTGGCGGGAAGGCCCCCCCACCAGAACGATATAGGTAATTTAGCTGACAACCAAGCCAACGATTGGATCTATGGGTATATATATATACATATACCATTATATACCTACACTTGGATAATGGGCAACCTAAAACAACAAACATAAGTGCATTGCTCCTCCTTGCTGCTACCCCCAGAAATCAAGCACAGTTTGCTGGAATTTCCTTCATTTATAGACTATTTTACCCACTATATAAAGGTTCATTTAGAGGGGATGTCTCGTTGCCATGTTTCGCCACCGAAGGCGATTTACTTTCTGTGTAGAAGGGACTACATTATTTCCTAGTGGTGCCCGCTGCTGAGGCAGCTATATCAGCATGTAGCCAAGATGGTGGACAATGGTCGGGTGCGCCAAGCGATATAGGTCAAATGCATTGGGTCACAAGGATTTTTCTGGTCCAATGCTGAGTCTCTGAGTCGGTGTTTATTTTTGGGACTCTATAGGGGAATCTGTTTATTGTTCTTGGAATCCCAAATCAGCAAATCTAAGAATCTTGCCAGATCTACAGCAAAATGCCAAGGAAAAGAAGACGTAGTTTCGAGTATCCCCGTAAAATGATATCCCCATATATTGTCCCCATAAAATTCACGTGTGATCCCCATGAAATCCCATGAAATCCCATGAAATCCCATGAAATCCCATGAAATCCCATGAAATCCCATGAAATCCCATGAAATTCCCATATTTTCAAGAAAGCATTCAAGATGGGTGAGCGTTGCAGCTTCGCCCGACGTACACCAAGAGTGACTGTTCCAATAACACAACAGGTTGACATTTGAACCATTCAAAACAACCTGGCTTGATTGGTTAAGAACTAGGGATTCACTTGGGTGTTAACCATCAAACATGGAGATATAACATGATATAGCTGAAAAAGGTTGATCGGTGAATATGTCAGGACTTCTACTACCTCATGGATTGGGGATTGTGACAACCCATAGTTAACGGGAAACCGGTTTCAACCAACTAGTATAATGGGATGGGATAGTGGAATTGTTTATGGCTCATTTTGTTCCCTTACGCTCCAGTAGATAGATATAGATAGATATCGAACACCCGGCAATTTAGTAGAACATGTTGGGGTTCACAGATGGTTTTTCATCTCTTCTTGTATATATAAATGTATATGGGTATGGGATGGTATGGGTCAAAGTCGGACGTCCCAACAATTGGATGGTTAATACATGTTAGTACTAAACTGGACCAAAATCTGTGGTTCCCCCATTTTGACCCATGCCCATATTATGTTGATAGGAGGGTAAAGCAATCCCACGAAGAGCTGGTTTGGTTCAACTTTGCTCGTCTTCCAGCTGGATCAACCTGGGATACGTAGTTTCCTAGTTAGTATCTTTTGCCATCCCATATTTACAGGAACCCACTGGTTTACAGCTAGGCTAATGCTAACGGGATTTACGATGGATATATCAAATACATTCTAATACGATTCATATATCTACTCAGTTGGATGGGGTAATATCAAGCAACAAACAGGTCTTCAACCAACTCAGCAATTCAAAGAAAAGGATGGGATACTGCAGACGCGGAAGGGGCTCAGATGTTTGTTGCGATTCACCCAGCGAACTGCAGATCTACCCCTGATCCAATTGTGCCTACCCTCTGGTTTCATTAAACATGGCAATGGAAGATCCACATAAATCATCATAAATCCACCGTTTATAGTGGATTTTCCCATTAAGACCTCGATTTATAGGGGATTTCCAATTGCCACGTTTGAGTACCGGAGGGTAGTTCTTTCAACCCATCAATAGAACAATGGATACACCTCGACATTGCACATCTATAGTGGATTAAGCCATCGTAAAATGCTGTCAATCCAATGGATGGTTGTTAACACATCGTCGATTCACGAATCGACTTCAGTCCACATTTTTTTTGCTGGTGACTTCCTTACCCTCTTGCAAACTAACAGTTTGCTATTGAAAATGGCCATAGGAATAGTTGATTTTCCCAGTACAAATGGTGATTTCCCATAGTTATGTTAGTTTACCAGAGGGTATCACACAGAAAAAAATCACTGCAGGGTGGTTGTCAAATTGGCGAGCCTGAGGCAATTTTCTTCAGTTCTGCTGATGGAGATACAAGAGAAAGAGCTCCAGCCCAGTGAAGTGACTTGGTTGAAGAGGTCCCGCAGAATTGGCCATATTTTCATTCGGGAAATACACAACTCGAACTACAGATAAATGGGGTTGTCTGAAAATAGGGTATACCCCCAACTATGGCTGTATTTAATGGGGGTAATGAGGATTAACCAATGGATTTAGAGGTACACGACAGTTTCAGACAAACTCAAATCATGACTCCAATTGGGAATTGGTTGAAGTTGAAAACTGTTTGGTTGAGCCCTCCTCATTTGATTCCATGAGTAAAAACATGGATTCCTGTGTAGATGGTTGCTGAAAACTGAAACAGAATCCAGTATTATACCCTCTGGTAGTCCTCTGGTAAACTAACATAACTATGGAAAATCACCATTTTCAATGGGAAAATCAACTATTTCAATAGCCATTTTCAATAGCAAACTGTTAGTTTACCCGTATTATAAATGGATAAAAATAAACGTCGGACCCAAAAGAGACGCGGTTTTTTATTTCATTCTCAAGTGGGTCATTACCCCACGAAACTGACAAGAGCATCAGTATGCGCAAAAAAGGTTGGTTTGGAGCAACCAAACTGGAGAATTTCACCCATGGGCATCTGGGACTAGTCTCAGGCCAAAAATATTCGCATCATATTAGCATCAAGCCTAAGCACATCTAAGCACCAACGATCAAATGTTGGTCAAAATCCATGAAACCCCTACTTCTGTGGTTACCATCCATTTCTTTTGCAAACCATACAAGGTGGTGCCCACCCCAATTACAAGTTGGTTTATAAACCATATAGTAACTATAGATATATCCACCATAAAACCATAGTGAAATTGGAGTTATGTTTACCAACTTAGCGTTCACAAACTGGGGAACAGCTTGTAGACCATAGGTCTCATCTTCGGACTCCGATCTTCTGATTCCGGGTCTGCCAGGTGACCTTCGGATCCCTCGTGAAATGCTGTGAAGTTTCTCAGGGATGGCAGCAAGCCCTGCAACTCTTGACACGGATGGCCAGGGAGTCCCGGAACGGTGGCTGGTCCAAGCGAACCAACATGGGGGATATCATAGGGATATCATGGGGATAGGATTTTTGGATGGGAATATCATAATAGATCATAAGAACATGTTAAGATACCATGGGGATTAACCAATAGGATAAATGATATAATAAATGGATAACATCTCATTGCATCCACAGATGGGAATATCATTGGTATATCACATTGCAATTTACCAAAAATGGGGATGCGATGGAGAGTTAAGCAACAACACATGAGGAAACATCGCATTTTTTGTACGGAAATTGATGGGAATACCCTGATAAGATAGTACCCGTCGGTATTTCAACATAACTCTGACATTTCACGTTTTTTTTTCTAAATCACTGAATTTAATGGGCCATCTCCAATGGCGATTTTGCATATGGGAGAATGGGATACCCTCCAAGCTGTACATGGGCGGTTTCACAAACAAAAATGAAGTTTTGATGGGATAAAATTGTGGGAACATCATGAGAACATATTAATTACCCTCCAGTAGAGTAATATAGACCCTGAGAATCACAAATTTATAGTGGGAAACAATTGTCCAATCCCTATTTGGATTTTTCATTGATTTGTTGTGGTTTAACCAACAAAATATGGATTTCATGTTCCAATCCTTACCTGGATTTTATGTTGACATATGGATGTACTGTAATAGAATATCCGCAATCTGGGAAAAGCTGGAGTTATGATTTAAAACAAATCCTATATGATACCAGTCATATCTGGGATGCATTTGGATCGTGCTGGTCAAACACGGAGTTCTAGCATCAACCAATGAGATCAAAACTCGGATTACCAAGTGGTTTTTGCAATACCCTCCGGTGTCATCAAACGTGGCAATTGGAAATCCCCGAACTAAATCGAGGTGTTAATGGGGAAAATCCCCTATAAATGGTGGATTTTCCATTGCCATGTTTGATTACCAGAGGGTAATCCTTTGATCTATCTGGATAGATTATCACGACCTACCTGCGACATGTGACGTCGCTAGACTTCTGGTTAGTATACGGGGGATTCCTCCCCAACCTCGCGCTGTCTCCGGTTGGTAAAGATCATGTTACCCTCCTATAAACTAACATATATAGATGTGGAAAATCAACCATTTAGATTCATTTAGATCATTTTCCTAGGAAAACCACGGGTTTTCCACATCTATGTACACGTTTACCCAGGCTGGGTACATCATGGTATATCCAGAGTGAAGAATCATTGGATTGCGCTCCCCCAATTCACATGGACATTGATAATGGCTCGTTTTTAGAGGAAAGCATTTTTCCAACCCATACTGCTTCGCAGGGTCGTCATGTTTGTTGCGGGATTTCATAATTGGATACAATTGGCTGGATAGATTGTAGAAACACACTGTGATGTTTGGCCTTGTGTGGTTAAATGAATTTGCCACGTTCAACCAACGATTACAAACGATTGCACTTTTGGCAATGAACAAACCATCATGCTGATTCATGTTGTGGGATATAAGACCAAGATAGACCAAAATATAGCACCCAATTTATGGGGAATACACTGGGGGATATAGTGGGATCAATGAGAAAATGGATAAACATCGAATATTTACCCTCTGGTTATTTAACATAGCCATGGAATAGCTGGCCAATTTTGGATGATTTTCCCATTAAAACCTCTATTTATAGTGGATTTTCTATGGCTATGTTAAATAACCAGAGGGTAATACCCCCCTTGCAATGCCCTCTCAATCATGGATCATTACCTAAGATTCACCCTCATTTTTTGGCCTGTTGGTGGTCAAATTCCCCCCATCTAATCCAACCATTGTTGGTGCGTCACCTTTTGGGGAGTTGACATGGTGGAAAGGAATGTTTAAACTTGTACGTAGACCCTTCAAGTACCCTAAAAATTGTGTCTTACCCCATAGTCTTGGTATATCTTGGTCCTCTTTAACTTTACATTTTTCTTGGGTATTTGGAGGGTCTAGGCAGCAACTTATTCTTGGGCCCATTTAGATCCTTGACCAACCGAGTACAACTGATGATATAGAAAAACCGTTTCCCAGCTCAACAACCTCCGAGGGTGTGACTCTGTGTCAGCACCCCAAGTTCTTCAGACACCGGCCTTGCCACTGAGAGTGTTTTGGTTTCAAAGGAAAATCGAAGATTGGTGACAGTGTATAGGCTGAGCAATGGCCGAAGATGCAAGCAGTTCAGATGAAGCAGGCGATCACGCGGTTTCCTTCGAGTCTCTGCCTGGTCACTATCGTCTACCCTGCAACCAGTGACGGAACCTGTTTATTCAGTGTAATTTTTGTTTGCATTTGTTTCCCGTATGTTCCATGGTGCTGGTATATTACCTACATTTCTTTGTGTGATATATAGTTGGATGTTGGGGTAAATATTTAGTCAATATTGCAAACATAGAGCATCTCTGTTGATTCACTTACTTTGCGAATCAGGAATGTCAAAGGCATCAAAAGATTTATATTTGTTTCAGGCCTTATTGAGGCGTTTTCAATTTGATTATATAGTAAGATCCCTTCAGCTGCAAGTCATTCAACAGATGAATATGCTGGATATGATTCAACAACCATATGCTCCATGTATGGTATATTTACCTACATTTGGGTGATTTTTAGGGTGAATCTTGGTAAATATTCCAGAACCATGGAGCATCTGGGGCATGTGTTCCCCTCTCCCATTATATCGAATTAACTCATGAGATCCTTTGAAACCATTCGAACGTCCTGTGAGGTGGTGCCCCCCCAGTGATGGCCAGCTTTGGGCCCCATGAAAGCTAGTTCGAGATATCTAGCAAACCAACACTTCGCCTCTGGTAATTTAACATCACTATTGAAACTCCCTATTTTCATAGGTAAATCCACTATCAATGGGCCATTTTCAATAGCCATCTTAGTCATTACCAGAGGGTATTGGAGGCATGGGGGTACCAACTTGGCTGACTCTGCGGGCTCCCTGGGGCCACCATCTGGGCCCAGAAACCATCGACTCAGCATCAGTTCTAGATGATATCCCCATGGGTCTAAAAACAAACATATTTGATGATATTTCATAGGCCTAAAGAAAATCCTTAGGGTTGCATACGGGTGTAATGAAGATTTTTCAAGGTTTCCGCTGGAGTGGAATGACAACAAGAAAGCCCCTAAGAAGTATCCCCAAAAAACCACCCTATGAATATTTGATGGTCTTTCCCTAAGAAAAACGGTACTGCCAATTCGGTGAGTTTCTTTGTTCCATTCACCATACCCAATCTGGTTGGTTCATACCCTTCCCACACACTTGGATCATGAAAAAACATCACAGGACACCTCATGGATCTTCTTACGGTAAGGCACCCATTTGCCAACAAAACACATCCATTTACATTCTGGATCCAGATCTGGAACAATGTTACTGCAGATGTTGGGGAAATACTAAACATGAAAAGAGAATAGGACCATATAGGACCTAAAGATCTTCCATCCTGTAAACATAGATGTGGAGAGCCCACTACGGGTCGATCATTTTCCTAGGAAAACCATGGGTTTTCCACATCAATGTAAACGTTTATGTATGGAAACGTTTTCCCGCGGGTAAATGAAATCACCTTGTGGGGTACTTTAAACGGACCCAGCACAGAATAGATGGAACATAGTCAACTCCATCTTCCAGCGTCCTTTTCTGGCAATGTGGTGCCAGTTATGTTTGTAGGTTTACTCTAACTATAGATCAATCTCTATCATAAACCATACGTAGAATTTGCTTGGTTATAAAGGATGTTAGCCACCAAACAGGGGCCCTATAGCTATGGTGATATAACCACTCAGTTCACACGGAAAAAAACACCGTTTGTAAGAGGATTAGCAAATGCTTATGGCAGATTTATCTATGGTCAATCGGGGTTACAAACCAACAAGCGGGCAAAATTGTACCCCCAAGTACCTAAACCCATTTGGTTCATCCTATCTACCATAAACCACAAACAAAGCACCAAATGTGAACTCAACCAACACAACCAACTTAGCTATCTCAAGTCAACACCAACTATAACATACTATAACCTCCTGCCCCCCTTTTTATTGGTGAAGTTTCCCACGAATCTACCGTTCTTCACGAGGTGCCTATTTTACAACTCGCCAGCAGGGTGTCAGAAGGGCGACAGCTGCAACTTCTGCCATCATACAGTGACTGCGCAAGAGACAGTTCTCTCGTCGCACCGGCCACGCACCCTGGCCCGGCCTTGACGCTGTGAAACGTGGTACACACGTCCACTTTTTATGGGTGAAACCCGAAAGTTAGATGCCGAAAAAATGGGAAGCCTGGAAATATGAAGGAAATATCATCGAGTTCACATCCTGGAAACACTGTTCTTCTATTTTTTGGGAGTTGATCATGACATTTAGGTTTGTAGACAGTGTAGATGGTTGTATATCATCCTATCTTCAGGGAAAGCCAAGGCATGCGCGTTTTTTGTAGTTGGTTTGCGGTGATATGTGTTTTGGTATTTTCCCGAAGGGACATCCAGCAGAAATAGGGAATGGAAGGAATGATCCCTCCCATGGTCAAGAAAAAAAACATAAACATTTGCCTGCGGCCTGCGGCCTACACCCCTAGGGTATATCCCCCATGATCTGGGGGTTTCTTGGGATCCCCAGTCGCCACCCATGGTGGTTTCAATTAGCTACGTCATGGCCATGACTTGGAGGATGCAAGGGGGTACCCCTATAAGACTTGGGAAAGCTCCTGATAAAAACATCTAAAAACGAGGTATCTATATGGTGAAACGACACCTGTCGCGAGGCAACAAGCGGAGAAAGAATCTCCAAAAGGCCATCTGGCAGCTGCTTCAACAGGTGGATCCTGAGACACAGACACCACAGGACGGAACCTTCGAGTCGAAGATGTTGAAAGGGGGAACATCTGGCACGAATTTGTAAATGTTTCTAACTCGAAAAGCAATGGTTTCGAAGAAATCCTTAGAACATGATCTACAAATTGCGGCTTTTCAACATCTATAATGTTACTTCACAAGAGGGGATATCACCAATATCCACAAACATGTCAACATTTTCGGAAAGAGGCAAAGATTGGGCATGATCCCGGGTATCATGTCCAGAAAGAACCTGTTGATTCGATTTTATTAGTATATGATGGGATATGATGGGATAAAGTAGTCTGACAATGGCATATACAACCAAAACTAGCTATTGATTTGGGCATTGTCCCGAAAAAAAATTGGTACTCAAAAAACTGTGGTTTGATTATCAAGGATGTTCCGTTCTGTTTCCTTGAATGGCCATGTTGTTTACCATGCTGTAGCCCATGTATTGGATATCCTCTGAAAGTCAAACATGGCTATGGAAAATCATCATTGATACCCTCTGGTAATCAAACATGGCAATGGAAAATCCACTATTTATATATAGATGATTTTCCCAGTAAAACCTGCATTTATAGGGGATGTCCAATCGCCACGTTTGATGACACCGGAGGGTAGATGATTTCCCCATTCAAACGATCATTTTTTAGGGTATTCCCATGTATTTCCCATTGCCTTTCCTGGGGGAAGCCAGTGCGATATTTTAACACGATGATAGTTGGCTTCTGTTTCGTGTTGGCTATCTAAGATTGGCATAGATTGGCCATGTTTCCTTAAGTGATGTGTTGTTGTTCCTGTCTTTTTTGAAGCGGCCTTGCTCCACGCCAGGAGGTAGTAGACCAGTTGCAGCAGGAAGCTCACCGCACAGAATACGCGCGTTGGATCTGTCAACGTGGGGTAGCATACTTAGTGAGCGTCCGTGGCTTCCGTAGCCGTGCCAGCGGAGAGGGAAATGCAGCAGAAGGCAGGTGCAAAGCCCTGCACTGCTTTGCAGTGTAACTCCGCCGAAAAATGAATTCCAGCGAAGTGCTGTCCTCCGCGATATGGAGGTTTCCAAGAATGGAGATACCCCAAGTTCATCCAAGTTCTAGATGGTTCATACTGGAAAATCAAAAAATAAAGAGATGGATGATTTGGTGGTACCCCCATGACTTAGGACCCCATATGGCCGTGTCTGAAGACTGGGGTACTGCGGTTTTTTGCCCCTCTGAAACGGGGTGCCGAGGCACCCTATCTGCAGACACGGACCTGGTGACATGGGACCGAACCCATCTCCAGGACAAGATGACGCAGAGATGGATACCGATCGTTCTTGTTCCGTTCATTTTGCGCCATGGTCAAGAGTTGGATTATATGTAAATAGTTCGTTTACAGTATATAATCATAGTTAATTATACATGTATATATTTACATATATATGGTATAATATGGTATATTAGTACATATTTCTTTACATTTATATACTATGTACCCATACACAGGATGGTATGGGATGGTCATCAATCCACTTTAAGAGGGTTTTTGGTGGCCCATGTTTTCAGGATTCGATAGGATCAATGTTTCCCAACGGTTGGATGACATAACCCATCAATCCCGTGGAACTTGACCGGCAGATGATGGGACTCATCAACAGGACAGCGATGCAGGTTACCCTTCATCATGTGGCGCGCATCGTCCTGGGAAGAAGTTCAAACCAAGTCAATGGAATCATCTGAATCAATGCAATCATGTGGTTTGCCCAAGGCCCAACCTTCCAGCTTGGGGAATTATGACGAAACTCATCCCGAAGCATGTCTTACAAGGCTGCTTTCTTCATTATGGTGGAGTTTAAAAATTCTCATTTGCTGGTGAAACTGTGATTCTCGCACAAAGATCCTCCGCTGTACATCCACAAGTTTCTCCTGTACGTTCACTATAAGAAAAACACATGAAAAATACAACATGCAACGAAAGCAATCAAGCACGTGAATGTCTAAAATATAAGATTTCAAACCATTTATGTAGTCTATCTTCACTGGAACAAAAGCGACATGTCTACAAATTTTGTTTGCAAAAGGGACAAGAACCAACTAGACATTCAAAATGTCTGGCAAAAAAAGGGTTCCGTAGACTTTGAGTTGTCAGTCAACAAAGTGCTACACATAAAGATGATTAATCTGGGTAGATAATTACAAGGACCTCACTGTTCTCCCTCACTGGAATGATGATTTCTCTATGGAGAATCACCCGATTAGTGAATTATTTTTTGGTTTATCCAGATTCATGGAAAACAGACGTAAAAAGCATCTACCATCTTGATGATGTTGCAAGTGAATGGATTGAATGGCCCCTCTCATTATCTAGCTTCTACAAGCTTCTAACACTGATACTACCAGATCAAACGAAATCAATTAAAAAGAATAAACATTCTACGGAGCACATGCAATCTATCAAATCGTGGACTGTGAATGAATATGAGGATCATGGATTTATTCTTGGAATATGAATGAATATGAGTGACAGTGAATATATATATATATATGATGTTATATAAAATATTACGTACATTTGTTGCGTTGGTCATGTATCAGTTGTAAGGAAGCGGATTTCAAAGGCTCAAGGTATTTGAGGATGAAGCAATGATCAGTTCACAACAGGCAATATATGTGAAGGCAAAGTTCAGATGTTTTGCAATGGCTATGTAGTACTGAGTCAAATGATAAGTGGGTTTGTCTGAAAATAGGGTACCCCCAATTCCAATGGATTATAATCACTATCTCCATATATCTCCATTAAAATTGTGATCTGGAGGGTATACCCCATTTTCAGACAGACCCAAGTATTTACCCAACAGAACTGGGGAATCGATGAACGAAAAAGCTTAGCTATTTTTTTGGGGGGGACCCCTTAATCTTGAGCAAATCCAAGTTCGTAACTTGCACTGAATAAACCCCATAGTGTATATTATATAGATGGGTCTGTCTGAAAATGGGGTACCCATAAAATGACCATTTAATAGGGAAAATAATGGTCAACCAATGGATTTGGAGGTACCCGTTTCCTAAAATAGGGGTACCCCCAAATCATCCATTTTAATAGGAGTTTCCATTATAAACCATCCATTTTTGGGTACCCCCATTTTAGGAAACCCCCATTTGCAACTTGATACTATAAATAAAATATGAGAGTTAACACAGCTGATGCCTCGCCTCAGTTCCCCAGGGCGCGTACGCCGCAAAATGCATGGAAAATGCCCCGTTCCGTCTTGGTTCAACGGTGGCAAGTCGAGGATGCCGCAAAACAATGGGAAATCATAGCTATAAATCGAGGTTTTCATGGGGAAATCATCTAGAACTGGCGGATTTTCAATTGCGATGTTTTGAGTGCGGAAAGGTACCTTTTGGATCCCGTGGTTATTTAATATAGCTCGGGTTATTCCACAAATAGCAGATATGTCTCCTTGGTGGCTCATCCCACGAATCGCAAGTAGGTTGGCTCACTCCAGACGTAAGTGGACCAACATTGCCCCTACTTAGCCCATTGGATTCACCAGGGTTATACTATGTTATACTATTTACGAAGTGGAATCAGCCACCAAGTAGCTATGGAAGCCATGGCCAACAGATATAGATGATCAACGTGATTAGCTATTTATTTTGATACTTTTGATGTTGATTGTCCAGTTCACAGTTTGTTAGTCATACCCAGAGGGTATCTAGATATCTCCACTACTCGGTTTATCATAGCCTTATCATAAACCAACTTGAGCCATCAAAGATATCCTGATTCATCGCTTGATATAAAGAGTTCTATTGCTAGTTGATTTATTTGGGAGTATGATAACCCATTGTAGGGAAACCTATCAACCCACAGTATAATGAGATGGGATAGGAGTACTCTTAATGGATCACTTACCAAACTTGGCTCTTGTGGTTTCGTGCTGTTCGTTCTGTTGAATACAAACAGTTAGCTTGGTACGGTAGCACGTAGCTTGGTAATTTTGGTGAAGCTATGAAGGAGGTGAAAACCAAACGAACAACTCTTAATTGATCGTTTTGTTAAGAAACACCAAGAAAACACATGGGATTATTATCCCAATTGACAAAATTGTGGTTTATTAACAATTATCAATTGGGATAATAATCCCATGTTATCCCATGTTCAATGCCAACACATGGGATTATTATCCCAATTGACTTCAAGCTTTTAGCTTCGCCGCAGCTGCGAAGATGCAATGTGCACCCTCGGCAGTTCCCCTGCTACTGTACAGGCTTAGCCAAAAGATGCACAGAGTGAGCAACTGAGTCATGAGAAATACCCCGCCTTGCTTGGTTGTAAACAACAAGGTGAGGCCTCCGTTCACGATATCGCGTTGATAATTAATGATAACTACATACAATGACACCTCTTTTTACATATTGGCAATTGTGGACTAACTGGTTTATTGCGGATTATTGTAACCAAAAATAGGTGTACCTATTCATCAAGCGGTATTTCATATAAGAAGATGATAGCCTGGGGTTTTTCGCATCGCATGGCTCCATGAAACTCCCTGCGGAGGCAAGGAGCGACCGAGTTCCGGACATTGATCTGCCAGTGTCATGTTTCGTGGGGACTCAACCAGCATTCGAGGGTAAGGGTCGCCTTGCAAGGTTGGTTGAAGCCCCACAAATGGGTTTGTCTGAAAATAGGATACCTTCAATTCCAATGGATTATCATCATTTTCCCATTGAAATTGCTTTTATTGGAATCCCCAATTTTCAGACACACCCAAATGTTCCAGAAATGTTCCACAAATGTTCTGAAGCAGACATGGATCAAAGTGTCCTGGAGCGGGAATAATGGGCAGCTGCGAGCAGTGGAGCTGAGAATTCTTCAGATGTGGAGCTGAAACATGAGGATTTAATGAAAACTGGGAACATAATGGGGATATAATTGGTTTACAATCATTAAAGATCTAGTTGGTGGTGTGATCCTAATATGTCTTATTTTCAACCATATAACTTTTAAGTATATGTTTGAGTCGCGGTTGAAACACAGCTCATATGTTCGATTGTTCAATACAAGGTGCTGCCCCATAGTTAGCTAAGTTGGTTTATTACTTTAGTGAACTATGGCTTATGGCTTATGGAATATATACATATAAATCTGTTCATGGGTGTTATAACCAACTTGCAACTCGGGGGCAGCACCTTGCAGGTATATCATCTATGACTGGGACATTTTAAACATCAAACTGTCAAATTACCAGAGCGTAGGTCCATTTCCCGTTTCAACCACCGATTTCGACGTTCAGAAAGTGAGGCAACCTCCTGATGTGGCTATGGAAACAGTGGGAAATCCTTGGATGCGTAGAGTAGTTGCTAACGTCATGCCCTGGGTAGGTTATTCGTTGCTTGGAAAATGTACATCATATACATATATATATAATATTGTACTACATATAATAGGGATGTTACATCTTAGATAGAGACCGAAGTGTTTGTAGGTTGTATCTGAAATTGGCAATGTAAATACCAGAAACACACAAATAATTGTGTTCGTAGCATGCCGACCTTACAACCATCGTTGACATTCATAGACCATGTTGTTCGTGCTTTAGATGACGAGTTATTTTGATTAGTGAGCATATGTGAGCCGTTGGATAATATGCCTTTGTTGGTTGGTTGAAACAAATACATATATATATATATAATATATATATACCAATTAGATCCATTTGCTTCAAGAGGGATTCTCAAACCCAAGCCTAGGAATCATGGATACCTATTAACCAGAATTACCCAGTATTTCACAAGGTGAGGCTCCCAAGCATTATGTTTGTTGCTTTAGTTTTACCCCAGGCCCCATGAATACAAGTTTGTGAAATATCCCCCATTCATCAACCAATAATTCATCAAGGTAGGCGGCTTCACCAAGATCCGCAGCGGGGCTGTTTTCGACGACCCTCACAGTGTTTAGGCACTTTTTGACATGTCCATTTTTGAGCGTTCCTCCTGAAGGGGTTCCGGGGGTGGGGGCAAATAACGTGCTTGCTTCTGCGTTCCTGGTCATGCTATGTTGCTGAACTTCTCTTGGTAACTTGCCACGCTCTTGATGCTACGTCGCTGAACTTCTCTTGGAACTTGCCTCGCTCTTGATGCTACGTCGCTGAACTTCTCTTGTAACAGAGTCACAAAAAGAGGCGCTGCACCGATCATGGTCAGGCCGCATGGCATAATCAACCATAGCAAATCATCCACCGTTAATCAAGCATAGTTACTAGTTAATCAACCATATAAGTCAACCTTAATGAAGCATAGTTATATTCCCATGTTTAACTAGTAACTGTGATGGTTGATTAATCTTTACTATGATGGTTAAGCAACCAGAATCACTTTTAACTTTTAATAGTAATATCATATATCACTGGATTGATTAATGGGAAAATTTTAACCGGAAACGTCCAAAATTCATGGTAAAAACCATGGTTTCCGGTTAAAATTTTCCCAACAAATCCAGTGAATATAGCTATTCCCATGGTTAATATTCCCATTCTATTCCCATGGTAAGGTCGAGGCCGACTTTCCGGTGAATTCCGTCGTTCTGAACTCGATCGTCCGCTTCTCATGGAGAGAACGGAACGTGAACGGAAGCAGTGACAGAGCCACGAGGCTCCAAGTGTTCTCCTAGTTGTGTATCTATATTTATGCGAATATAATGGGAATGTAATGAGATGATATATCTGGAATAGAATGGGAATATCAGAGAATATACCTTGGTAACGGTGGCATAGTCAGGATACAATGGAATATTTGATTCAAATATATTTAAATAGAATATTGGTTGATACCTTTTTGTGATTTGAGGTAGCTGTAGTACAGATAGCCCATTTAGTTCGACGTTTTTCTATTGAAAGTTGTGATTTTTCTTTGTTATGTTGAATGGCCAGAGTGTATCCCTTCCAGTTCCCTTTGGGATAGGTAACCAGTGTGATGGTAACCTGATTTTGGCGAAGAAATCTATTTGTCAGGTAACCGGACGATCTGGGACTATCAGGAAAAAAAATGTAAACAATATTTTTTCCAACAACGCGGCCACCTCCAAGCTAAGAAACCGGGCGAAGACAGCGTAGGCGCAAGCCGTTTAATTTAAATGCAAGCATCACTCAATCAAATGAACTNTGCAGGGACGCAACATGGCAAAAACCGAAACTGAGCAAATGCGTGGATCTCAGGGCATGGACGGACAGCTGGTTGCATTGGAACAATCGCATGGCAGCTCGCTTGAACCTTTGGACAAGCACTTTTAAAGTCATGGATTGATTCATAAATCCCGGAAAATATCCAAATTGGAAAACAAAATCTGCTACGATTTCAACCCACGACGTTCGATGGACCGACCTATGCGATCCAATTGCCCACGCAGATTGTCCGAAAAATTCGCAGATAGCGCNGGCTGATCCGCTGGTTTCCGGCAGTTAAAGCTGCAGGATCTGGATTTGCGATCAATGGCTGCCATATTTCTTGGGGGTAAGCGATAGCGAAGTACTTATTATGGTGGGAAGATACCTTATTTCTTACAGAAGGGCTAATTGCTTCGCCTCGCTTGACGCAAGAAATGAACATGTTTTCGGCTTCACCGGCACGGATTACAAGTTGTCGACATGTCCCAGAGCAAACAGATCCCTTAGAAAAAAATCGAGTTTTGGGGGCGCATGAGCACACGAAGGAAGAAGTCAACAACTTGTATTGGGGAAAATGATCTTGCCCNAGAGCAAACAGATCCCTTAGAAAAAAATCGAGTTTTGGGGGCGCATGAGCACACGAAGGAAGAAGTCAACAACTTGTATTGGGGAAAATGATCTTGCCCAACGGGTATCTCCACCGGTAACATTTTGAAGGAAGAGCTACGTGTGGTCAACGTATGGACCAAATGGGCTTGCAATGACATGGCCACCGCAAGTTCTTCANGTATCTCCACCGGTAACATTTTGAAGGAAGAGCTACGTGTGGTCAACGTATGGACCAAATGGGCTTGCAATGACATGGCCACCGCAAGTTCTTCACGCGCCAATTGTTGGCGACCTTCAAGGAAAGCCCAAGCGGTATCTTTTGCTAACTTGTCAGCTTCAGAATAGCCCTCAGTGAGGAAAGGATCTTGACGGAGATCATGTTTATCACAGTGGGCTTTCACTTTGTACATGGTAAAAGGCTGACCGCGTTTTTGGGCCACAGAATTGAACAAGACCCACAGGTCCCGATTGTCAATAACAATTCCCTGTAGGGGAACGTGAACAAACATGAATTAAGATCAAATACCGAATCTGAGATAAACCATGATCAATCAAAGCCAGCAACAAATAATTGACAAAATTTAGAATTTAGGCAAGCCGTAACCAAATGAATTCAAACAACTAGACTGGGTCTTGGTGGGCTACGTTCGACGCCTTGTGCTTCCAACAGTCTTACACAGTTTTCCCATGATTGCCGGTTCATACCCCAAGATTCTTTGTGATACGCAATTTTTTGCTGGTGTTATAATCCCCGGTTCTGTTGTTTTTTTGGATCCATGTTTGACACAAAATGTTCTGAACAGTTTGGAAATGCTGTTTGCATGAATAGACGCTGAATCCTTATGGAACATCGTTTTTTTCCGTGGTGAAATCACCAACTTTGAAGGCGAAATAAACATGTTCCATGCGGATGGTATTATAGGTAAGTCATATATCAATTGGCTGTTTTCCAGGCCATTTTTCATAGCTGTCATAGCTCGCAGATTTCCGGATGGTATGTGATATTACATTGTGATATTACATATAGATATTGCCATGAAATTGCCATAATCCCGCATGTGTTCCCATGGACTCCCCATGGTTCAACCAGCCCCTGACATGGCCCGGGTGAAGCTTCAGGTCAAGGCCTGCGCAAGTGCCAAGCGTTGGGAGGCGCGGTGGACCACCTGGACCTCGGGCGAAGGAAAATGGTGGTGTAAGTGGGATATAGTGGGATAGCATATTACTCAACCACGGCGTTTTCAAACTAGCTATGTTCATCCATGCACTGGAAAACGTGAGCCAAGGATCTTAACCTCTTCAACTACAATTCCTTCATCCTCCACTTACCTGTCAGATTGGCAACCGACCCCAAAAATCATGGTTGGTACCCTCTGGTAAACCAACATAGCTATGGAAAATCAATGAACATCACTATTTTTGTTTTGGGAAAATCAACTATTTCTATGGCAACTTTCAATAGCTATGTTAAATTACCAGAGGGTAAAGATCACCCGAAATACATATTTCACCCCCATGTTGATCTCATGCAGCCTTGTGCTTCGTGTCTGAAGGGATATCCGAACATATCTGGCGAAGATATCTGAAATGTAATTGGAAGGAATATCCAAATATCCATACCTTCTGGAAATTTAACATAATTTAACATAACTATGGGACATCAATACAAATAGAAACGTCATCGAATATGTTAGTTCCTTTCCATGTGTTGTGCTCCTTCTCCCAGCACCACGGGTCTTGAAGGTGGCCGTGTTTTTGCTGCACAACGCAAAGCAATTCGCCGTGGAAGCTGATGCCGGGAGACTCGAGAACGACACCCGGAGGGTTGTCCCACGGATCATAAAGTAGTGAGACTAACCATGGTTCGGAAGTCCCCACGTCGTGGGTTAAACGGGTTATCTCATCTCTAAATGAATAGAATGGATTGGAACTATGTTTCTTATCCACTGGCGATCCGCGGGATGACGCTACAGGGGTCACCTAATGTGTCCTGAGTTTTGGCCGAGAGAGAGAGGGGATGCTGGAGGTGTTCATCCAGTTTCTGGTTTCAACATGTTTCAACCGTGGGTCGAGCATGGTTGAGCCATAAATCATCGTAGAAATCGGTGGGTGGAGCCCCGGTTTACGATGGCTATGATGGGCACACTTCACCAAGAACATGGCTGTGATGGGGATAGTCTACCAAGAATCACTGGGGCGACCGGGAATACATTTCTACAAGGTGAGAACCGAAGTCTATGCACATAACTTGGTGAATTCTATGGTCTGTTTGGGTATCACTATAGTGAATTCGTGGGATTTAACCAACAAAAACAACAGGGGAGGCCCACCTCCCATGGATTAAATGAAGGTACCCCTGAGAAGACGTACTGGAAACACCATATATATATACTGTGGCGAGGTAGAGTCTTCCAAAAATATCCCATCATGGCAATGGTTTATCTGTTTATTTCCATTTGGCGCTGGCACAACATCATTCGAACGGTGTGTCAACAAGAAAATACTGACCTCGCCATGGATCACACATGATCACAAAACCAATCTTGATAGGGATCAGATTCAATTAAATCATATGTGTCTGTCATGTTTGTCATTTAATGTTATCTAAATTCAGTGATTTGCCCAGCAAAAACTCCGCGCCAGACTGTGTAGTATATATATATATATATATTTGCCAGTTGCTTTGGAATACGGCCGACGAATACCTAGGGAGATCATTCGCAAAAGAGGACCTCCAACATATCCCCCTCTTTTTCCCCCTTGGATATTATTATTGTTCAAAATATTTCAAAATATATTTTATCTGCCGGGAAGTATTCCCTTCCAACAGAATTCTATACAGAATGGTGATATGTTCATCAAATTGACACGTGGGTTTAAATCAACATAGACCCTCCAAATACCACCAAAAAATGGAAAAAAAAGTATGTGATAAAAAGTACAATATGATTAGAGGTCAAAACATGTTAAAATCCATTTTCTAAGGTTACAAACGGATGGTCTAGGAGAATAGTCCAGTTGGTATGTGTCAAAATTTGAGACTCCTTCAGCCCACAGATTTCGCCCATGTTTGGATATA
Source organism: Symbiodinium sp. clade C Y103 (assembly GCA_003297045.1). Classification (NCBI taxonomy): domain Eukaryota; class Dinophyceae; order Suessiales; family Symbiodiniaceae; genus Cladocopium; species Cladocopium sp. clade C. The sequence continues at coordinate 220,897 of BGPT01000103.1, forward strand.
ATTTGTACCAGCCATCCTCAACCATCCCATTGTTCAATGGATTGGTTTAAGGGAGAATCTACAGGAAACCATGGTTTATGGAAGCTTGTTATTTTCCTCTGTTGAGTCAGATTCTTAGTTTTCTGGCTCGTGTGGATTGACTCGCACAGTCTCACGGGGCTGTGCAAGGTCACATTGCTCCCTGTGGATATCTTGTGTGTATAGTCATTGTACTTCCAGGTTTACAACGTTTCTATCTATGACTTTCTCCATCTTTCTCCGTAACATATGGAGTTCCTGTATTTTCTCCCTTAAACCAATCCTTTGACATTATCAGCGGGGCGGGATTTGAAAGTTCTTCCTTTATCTTCCCATTGACTAATCTACAAGAAAAGGTGAATTTACTGGGAATATGTTTATATCTTGGGGGCGCTTAAGCAGTTCCAAGTTGCATGTGTATATATATATATATTATATAGAGAGCGGTATCCCAACATTTGTTTTTTTCTTACGTTCCTCGCGGTCCTCCCTTGAAACTTTAGAAAAGTCCCTATATCCATCTCCCATGATTGGTACGCTTTGCGTGCTGATCCAAAGTTCAACGAAACTGCCAACCACGGCATTTTCCCACGGCTTTTTCCTGCCGTAAATCGCAAAACAAGCTGATCCACTCGAGGTCTTGACTTACACAGCTAGTATCAGTTCCTTTGCCGTGGCCCTGGCGATGGGTCATGCTGGGTCCCAATATGTGGTGACTCTGGGGGGCTGAAGAGCTGAATGGGGGCATGAAGTCCTCTTTCTTCGTGGGCGATTCCTTCCATGGGCGAACTAGATTGAACTACCTATGCTTCTTAACCACTTACACGATCCATGGGATGTTCCTCATACCTAGACCATCCAAATACTTCCAAAAAGAAGGATAAAAATGGTAAAGGCACCAAGATTATGAGGTAAAACCACCATTTTTTAAGGTACTTGGAGAGTCTAGGATGATTGATAATTGGTGTGGAACCGGTTGGCAGTGACCTTGGGCACATGGCACATGATTGCGCTGCTTGATGAGTTTATTTGCCTCGCACATCCTTGTACACGCTTGAGTCAACAATACAAAGTACCCCACTTGGTTTATTTTAGTAGGCGAACTAGGGTTTATGGGGACATATCTATGGTTAATGGGGGTTATAAATATCATTATAGCTGTGAGGAGCACCTAGTTGGAATTTGCGACTAACAGTCCTCCCATTTCAGATCTTTGAATCTGAGCTACCATAAAGATGTGAATCAAAGTGAATCTATGTCAAGTGAATCAAAGTCAGGTCACGGGGATCCCACGATGGAGTGATCTACCCTGCAGTGTCATCAAACGTGGTGAAAATCCATCATTGATGGATGATTTTCCTAGCTCTAAACCTCCACTTCGTTCAGGGATTTTCACTTGCCACCCTTGATGACACCGGAAGGGGAATAAAAAGTGCCAGGATTGGATTGGTTCCGATTTTAGGCCCAGGGCGGTTGTTGGGATCCCATATTATGTTTGACCAGTCACAGATCTAGCTGGAAAACACGTTGGAAAATCACCTCAAAACATAGCTGGAAGTTGTTCATATGTTGTTCTCCCCCTAAAACCATGATATGGAAAGTCATCCAAATATTGGCACAAGGTGGGGCCCCCAGTTTCGATAGCTAAGTTGGGTTATTTGTGTTTATTATCACTAGATTTAAGTAGGAGTTATACGGGATATAACTATAACTATATTTGGTGGCTCGTCCCACTTGGTAAATAGGTTATAACCCTGGTTAGTTCACCTATGATTGGGGTCATAACTTGTAACCTACTTACTAGGTGGGATGAGCCACCACGGAGTAGTTGTAGGTTGTAAACCAACAAATCTATTTTCTACCTGTGGGGGCCTCAACGGAAGCACTTTGCTAGGCGCATGGCTACTGGGTCCGTGGCTCAGAACGGGGTGGTGGAGAGTTATATAACCAGGAAATTCCATACTTTGGGCGGTTGACCCCTCCCCATTCGTTGTGGTTGAATCCCTAGCCTTCAGTACCCAGGACTCCGCCTTGGCCATGTTCACCGAGATGTTAGCTTCAAGGCCAGGGGTTTAGAGCCCTGGCTCTAGGGTGAATTCATGGTGGATGGTAACTGGGGTGATTTGGTTATCTACTGATATTTCAAAAAATATAGACATGCGATGTTTGTTTTTTTTTGGTGGTGCACCCAGCTCCAAAAGCTGTTTGTTGGTTTATTTCACATTCGGTGAATTCGAGTGGGTTTATGGTACCCAGACCCTCCGTTTGTACCCTTTAAGTCCCTTTAAACTGTTGTTTACCCCATAATCTTAGTACTTTTACCATGTTTTGGGGGGTATCTGGAGGGTCTAGTTACATCTGTTATAGTTATAATGTTCACAGAGTGTATAAATCAACGAACATCAATGCACCTGTTAGAACACCACCTTGTAACTGGTCAATCCGCCTGGTGGCCTGGTAGGTTTCCATGGCTATTCGGATACAGTCCATGTATAGATGGGTGAATTTACAGTGCCTTTTTTGACCATTTCCACTACTAAGTGATAGTGTTATGACTACAGATATATAGTCATGTTTACATATTTTGACCACTGACTAGGAGACTTACATCTACAAACGGATGAACTAGCGAGTCCTATGGACCTTTTCTGGGATGATCATGGATGATTCCTCCGAGTGGAGGGCTGCACAGGATCAAGGCGGATGGAATTGCCTGGAGCAGCGTGGTGACTGCTTGTAGACGCTTGGCCGTGGACACATGGTGAGTTGGATGGCTACAGAAAGAGAGATGTTTAGCAATTTGGGAAACTCAATCCTTTTGGGAATGGTTTGGGAATGGTTTATAAAGTCATATAAAACCCATTTATAGTGAATTTTTGGGGATGGTCTATTATTTTGTTGACCACATTAGGGGCATGTGTTTTTTGTTGGCAGCAAAACAAGAAATCAAAGTAATGTCAGGTGATGGACAAATTGAGCCATTCGGGAAGTCCCAGCGACATGTTGGTTGATGTTACCCCAGCTGGTTTGATGAACCTCCACCATACATCCAACACTTGGCCTGCTGAAATAACTAACATAGCTATTGAACATGGCCATAGAAATAGTGGATTTTCCCATTAAAAATGGTGATTTCCCATAGTTATGTTAGTTTACCAGAGGGTAAATCCAAGTAAACCATCCTAGACACCAATCGAACTTGCAGGCACTTTCCTGTCTGCAGATTGGGTACCCCCAAAAATCCATCCACGGTTGAGACCAGCAACCCCGATATATGCCATTGTACTCCATTTCCCATTAGATGTCCATTACATCAAGAAAGAGAGTGTATTCCATGAAATCAGAAACATTGATACCCTCTGGTTATTTCACATAGCTATGGAATAGCTGGCTAATTTTAGATGAGTTTCCCACTTCAAACCTCCATTTATAGCTATTGAAAATATTGAAAATTGCCATAGAGATAGCGGATTTTCCCATTAAAAATTGTGATTTTCCCATTAAAAATAGTTAGTTTTATCCCATGAAATCATCATCAAATCGCCATGGACGGTCTACCCAGGCCAGACATGGGAAGTTGCATGTGCTTTGCTCCACTCCATGCCACAGTGGCTTGTTGGGGAGCGTGCCCAGTGGCTGGATTCCATGGAATAACGAGTATCTAGCAGAAAAACTTAGTATGAGTGTGTATTATATTATTATTACTATACATATCATTATAACTTATTTATTTACTTATTACTTTGTTTTGGTGTTGGTGTTGGTGTTGGTGTTGTTGTTGTTGTTGTTGTTGTTGTGGTTGTTGTTGTTGTGGTTGTTGTTGTTGTTGTTGTTGTTGTTGTTGTTGTTGTTGTTGTTGTGATTATTGTTGTTGATATTGCGGAATCATGTAATTAGTGTGGAAGTGTTTTCAAGATATGTGGAAGGTTTTATTAACCAAAATAAGGAGGATGTTAGTCAACATATGAGTGGAGAATATGTCATGGCTATTGGCAGTTATTGGTTACATGATCATCCCGGATGAATCATCCCACTAAAATTCATTCTGATTTGTTGTTTCATTCGGGACAATCAAGATACAATTGACATAACCTTGATATATGTAATGGGATATTGTATGGAATATTATCCGGATGTCAATAATGAAGTATTGGTAAAATACCCTTCAGGTTGTCAAACATCGCGATGGAGCATCTTCAACCTATAGATTATGTGAACCCATTTAAGTGCCACAGTGTAGGGAACGTCCAGGAACATCAAGATAAACCCCTGAAAATTCCGGAAGATCAAGATAGTTCTGGAAGCCATGGCCCGTTGAAAGCGCGATGATTTACCGAACTTTGGTGACTTCCATACTGAATTGGGGGTTTCCTAAAATGGGGGTACCCAAAAATGGATGGTTTATAATGGAAAATCCTATTAAAATGGATGATTTGGGGGTACCCCTATTTTAGGATATAAGTCACCAGCAACAATATGGGATATTTAACATGGCAAACCAAAAGGTGATCAGTTTAGGAGAACTTCATCTTTTGAATCCGTTGCTCTTTAAATAGCCAGCTGAAGACTTGACATCTTGGATGTAGGGTATCCGAGATCGGCCGTGCTGCTTTCAAAAGCTCCCAAAACCACATGGTGGAAGGGGGTCAACTGGGGATAACATGCTGTAATCACCAATACTGGGTTTGACTGAAACCACGGTAACCCCATGTAACCCCCAATTTGATCACAATGCTGCTTCTTAAAACTGATTCTTAGACAGGCCCATGTCCCCGCGATGCCCTACTGAATCGAGCCAAGGTCTTCAATTCAAGCTGACACTGTGTGCTTGAATGCTGCAACCCAAGATCCACTTTGGTGGTTTCAAAGACACCGGAGTGAAGCGGAGACTGTGGAGACATCGAAGTAGTTTGATGGAAGAATCTACCCTCTGGTAAACTAACATAGCTATGGAAAGTCACCATTTTTAATGGGAAAATATCAACTATTTCAATGGCCATTTTCTATGTCGCTATGTTAGTTCACCAGAGGGTAAATTGGAAATTGATCGTTACAGTTGTTGGGTATGGTGGATCACCCCGCTGCCAACTGGCAAGCGGGGTCACAACCCAGCTATAAATGGGATAGCTCACCATGAACCAGTTACTAAGGAGACCCTCCAAGTACCCTTAACAATGGTGTTTTACGCCATACTTTTACTACTTGTACCTCTTTTTGGGGGGTGTTTGGAGGGTCTAGGTATATCACATATATATATATATATTATTCATGATGATTGTATATTCTATAAGTCTACTGTAATATATAGTATCATGTACTCATATCTTTATATTTATATGTGTTTGTTATTTTCATCTGTAGATCAGGTGTCAGCAGCACATCTCTGATCCATCTCTGAGGCCGCGTTGAAGGCCTGCGAGTGTTCCAGCGTTTGGGACCTGGGCCTCGCGCTGTTGGCTGCGTTCCAACTGCGAAGTCCCAGCGACGTCCTCAGATGGATGGATGAAGTGGATTTCGCCATGGGAAAATATGGGAAAATCTCAGTGTTAATGGAATTTTCATGGGAAAATATGGGAAAATTCTGGGAAATATGAGAGACATGGAAAGAATTCTTTGGGAACATCTTGAGAAAATCTTGTGAACATCTTGAGAAGATCTTGAGAAGATATGGGAACATCTTGGGAAAATATGGGATTGTTCCTAGATTTATACTTTTTTTCCTTCAAGTGGTGTTTCTGATGTTCCCAATGGTTTTCTGTGTCTGTAGGAGGTTTGGAAAAGACGCAGCTCATGCATATTTGGTTCCAATTGGTAACCTCAAAGACTTTGTGGCATTCTTTTCCTTCAAAATGATGTGAAGACCCAAATGAAGTTCCAGCAACTGTCAAGTGTAACTACTTTTGGTCAGTGTAACTGCTAGTTTTTGGGGCTCAAACCACCAGTCCGTGTAACTTTGCTTCAGCGGTGCCACTGCTGTCAACTGCTGGTCAGGATGCAAGAAGTTGGTTGATGATCATGCGCCAGGGTTTCAGGATGATAAATCAGGCGTTCCACAGTGGAAATCGGCCAAATGTCTTTGTCTGAAACATATGCTATCCCTAAATCTTCGGGTGAATCAATATGTGAATCAGTAATTTCCCTAATGGCAATGGCAAATTTAATGATTCTCAGACCCAAATGTTGCTCCCAGACTGTCCAGGTGTGGTGACCTTCAACACCGCCATCTCTGCTTGTGGCGGCCCCAGGGGAGGATCTGGAGATTCCCAACTTTCGATTGGAGAATCCGTCCAAAAATACCAACAATGTGGGGCCCCCAAGATAGCTAAGTTGGTTTATAACTCCAATAACTATGGTATATTATGGTTTGTAGTAGATATAACTATAGTTGATGGCGGTACGACACCATTTTTAGGGTACAGATGGTCCAGGAATGGGCCGAAGAGGGGTGGCTCAAGCGACAGTTTCGAGAGAAGCTCCACTCCAAGGTGCCAAGGGTCGCGAGTGGCAACAGGTGAACGCCTTAATGACCGCTGTGTTTTAGCAGTGGAGGCTCATCTATTTACCTCTTGGTGATTACCCTCGGGTAAACTAACATAGTGCTGGAAAATGGCCCATTTATAGAAGATTTAATTGAGATTGTGATTTTCAATAGTTATGGTAATCTACCAGAGCTACCCTGTGGGATGTAAGAATACCAAAAAATAACACGGATCATTGGTGGGATATTTATGGATCATTAGTGGGGGATATTTATGTAATATTGGTGGATTGACACGGAGGTGTCCTCATTTCCATGGTTTGCTGGAAAATCACCAAGCAATAGTTCGACGATCTTCCCAGCTACAGACATCCATTTAGTTTGATCATTTCCCAGCTACTTGTAGCCATGTTTAATTGCAAGAGGGTAAATGGATTTGAAATACAAAATTTGGGGTGTCTAAGCCATGGAAATTTGGAGATGGTCAAGAGCAAGTGGAATTGTGGTTTACAACGTTTCGAACATCAACAATGGTTTGATTTCCATCCCTGTAATGGAATAAAGATCCAGATTGTCAGTTTGAACTGCCAAACAGGCAGTGATTGAGGTGATTCAGTGTGAATGGTTGATTGGTGCCCTGACCAGATGCTGTTTGGTAGTTCAGTATGGCTGGCGGGAACATCCCAGCTTTTGATTAGAAAATATTGGACAATCAGATAATCACACGTGGCAGTGGAAAATCTCCCATTCACAGTTAAATCTATCATGAAAACCTCTATTCAGTTTGGGGATTTCCCAGCTTGCTATGTGTGATTACCCCCGTGTAATCACTTCATTACTTTTAGAATTGGTGATTTTCCGTTGCCATATTAAATTTCCCAACGGTACCCACTGGTAATCAAACATGGCAATGGAAAATCCACTATTTATAGGGTATTTTCCCATTAAAACCTCCATTTATAGGTGATTTCCAATTGCTACGTTTGAGTACCGGAGGGTATGTCATTTTTCCATGGCTTCAATGTCACTCATTTTCCACGGCGTGACTTGGATCATGAATTTTATACATCTTCCCAGTTGGGTTTGTATGGAAATTACCCGTTCAAATTCTGAGACCCCAAAGTCCAAAGAAACATCACTGAAAATGAAGAGATCTCTGGTAATCTGACATTGCTGTGGCAGCTATGGTATAAATGGCCCGTTTGCAGATGATTTACCTATAGAAAAAAGGTGGATTTTCATGGCAAACTGGTAGATTGCCAATTGCCAGTGGGTATATTCCCATGAATCACAATTTTTGATAGCTGATCTCCATGTTTGATGCCTGAATCCTGTCAAAATGGCACTTTGATGCTTGAATCACGATTTCTGTTGGTGAATTTTCTGCGATTTTCCTCAGCACTAAGTCCTTGCAACTTCTGAAGGACATGGTCTTGGCACAGGCTGGGGCTTGAAGCTCACTTCGTCGCTGGTACCCCAGTGAGCTAAATCGTTTGGCTGATTTCACTGGTGAAAGATCTAGTATAGCTGATTTTTTTGCACTGGTATACACTTACTCAGAGGGTGATGGTTTATTTCCCCATGGACATTTGAATGACTGCAATCTATCAAAGGAATCTATCGGAAATATGTGTGATCTTTTTGTAGCTATCATATGTAAGGAAATCATCATCTTCAAACAATCCATGTTTAAATATCACAACTTCAATCACAATGATTTACAACTATAATTGTCGTCGTCATCATCATCATCATCATCATCATCGTCATGGTCATCGTCATCATCATCATCATCATCATCATCATCATCATCATCATCATCATCATCATCTCAATCACAAATTTGGGTGGTTTAAGTCTGTTTAAGTCCACATTTGCTCCTTTGCCACTGGCAGCTGCGGGACAGGTAGCGGCAGATGCTGCCAGCTTCAATGCTGCAGTTTGTGACTCAGAGCAGCTGTCGCTGTTGGGGTTTTCTTGCGATGGAACCGACAAATTGGATCATGATCATCATGATCACGTTCTTGGTTTGGATCATCATCACAATAATGTACAAGAATGATAAATGAGTATACAATATAAGTAAAACAAATCAAACAAATCAGAATCATTTCATTGGAACAAACAAACTATATTAATATCTTAACGAGATTTAATCTGTCATACATGTCATTTTCTCATCAGAAACCATGTCAAATCGACAGTCCTCCGCCACAAACTCTTCGCGGATTTTCCCCCGAGATCGCCAGCGCGGAGAAGACGTGGCAAATCTCCTTGGAACTCTGGCAGGTGGGGCGGCTGTCAATGGCTCCCATGGAGGATGGGCTGCCACTGATCATAGATTTCATCAACACCAGGGGTGAAGGATAGCCACATTTTGGGGTCAATTTGTAAGCCTTTTGATGCCCCTTGTTACCTACAGTGTTTGGAGCAACCCTGAAATGTTGATATCATGACAATATCCATCGGTATCATGTTCATGTATGTTTTGATGTGCCTCCCGTTGCGGTCGTTGGATCAGACTATTCCGATTGAGGATCTACTTTGCATTCGCGAGCAAGACCAAGCAGTTTCAGCTGCAGCAGACTGAAAGTGAAAGTATGTGAAAGTAAAACAATCTCATTTGTAACCTGCAGAAAAGGGCAGACACATGATTTACCACTACTTTAGTAGGACCTTATAACTTTCTATCTCAACAAGGGCTGGTTCTTGGTATGTTTGGATTGTTCACCATCTCCTGCAGGACGGTTTTCTTGGCGAATCTGAGCCATCTTCAAAAGGGGTGGTCACCGATATGGCAGAGGGGCACATATCCTATTAGTGATAACCAGATTTCTAAAGATGAAAAAAGTGAATGTGTTGATGTTCTTCGGAATTTCACCACTTCCATAGTTGTTGTTGATTATATACTCAAAAAAGTCCAAACCAATTTGCTGGTTATTCTCCATATGTAATCGTCAATTGTGTCCAGTACATAGATTTGAGATGTTGCCCTAAACATCGCCATCCCTAAACATAGCCTTACCTAAACGTATGCAACCTTAATGCTATCTAAGCTGTTGTTCCGGTGGAAAGCTAGGCCCTATTTTCAGCCAGGAAATGCAGAACACTCAGCTGCAACGGGATGTGAGGGAAGCCCAGATGTACAACGCAAGCGTAGAACCATAGAAAGATAAAACCCTTCGAGCCGATACAACATGTTATGATGATGAATTAAGAATCGATGTATAGTATGTATTGATAGTATTGATATTTGATTTCGAATGTAGATGTTACTTTATCATCATATATGTCAATATAAGGTAGTAAACCCAATTCTTTCGCCATCCCCAAGTTTGAGGTTTATGAAACTGGGTATACCCCGTTCTGACTGGGACTATAAATATAAAATGATCCCCCAAATGCTTGGTTGATGGGATGGTTTATTGTTAATACTATCATTTTTACTTTTCAAATTTCTCATTGGATTGGTTACTGGGAAAATTTACAGGAAACCCCTATATTTCTTGGGAAAATCCAGGGTTTCCTGTAGATTTTCCCCTAAACCAATCCAATGAATTTCACATTCATACTTTGCAATGATGATGAATTAAGATATATCAATATCATATTCAGAATGATGATGAATTAGCAATGGAGATTCAAATGGATTTTAAAGCAATAAAGCAGCCATTTCATGGGTTGTTTCATTACCATTTTCGGGAATATGATTTGGATTTTCCTCTGAAACATGGAAATGAAATGAAACTGAGGATACTTCATTCATGGCATGGGATATAGTTCGCCAACAATATCGTTTCGTGGAATCCCAAAACGTTGGTTGAACAAGTGATGGGAAAGGGATGTTTCAAACCATTGCATCGAACCTCCCAAAAGAAAGACACGTAATGTACCGCTATTTTAATGTACCCTCCGGTAATCAAACGTGGCAATTGGAAATCACCTATAAATGGAGGTTTTAATGGGAAAATCCACTATAAATGGCCATTTTCAATAGCTATGTTAGTTCACTGGAGGGTAAGGAGGATCTTGCTTTCCTATCTTTTGGGGGTTGCTGGTTTCCTATTCCTAATATATTTGCGGGTGGTTCAAACTACATGCCGGCAACCAAAGGGTAGCTATCTCAAGTTGATCAATGGGGTGTTGACCGTTCTGGTTGACGCTTGTGCGTCATATATTAAGGTAAACCCAAAAACAATTTGGACACTTTATCATAGTCTGACTCTGCTTTTTACAAAATATTTATCGAGAGTACTATGGGATAATGATACGATCATCTTTTGATACTGTAATTATTGATACTGTAAATGATGCCAAAAAACACATGTGATCATTCTATGTAGTAAAGGCATCCCCAATTGCTGCTTCTTGCTGGGTATATACCCCTGTGTGGAGTGATGTAAAACGATCCCCAGATGTTTGGCCGAGCTAGGATTCTGTGTTTCCAGGAACCTTCTCGAGTGATGTTGTTTTTTCTTTTTAATGTGGCACCACACACTTTATTGTTGGGGTTGACATGAGCACACTTTTGTTAGTTTTCTCATCCTTTCCAGTTTGGGGAGTTTCAACTTTGTTCCAACCAACAGATTGATGGTGGGTCTTGGTTGAATTTGTGGAAATCATCAACTGTGATTTTAATATTTACAATATATTGTAATATTATATAAATATATTATCATATTATTTATATATATATATATATATATTATATATATATTATCATATATTCTTTACCATCCGTTACATACATTCCACCCATATCTTGGAACTATTATTGATCATTATGACCCATTTTATGGATCCCTTGGTGCCGCATTGACTCGACCCTTTCCCAATGTGTGATCAATCTCAGTTTTCAGTTCTCCGCGTAGGGTGCGTAGGGTGGGCGAAGACAGTGGTATCATGAAGAATGTGTTGGCGTTTTCACTCGGTTCCACTGAGAAGTTCAAAAAGAGATCAATGAAACTCACTGGAAAATCATGGCAGGAATTGTACACTGATTTTAACTTTGGGAGACTTGAGTATGTGTGTTGTGTTTGTCTCATTCCTGTGGAACTTCGTGATGGATGTACCACTTTGCCATTTGATGAAGTATGAACACCATTTGTATACCCACATTAGTTGATGGTCATGAATTCATCAATAGGATTTCATATACCTGGATTCCCAACATGGGATGGATGACCATACACCATTATAGGGGGGTGGGTCAAAACCTATTACTATCCATTTTAATGGGATGAACATCCATTTACCAGCTATTTTGATGGTCACTAGGTACCAGGGTTTTGACTCATAGCCATATAATCCCACGCAACTTGACCGCACAACATTTGAAATCAGCCACAAAGCAGCGCCATTTTCCAACAGCACGTGATGGCTGCAGAGACGACTGGTCCGCCAGTGCGCTCCTAAGACCGTAGAAGTCCAGCTGATTTGCAGCTGGCGATGTGTCTAAACATAGGAAACCCCCATTCTTGTTTCCAGTAAATGGCCATTTTGGTGTAATATAGATGTATATAAACTATAGAAAATCCCTGTGGGTCAAAAAGATCTGGAACTTGTTGATTCGCATCTTTAAACATTTTCAAACAGCAGTCGACGTACCCCAAATCAGACTACATCCCGGAAGTGGTTGAAAGATGTTGAAAGTCAAAGTGAGAGCGCAGGATACCCCACATGACTGCGCAAGATAGAAAGGAGGAAGGCCCCCCAGTGATGCTTTTGGTGTAGATTATCCCATCAAACTCGTTCGATGCCTCCACTGTCTCCACCATAAATCCAACACTTAGCCTGGTTTCAACCAACAGACACGGATTTTGAAGCTTGGGGACCCCTTCTTGCAAGTGGTTCATATGTGTTAATATGTGTCTATACATATATATGTTAATATATATATATATATATACATATAGTTAATATTAATATTAGTTGATAATATGTTAACTGTTGATATTCCCTATATCCATTGTTCCTTGGTGAAATCCGTATTGTTGATTGTTAAATAGCCATGAAACGCCCTTAAATCCCACTACACCATGAAATCGCCTAGTTCTAATCCAAATTAGCTATCTAAATCCAATGAAGTCCCAGCAAACACCACCAAATCCCGTAACCCAGCATGTTCAATCCCGATGACAGGAAGCGCCCGTGCGCGAATTTCAAAAGGAGGATGGAATGCTTCACCTGTCGGGAGCTGATTCCTCCTTGCCTCCGGTCTTCGCAGACTTCTGGCGGAGTCTCGGCGCTGCTTTAAAAGGCGATGTGGGGATGGAATCCCATCCCACTCATATTGAACACCCCAAAGATGGTGCCAAATATGTGCAAAATCCGCTGAAAAAACTATGTTTTCTGAGGGATGTTTGATATCAGGGGATGGGAGTATTAACATAGATCAACCTGACCAGTGACCAGCCATGTTTTTCGTTTGCTGGGTATCAAAGACCACAGATTATCCATGGCAATTGTGGATTTTGTGAAAAAGCGGCAAGCTGACAGGCAAACAGGTGCCTGAAAATGGCAACATAGTGCATTGATTGAAAGGACCTCACAACCACCTTGCTGGAGATGCTGGTTTGTATGGGAAATCACGGCACAATCTCATATGTGTATACATATATACATATATATACAGATACATAAATACATAAATAGTATGAGAGTTTGGTATAAATAGATGCTTCAGTCTTAGTCTTGTCACTGGTAAAAAAAGATCATGGTATCGTATGAATGGATATTCCTAGTCTTATTTCTGGTTCGGGATATGAGAGTCTGTCCAGCGGTGCAACTTGATGGAAGCCAAAAAAACGGGCCAACCAGCAAGATAATGTTGCAAGCTGAAGACTGGCGTTTTTATCAACAAAAACCTACAGATGTGTTGTTGCAAGCTGAAGACTGGCGTTTTTATCAACAAAAACCTACAGATGTGTTCAACAATGCTAATCTTGTTAAAGCAATCATAAGCCAGCCATATTTGACGGTTGAAATCCCACCCATAAAAATGGTCGAATTGAGGATCATGATTCGATTGCGTTACTAACATTAGCGGGAGTGTGGCACCAAATAATCAACTTATCCCTTCCTTCCTGATAGCAATACTGCCCATACGGGACCCCAAAGTGAATGATTCCAATACTGAACCTGGGGTCCAGGTGGTGTAAGCCTGCTATTTAATGTCACAGGGGACGGGATTGATTAGTATATTATTGGATTGGTTGAAGGGAAAGCTACAGAAAAAAAAAAACCTACGGTTTCATCGGATCAACACAATGGTTTCCTGCATATGTTTCCCTTCAATGGATAATATTAATCCCCAGTTGTGGCAAACACACGGGTTAAACGAAAGAAAATCATGCTTCCAACAAGCACCCCAGACGTCCGATTTTGATCCAATTGGATTTTTGCTTTGACCTGAAAATGATGGCGTGTTTGCCAAAAAACACAATACCTACCAAATTACCAACTAAAACTTCAGAGTATATCTCTGTGTACCCCATTTTCAACCACTGTTTGTTTTTGGTTGGGAAGCTGATTGGTTGAAAAATCGAGTGCCTTCTGCCCCAGATGCAGCTGCGGGTGGTTGCAGTGGTTACATCGAGATTAAAGACCCAGACCATCCAAGTTGTCAATTTCCGCAAGATGGTGCCCCCCCAGTGAAATGTTTGTTGGGTTATAAAGCATCGTAACTAGTTCGATATATCTACCATAAACCCAATCGTGAAGTTATGTTTACCAACTTTGCTAACACCTTGAAGCAAAGAGAAGACGTTTACCATGTAGTTTCCAAGTATCTAAGATGGCTGTGACAAATTTTCAAGTCAAGGCGCTTCCGGTGGTGAAATGTGCATAATGTTGTTGTTATCCAAAAAATAGTTTAAACATATTCGATGGATCTAAATGGGAAATCAATAATGGTCTTCAATGCTCGAAGCGTTTCTTCGCCAGCTATCCCCAAGGGGCCTTACTCCAGGTTAATAGCGCATCAATATAATTTCGCCAGATAGAAAAAGTATTGTGGCCACGTTTGTTGATGATCAACTCATGTAAAATCACCATTTTCTATAGTACAATCATAGTACAATCACCATTTCTCAGAATTAAATCATAATTTTCCATAATTAAATCCCCATTATCCTTAAATCACCATTTTGCGTAGTTGAATCATGTTTTGCACCTTCCATGGTCAAATCACCCTTTTCCATGAAAGAAACATCACCTAATCACCATGTTTTTCCCTGTGGTTTTAGCCATGAACAGATCCAACACATGACCCCCTTTAGGCGCGCCCCATAAACGGATCCTTCAGGAAGGGTGTCCTTTGCGACATCGAGATCCGTGTTGCGGAGTGCTCCTTCCGGGTAACTGAGCGCAGAGATCAAGTGCATAGAGGTTGCTTGATGTTTACCCTCTGGTAAACAAACATAACTATGGAAAATCACCATTGTTAATGGGAAAATCCACTATTTCCATGGCAATTTTCAATAGCTAACTGTTAGTTTACCAGAGGGTATCCACTGATTGATCATCAGCTTCCACATGACAATTGCATTTGTTTGGATATGATCGCCTATGTTTGGACAAGCCCATATGAATGATATCACTACATTGCCAGATTTGAATTCGCCAAAAAAAACACAAGAACGAAACAAAGAAACTGGTCCCTACACGTGGAGTGCTTCCCTTCAATTTGCATGCACGATTTGGATCGTGGCATGCTTTTCATATTGTGTTGAAGTCGCAGTTGAGGCACACCGTGTGGTGCTTGCAGCATGCTCTGACTATATGAGAGCTCGCTTCTGCATTGGAATGGCCCCTTTTCTGCAGATGAAAAGCGGACAACAGGAAGGGGCCAGAGACGATACGTGTTTCATTGTTTTTAAGTAAGCTAACTGGGATTTGTGGTGTATATATATATATAATTAGATATAATTTTGTAATAGTGTGTATATATCTATATATATAATATATATATATCATTATGTATCGTTAAAAACAAACTAAAAAAAAAACAACGTGTAACCAGGTGGGCCTTCCTGCAGCATAGGCAAATTATACAAAAATATTCACCAGGAATGGTCCTGCTCAGATGGTGTTTGACCGGTGTTGTTTGACTGCAACATGTGTTTTTCCTTTTTTTGAAATCACGCCTCTGTTTTCAAGTTCCTTTTTCAGGGTTTCATCTTCTTGCTCCAATCTATTTCAGGTATTTCCATGATAGCCAGCCACAAATGGGGACATAGATGTCTTTGCCTCGTTGATTAAGACACTTTTACCATTCAACTATCTGCGGTGGCCAGGAAGCAACCCTGATCTTAGATGGTCTTGGATGGTTGGGAAGACATGATTGGCCGTGTCATTTGCAGATGCCAAACATGCTACCGTGGGAAACTTAGGCTGATAGTTCAGACGAGTCCATCGATCTCCCAGATATGCCGGCGGCTGCATTTGAAGCTGTGCTTGAGCACATGTACACAGGTTTCTCAGCCAGCAAAAAATCCATTTGTTGGATTTGTTTGAGGGAAAAAAGGACAGCAAACCTTTGCACTTGCGATATCTGATTGTGTATAAGGCATACCTATAACATAAAATGGTTTTCTATGGTTTTGAGTAAGTTTTCCCTTACACGTTTCCATTGAAAATTACATCTTGAAATCGTTACAGCCATGCGTCCCAGAGGCTGAGCAATTGGTCCCTAAAGATTGGCTAAATACAGCGACTATACCATAGATAGAGAGAGCTGAACATGTCGTGGACTTAAGATGTGATAAATATGAATATAGATAAATCATTGTTCTAAATCACATAATCATATGTATATATACATATACATACAAATCATAGTCCCACGCAGGTTGGTTCTGTATACCATTTCAACATCCGATTTTTGACTAGCACTTGGTCCTCCAACATAGAACTTGAAGCAACAACATGGCTCAAATGACCAGCTATTTGTGGGTCTATTGGTGTCCAATCTAACCATAAAATGCTTGTTTTGGCATTCGGTAGCCATCCAGATGTCATGGACCACTTATAGGAATTTCCAAGCGCATGGACCGTCAAAACATGTAAAAACCCCATTCATCCCCTCTCGGATTGTTTCCTTCAAATCAAATGCTCCGCCATGGAAGGCTAAATAAAGATTCATAGATAACTATGGCAACCGGCCCGCGTCTATACGATTTACCTTTTGAACGTGGTGAAGTTGCCTATTGAACATGTTTCCATATTTGTGTGACAAGGGTAACAAAGGATTCATAGAAAAAAAACTGTTGAAGAACTACATTCGTTGAACTTTACAGCTGTCGACTTAAGTGGTTTGTTATACAAGGTGAAATGTATAGTGGTTTATTCTCCCCATTAAGTGTAGACATATCATAACATATGGGTTTGTCCAAAAATAGCGAACCTCAAAATCCAATGGTTTATCACTATTTTCTATGAACTATTGTGAGTTGCTCATATCCCAAAATTTGACGAATTTTGGCTGATGACCCAAAGTCCCATTTTTTTCTGTGGAAATAGTAGTAAACTAGGCCAACTGTGCCTACTTTTGGCCAAACAATAGAGCCTGATCAAAGAGCCGAGCTTGAGGGGGTGGGGTTGACGGGTGGGGGTTGGGATCGGTGAGAACCCGTATATATTCCAATTGTAGTTGCTGGTTAATTGCAGGGCCATCTCAATTATTCATTGAATAGATCCCATTTATATAAATTGGTTGCTTAAATCCTGTGGAATCCTGAAACTAGATATATCCGCCGTAAATTCCACGGAATATGTCGATATTGATCTATATCCCGCTTATATCCCATGTACTTCCATACAACTACATAGATAGTTAGCTATAGGTACAACTCCAAGTAATCTATATCTATATCATCATCCTACCCCAACTCCTTGGTCTCGTGGCCACCGCCAGGTAAATGTTGTTTCCATGAGGAGTTGCTTGTAGCTTTGTTGGAGGCGTCTCTGACGAAGAAACAGTTCTGGGAGAAGATGAGGGGTTGGCTGGTGGATTTTACTTTGATTTCAACCAAGAAAATTGCGCTTTACTTGGAGTTTCACAGATCCAAACTAGTTGACGATCGTATTTTTCCGGTGGTGGCTCAACATCAGAATCAGATAGCATGTTTTCATTTTGTTGACTTTGTGTTGGTTTTCCATCCAGCCCGGTGTGACAACTGAAACGACCAGGTTGCGCCCCCCCGGAAAAGTTGAAGTTTGAGCCAAATCCTGTTGGAGGAAGCTATGGCCAATCATATGTTGGAACATTATGTATGTACATAGACCCTCCAAGTACCCTTAAAGAATGTGTTTTACCCCATAGTCTTAGTACTTTGACCATGTTTTGGGGGTTGCTGGTCACAATTCTTGAAATAGCTATGACAATAAGAAACATACACTTTCCTTGTTTCAGGTCTCCCTGCTAATGGCTATGCTTGATCTTGTTTTGCCTAACTTTGCTGCGTCCTTGTTTCCCCATATGACGCAACGTTTGCAACCGCGTGCATTGTTTTCACGGCAGGCCGCATCGCGGTTGCAGTACCTTCGCTTGCTGGAAGTAGCAACTTGATGAAGTCAGCTGAGGTATGTCCTTAAATGGGCGTGTCAGAAAATGGGACATTAATCATTTTTGTTCATGGAAAGATGATGGTCTAACCATGACAAATGGAAATACAAGGGGAATAAAATTGCATATATATATATATATATAGAACCAACATGAACCAACAATGTGTCTGTAAAATGGGGAATGCCCTCGTCTTCTAGGCCTTTTCCTAGGAAAGACAATGATCAACCATCAAATTTTTAGGTCTGTCCATCATTTTCAGACAAAGCCTTCTATTGCGTGGGAATCCGCAAAGATCTGTGTAGAACTGATCCTCAAAATGAGTAGAAACTAATAAAGATGTTTGACTCAGGTTTGGGTTCTAGTCATAGTCGTGGATCCACTTGGCTCATCCCAGTCATGGTTGTGACATGCTGAATTGTGTTTGATGAGAAACTGCGTGGGTCCAGTTCCTAAGTGCAGTTTGGTGAACATGTCCACCGTGGACTTCATTTTTTGAACTAGGTTTGTGGATTTAGTGAATTCATGTTATTTTGAGGTCATTGTTTTTGATGAACTCATTTTTGGGTGACACGTTCTCTAGTTCTGTTCTATTTTGGCTTTCTACATCTCTATTTTTTCCTCAGTGTTTTTATATGCTGTTCCATTGCTCATGAATTGTGGTCCCTCATTTGAGGATATAAATGTTGTGAATCTGAAGAGATGGGAATACCGTCCAGTAAGCTAAACTCGTAACAGAAAATCATCCATTTGTAGGTGCTTATCCTATATTGTCTCCATCCAAAGTGGAATTCCCATTGCTATTGAGAAACAATAGGTCCATTAGGTTATACGATGTTATAAAGTTGGTTTATAAACCTCATTAATATTCAATGATCATATTAGATATGATAATATATATATATATATGTCATAGATTATCATAGATTATCATAGATTATCCTATACCATTGAACCATAGATTTCACCCATTGGGGTAGACACCATGTAGAAATCCGCAAAGAAATCACCTGGCGCCACGCTTGAGGCCTCGCGCGCAGCACAGGATGAGGGTTGTGATGGTGACCGAAATCGAAGCGGGAACTGAAACCATTGAAAATACCAAGTTGTTTATTAACATAGATCCTGAGAATAGCTATTTTTAGAGGAAATTCATCTTCCAATCCCGATGACTGCCAGGGTCGTCATGTTAATTTACCAGATGGTACCAAGTTTTTTTTATATTGCAATTGGTAATCAAACATGGCAATTGCAAACTCACAATTTATAGGTGATTTCCAATCTAGTGGGATGATGTGGGATGTCCGATTGCCATGTTGAATTGCCGGAGTGAAACTGCCTGGTGGTATCAACATGTGTCAAAAAAGGGTTGAAACATGTTGAAACCACGAAACATGTGCAAAATACAATCTGCATAGAGCCATAATAACAGTTGCTTGGTGGTTTGAATGTTTTCATTTTTAATGTTGCCATCCGACCTACAGTATATATGCTCCCAGCATGGTCCAAGCTAAAAAGTGACAATCAGACTACATGTTATAGTCACCATTAGTCACCAAAAACCCTAAGTGATATAAACCGAACTTAGGCGATAGGTCGCTCACTGGGGCACCACCATTTTGCATATTTTTTGGGGGCCAATTGTGACCCTTGGATGCCGGCAGGAGACGCTCTTGCCCAGCAATTGCCTCCAGATTTGGGAAGTTGCAGCCTCTTAACTTCGCTGAAAAAGGCTGTAGTGCTTCCAAAGATACCCTGGGTTTGTTTTAAAATGGATGGGATTTCCTGATGAATAGCAATCTGAAAGGGAGATACTAAGTAGATAGTAGTTCTATAATTCATCAGAATTCGGGGGTGAGCCTTAAAGTCTGACTTTAGGAAACAAACATCCGAAGATACATACCCCACCTGAACATATCACCACCTTGGGCTTATAGTGCTTTTATCCCTGGCGATGTTTTTGCCGGACCCTTCAATCCTGTCTTGACATCTGCCCAGCAAAGAAGACAATCACACATCACTGGATGGATTACAGCGTCACAGAATTTTTGGATGATGTTTCGTCGCATTTGTTTCTGGGCTAAGTCTGAATTTGGCACATCACGATCAACTACCCTCTGTTTACGAACATGGCAATGGACCATTTCCCATTTACCCTCTGGTAATTCAACATAGCGACACAGAAAATGGCTATAGAAATAGTGGATCTTCCCGTTAAAAATGGTGATTTTCCATAGTTATGTAACAGTTTACCAGAGGGTATAGATGATGTTTGCAAAGACTGGAGAAACTTCTCCGAGAAATCCTTGAATACGCCGCGCCTGGAGTGAGTTTCTGAGGCTTCGCCCAGAAAGAGGGGATTGATTCAGCCCCCATTGATGTGTCTTTTAGGGAAAATGCATACATCATATCAGCCACTGGATTTCCTGTGCAAGAATCCGATTTTTTCAGGTCGAAACACATCCAAAACCAACAAAAACACACATCACTTTCATTGAGATATCGTCACAAACATTTCAGATGTTGGAGAGCCCCATTTCAACAAACAGGGCTGGTGATGTGTCACAGGGTAGGATGAAGCCAGACAAGTTTGGTGTGATGTAAATCCTTGGGCTGAAGGGACACTTTTTCCGGGAAATCCCCTATTGTTCCCCTATTGGAATAATGTAATCATCCTGAAGGAGATAGAATAAGGAATTGTTTAATCATATTTCTTAGTTTCGTCTTGATTTTTTGAAATTGTCATATTGAATCTACTCCAGCATGACTATCTATATTGGTTGATCAGAAAGGCCTTGTTTCCAATCAATTTGTTTCCCGAGTTCGTCCCAGCGAATCCTCATTGCTTGGGTTTACCACACGATGCGTATATCCCTAGTGTTGATAGATGTTGATAGAATCCTCACCCACTGATTGTCAAAGTCCTTTCTAGTCATACTATACTTAAATCATCTTAAATCCAACTAATGGACTGCAACATCTAATTCAGATCATGTAAAGTCTGACAACATTTGCTTAAATTTTCACAACACCCATAAAATCCTCAAACGTAAAACTCCATTAAGAAAACCATCCATAAAATCCTCCCAAAAACACAAATCCCAAGTGCTTGGATAGTGGAGGGGTTCATGTGGACACTTCCAAGGACCAACTTGCTCTCACAGACCTGCTGAATGCCTCCAAGGCGCAAGCTGCGCCAGAGATTTGGGAGGGAACGCCTCTCCATTCGGTGGTTTCAACTGTACAATATTAAAAAAGAAAGATGGTTTAACGTTTTCGGGATGATTATATATTGGAAAATTATTGGAATGCGCATGAATTCACTCGTAAAGATATGATTTTATATATATATATATATTGCGTGTTTATAAGGCTGCAAACAGCAGTAAATTGAGTCTTTTGGGAGGCATTGGATGGGGGTCCATTACAATGCTGATGATAATCAAAAATAATAGTAATTGGGAGCTAGAACTAGTGATTAGCAACTGGATATTATATGTTCCATCATGGGACATTGATCTTGTTTTTTCCATCAGATCTCCATAGAATTCAGATGGATGCTGAACACAAGAAACTGAGAATCTGAGTGGTGATAATTTCAGCAACAATCATTGGTTTCCTATGGTTTTCTGGTTTCACAGTTGTCAAATTACATCCAGCCAGGAGGATGATTCCAAAGTCCAGAATGAGGATGTCATGGGATTGGTTTGAGGGAAAAATGGAACCGGAAAGCCCTATATTTCATGGTAAAAACCATGGTTTCCTGTAGTTTTGCCCTTCAACCAATCCAATGAGGATGGCTTCTTTGCTCAACCACCAAGCAGTTGTAGCACCTGCTCTTTCTGCTTGCAGGTGATGTGCATGGGGAACTTTGAAGAGATTGCTGAAACCACTGAGTTCCTTTGTGTACTTCGAAATTCGCTGGAGACCCTCTGGTAAACTAACATAGCTATTGAAAATTGCCATTTGTAGTTGATTTACATTGACTTACCCATTAAAAGTGGTGATTTTCCATAGTTATGTAACAGTTTACCAGAGGGTAATCTGTGCAACAAGGAAACACCAAGAAATCTGGATCAAAAAACTTGGGAGCATGGACTGATGAAGATGAAGAGTCTGACACGGCTCTATTGATGCGGCTGATGTTCCAAATTATCCTTTGGTAATTTTAGATCACCATGTGAAAATTGCGAATTTAGTTCGATGACTGACCTCTTGAAGATTGTGATTGTATGTATATATTAATTTACCAGAGAGTATCTCCCCACTATAGTTTTTGATGATTTGTTTCCCGCTAAATCCTGATTTTGATGCTTGAATCAGATTCAATCACTACTTAAATCCCTCAAAATCCTCAAGGCCTCAAGGCCATTCTCTATCAAGACGGTCAGAGCCGCATCAGGCCCGGACATGACTCCCCAAATGACTGGTGTTTATTGGTTTGTGAGTAGCAAATTGGATATATCTATAGTTAGACATTGCATATATAGTTAGATGAGTTACTATACCTATCTTATAGTTGAATATAGCCATCATAATTCCAATTTAATATATCTACAGTATAAACCAACCTACAAGTCCGGGGGCCCATCCCGTCGCCGCCATTTATGTATTCGATACCCACCTTAAGGGACTTACTGATCAGGGTTATTCACTACTTCTTCAGTGGGATTTTCTATGATTTTCCTCCAGGTACAAGCTCACTGACAACCAATCAAATCCAATAAAGGTGGAACAGACGTTTTTATCCAGTAGATGGAAAAAACAGCAAAATAATGTGGAATTAAATAGAAACACATTATATCCCCCATCCATCTTTTGGTGGGTATGAGAGTTTATCCCGATAGGTATGTAACAGAAAAAAAAACAAAAAACATGTAAAACACGTATTGATTTTCCGTTCTGTGGATCAACACAAAAAAACATTTACCATGTTATAACCAAGCTTTTGTACCTTCTGAAAGCAAACGCCTTCACATGTTTGGATCCTTCAGATTTCTTTTGAACAAAATATCATAAAGTATCTATTGGCAACGTCAGCAAATCGAAGAAAACAATCCAAGGATCCATTTTCTCAAGCGCAGATCTCCCAGGTTTCTGTACCTCAATTCTTCGCGCTTGTTGCTGCTCCTGGGAGAAGATGATCTGCACATTGACAAGGAAGAGGCGCGTTGGTTCCAAGATTCTGGGTCGTAATGTTAACCACATGAAACATGGGTCAAACATGGTCAAAACCCATGGAATATCCTGTAGTTCTGGTAGTTTTGGACGTGCATTTCCCAACAAAATGTATTGGTATTGATCCATAGCCATGTTTTGATTATCATGTTTCCCGTTTGAATGGCCACCAATAGTGGGTATCCCCGGTATCCCCCATTTCAAAGACACCCCTTTTCAGTCAAGTTATTAATTAGCTGAATACTATGATGTACTAGAGTAATATCTAGTAGTTCTCTTAATTAGCTAGATACATCTAAACACTAGGTATATCTAGGTATAGGTATTATCAATAATCAACTCAACAGTAAGGATCGGTTTTATATTTCGATGGATTGGTTTAAGGGAAAATTTACAGGAAAGCCCTATGTTTCATGGGAAAATCCATGGTTTCCGGTTCAAATTTTCCCTCCAACCAATCCAATGAATATTGGTTATTACTTACCCGACACTGTTCAACTCCCCAATCACTGGTTCGCAAGCCATGAAATTTCCCATTCTCATCATTAGAGTCAAACTATCAATTAGCTAAAGACTATTTTGTAATATTTAGCTACTTGATAGTTTGACTCTAATGATGAGAATGGGAATTTATAATCAATCATTTATCAATTTAGCTTATGAGATTAATGATTGATAAATTGGCTAAAAACTATCAATTAGTCAAACATGACTTCATAATGATCATTATTATCATGTACCACTAGTTATTATAGTAATAATGATCATTATCAAGTCATGTTAGTCCCAATAATGATTCTTGGTAATATTGACAACCATTGCTAATGTCTTCCTGCACTAAGAATATTGATCATTATCAGTAATTACTGCAATTACCATCAATATTTGATCAATATAATTAGTGGTATCACCACTTGAGTAGTAATCATTACCACCAATTGATCACTAATATTGATCACTAGTCACATCAATGGGAGAACTATCAATACATCATTGTCAAACAAAATATTACAGTCAAACTATAAATTAGCTAAATGAACTATTGTGTACTATTGTTGATCATTATTAGTAAGTACCACTGATTCTGTCCCAAAAACTCCCCATTTGTTCCTATCCTCAGGTGGTTTTCGAGGCGCTGCGCCGCTGGGCCAATGCACAGACCCAGCCGCCACCGCAGTGGAGTGTGCCGCGGTGAAGGGACGGAGTTGGGGCGTTTTTTTCACGTGAAAACATGGCATTTTTTGGGGACATGGTGGTTTTTCATGGAAAAAACTCGGGACTTTTGGTGAGAAAGGGGGACTTTCAGCATGGCGTCTTTCAGTGGGAAGTCGATTTTATTTCATAGGAAATTAAGTGACTTTTTGGGGGGAAATTGGGGCTCTTAGTGGAGGAATTGGACTAAACATGAGTGTTTCTAGGAACTTTGTTGGTCTTTGATTGCTTAAACACTTGTTGATTGCCAAACCGTGATAATTTATGGTCGTTGGAATTCAGTACTAGACGTTGGCAATTGATCTGTTCATTGAACATGTTGAGGTGGACGTTTTTCTGAGATTGAAACCAGTGGATGACACGTTTGAAATTATTTAGGATCAACAAAACCCATCCAACACGGGTTTGCAACCAAAACAGGTATGACAGCAGCAAAGTGAGTAAAAGCAACATGTGACGTACGCCAGTCGTTTCAAGTTAGACGGATTTTTGTTTCCGAAATAATTTGACTGACCATAGCTTGAGACTGTAGCATTGTGACCTATCCATACCTATCCTGTGACACAGTGAGCCGCGATGGCAATCCAAGGAACTCTTGTCCAAGGTGAGATTTCCGCACCTTGGTTATTTTTGAGGCTCGTGCGATTCGAAAATCCCTGAAACTGACGAGATCTCAGGCTTCGAAGTCACGTGATGTGAACTAATAAGTGAACATCTTCGAGCGCTCGTTTTGATGTGTTGAATTTTCTGCTATAGGTGGATTGAAGTTGATTATTGTATGTTGCATCAGAGGGTACGATGATCCCAACTGACATTTTTTTGTTTCGGGTTTTTTTTCAGCATGATGATGAAACCACATCAAGCTGTACAGATCACGGAGAAAGAAGTCCCAAAGGGATGGTGATGAGTGGTTGAAAATTCCAAATGGGACATCCACCATTGGAAAATCCATGGTTGATGATTGAGGCTTGGCCCCCACTACCCTCTGGTAAACGTTTACATAACTATGGAACATCACCACTTTTGATGGGAAAATCCACTATAAATGGCCATTTTCAATAGCTATGTTAGTCATTACCAGATGGTAGGCAAATCCAAGTCTTTAATGTGACTGGTGCGCAGAATTGGTGTTGATCCACGAAAAACTGACCAAGATGGGTTTATATGAGGAGAATTGAGGATAATGCAACAGCAAACCACGCAATACTTTCCAGACTCCCAAAGATCTGGTTCCAATCAGAGTGTCAATAAGGAGTTTGGAACAACCTGGAGTTCCAACATGTATGGCAGCCTTTAGCTTTTCCATTTTGTCCCTACTGCTTAAAGACGCTTAAAGGTAGTCCTTGATGACATTAGACCAGGAACCAGACTCATTTTTTGTTATGGGGATTTGCTTGAGAAAGCAGTGGCTCGCAAGTGCGATTTCTGAGGATCATGTCAAGGAATTATGTGCTCGAGAACGTGTCCCTTGGTCAAAAATTACACACCCCTTTTGCACGGGCTGAGAAGATCATGCATAGCGGGCTTAGCGCTGAAGGAAAACGTCAACAGTAGCTGCTAGGATCCGACGAAGTTTGCATCATAACATATGTGCCACGGTCAAGTTAGTTGGTTTGTGTACTCGTATTGGGGGATGGTCATGAATCCATTCATTGGGATTTACTTATATACAAATATCCTTGTAATCATACGTATATTAGTTAAAGGGAATTCCTTGATAATAAATAGTAGGATGACCACAAACCATATGATATCATATGATATCATATATATGATATCATATGATCATATTGATTCAGTGGGATATAGAATTGTATATAACATATTCCTATGACATTCCTATGATATTCCTATCATATAGCACTAGCTTCTGCACCTTTATGATGCTTCACACGCGGCCTCCACTGAAGGCGTAATGATCCCTTGATGCAGAGCACTGAAGCCGTGAAGGCGTTGTTTCTCGGATCGAGGAACATTGAGAGAACTATGGATTATCATGGGTGATTAACCGAGAGAAATGATGATTTAACCAGCGAAGATATGGATTTAACTGGCAGAAATGGGGGTTTCATCAAGAGAAAACGTGGTTCAGCAGGAAAACTTGATAATCAACTAAGAGAACTATGGATGATCATTGCTTGACTATGGATTATCACGGAAAGATGCTGATTAACCAAGGAAAATTGTGGAATACTGGTGATATGTCATGCGAGATAATGAAATCAATTGAATACATCATATGTATATACTTACATATACTTACATTATGTATATTATATAGGTTGTTTATGAATGTTTTACCCAATTATACATGTACTATCTTTACATGCATGTTTGCCCTGTCAGATGCTCCTGGCTCCACAACTGCTCCACTGATCTGAGGCTAGATGCAATGCAAGATGGAAACTACAGGCGCCGTCCCAGAGAATTTTCAGCCGGAAGAGATGATGGGTGAATATTTTGATTTACAATGATTCATATAGGTTTTATATGGTTGTATCCATCAAAGAATGGAGATGTAACATTATTCACATGATGTAACTTGGTTAACATAGGGATTTTGCACTGATTTATATGGGTTTAAACCATCAAAAATGGGTCATAATAACATTATGAACCTGATATAACTGAAACATATCCTTGTTGATTGGTTAAGGAGTTCTACTAAACCTGGTTCTTGGGGATTAGTATAGAAAGCTTTATGACCAATATATTATGGCCAGTGATGCGAACTATTGAAGAATGGTGACCTAACGGTGAATCATCCCCATAGCTGGCTGTATGATACCCTCTGGTAAACTGTTACATAACTATGAAAATCAGCCATTTTTAGGTTCGGTAAATCAACCATTTCTATGGCCATTTTCAATGTCGCAAACTGTTAGTTTACCGGAGGGTAACAGTACATTTTGGTGTTGGTGAATTATGAAATATCATGAATATAGAATTCAGCCAGACAAATGGGTCCGACTTGTACTACAAGCTGGTGCCCCAGTTCGTTAGCTAAGTTGATTTGTCAACCCCATGAAATGTATAGTTCGGTATTTTCAGTAATTGCGGACAGTGATGATAAACCAAAGGATTTTGGGGCAACCCGTTTTTTTGACCAACCTAGTAAATAGCTTTCCATATTCACACATACATGAGGTATGACCGATCAGATGCACGTCCGCACATGTTTACTACCGTAAGTTGCATGGAAGTTCAAGGTACCCTTCCAGGCGGGTCACCTTTCACCAATTAAGGCCTCATGTGTTAACGCTTATTCACCACCATCAACCCCAACAATAGGGGCTTATTAAGCTCCTATTTTTTGGGTGGGTAACCTTTGAAGGGGGGTATCCTTGACGAAATTTTCATGAAAATTGGTACCGTACCTACCTGCTGTTTCGCGGCAGGATGGATACAGTGCAAACGCGGCCCCGGCGGCGCTTGAAATTCGACAGCTCTCGTGTGGTGGGAAATTCCATCGAGTTCC
The DNA here is from genome assembly GCA_003297045.1 of Symbiodinium sp. clade C Y103. Taxonomy (NCBI): domain Eukaryota; class Dinophyceae; order Suessiales; family Symbiodiniaceae; genus Cladocopium; species Cladocopium sp. clade C. The sequence continues at coordinate 248,827 of BGPT01000103.1, forward strand.
TCTCCAATGGCTCCCTGGTGCCGTGGTAGATGAAGACATTCCCGGAGGTATCCAGTTGGGGGTAGCTTCAAATTAATTGTATCCAGGTACTGCTTAAAAATGACCCTCACAGTGTGCCATGATTCCGGCCTTTCAGGGTGGGAATGTTGAGAGGATGAAGGTCATTGCAAGGTGAGGCACCCCAGCTATGTTTGTTAGTTTATAAATCCCATAAGTAGTTCGTCATATCCACAATGACTAGTGAACTTAGTTATGGGAAATGGGCCTCATTATCATCCTTATCCATGATCTATCCATTCCATGATCCATGATCTATCGAGTTATATCCACTAACATCCATGCCCATAGTTCACCAGGTGTAGTTAGCGTGAACTTCGCTCTCGACTTACCTGGGGCCTCACCGATGTGAGGTAATCCCATCCATCCCATCCCAAGAGATGAGTCCAGCCGATTGATCTTTTCCGACTCATCAAACAGGGCTGGGAGATTCAGGATTGAAATGGGGGATTTACAGGAATTATGAACATTTATGAACATGATTTTTCTGTGATCTTCCAGCGCCAGGTTCGATTCGCAGTGGTTTTTGGCTATAGGGCCAGCTGAACATGATCAGACTTGACCCGAGTGTCCCTGAACTATCGCGTCGCAACTCCATCAGCTAATTCAAAACATATTGAAATCTCCATGTTCGGATTGTTGCTTAAATTCAAAATATTCATTGAGAAATCCTCATGATTGATGGTTAACGAGCTTAAGTAATCGGTCTCATGTTTTGATACTTCAATCATCCTTACTTTTCATGAGGAAAACCCTCGTTTGATCATCTTAAATCCCATTTTGGTTCCAGTTAAATCTTCCTTTTTCTCATCTAAAATCACCCAAATCCCATTCAATCCTTCCGAAGTTTCTCATCTGAAATCACTTGAATTTCCATAGTTTCCGGAGATATTCCCTATTTTTTTCACAGGGAATCCCCCATTTGTCACGGTAAATGCCTTGTTTTCCACGGCGTTTTAACCGCCGAGGTCCGCAGCCTCCGCGACGCGCGGTCCTTTGCGGTGGCCTCACAGCCGTTGTCGCCGGAGAACGGGAGCTTCTTCGCGGGGCTGACCTGGTGCGGAGGGGATGGGAAGCGGCAGATGTTTAGTATGTTTGATTTCTAGGGCGGCTACAGTGGTTTTCTGTACCATTGATAATACTTATAGATGATATAATTAATAATGATGATGATGTTTGATTTCTAGGGCTCTATAGTGGTTAATTTTCAGTACCATAAGAGATGATATTTTTTAGCATTTTTTTGGCGTTCATTAATATCAAGATCCATCATTTCCATGTTTAGCCTCTGGTGAACTAACAGTTTGCGAACTGGAAAATGACCAAAATTTAATGGGAAAATCCACTATTTCGATGGCCATATTCAATAGCTATGTTAGTTTACCAGAGGGTATCCCTATGGATCCAGTCGTACCTTCTTAGGAAGTACTTGGGGTCCAACTTGGGGTTGAGGATTTAGGGGGTGAAGTAGCTTCTCAGACAGTGTTTGGTTGGATCCATAGGGTATGTTTGATTAAGGGCTATAGGCTATACATAATAATGATAATAATCACAATCGATGATGATGATGATGATGATGATGATGATGATGATGATGATGATATACTGATATTGCATTTAATACTTGGTGGCTCATCCCATCTACATAAGTAGATTAGTTCATCCCAATCATATTCCGATTTTCCCTTAGAAGAAATTCGTTGAATCATGGTTCTATCCCATTAATCCACCGTTTTCCCTGGTATGCTTCCTATTTTCTCATGGCAAACTTCCTATTTTCATTGATTTTCCATGTTTAAACAAACAAGCTATGTAAGAATGAGATTCCGACCGTCAAACTTCTTGATGGTCCTTTAACTGGCGATCCCCGCAGGTACACCGGCAGCATCGTATACATTGGCGTAGCAACGTCGCCTGAGAACCTCAACAATTGGCAGGCATCATGGGTAAATTCACCATGGATTGCCATAGTCGATGGATTGGTTGATGGGAAAATCGGAACCGGAAACCATGATCCTTACCATGAGATATAGGCCTTTCCTGTAAGATTCCCCTTGAACCAATCCAATGCCGAGATTGTGGAGCATGGCTGGCTCAACACCTCCACCACGGTGACGCCCTCTAAAAATCAGGGCTTTCAGGGTTTATTACCCACCGCCAACCACTACTGTAACAGTCGGATTTTTCTTCATCTGTTGGGACGGTCACCTTGGTTGGGGGGTCCGAGCTGATACAGAAATTTTCTACAGGGTCCAGGTATATGGTTCATGATCCTTTCCAGCCATGTCTTGTCCAAAACATGGAAAAGCGACAACACAAATGGAGAACAAAAACAAGAAAAGCTGACACAGTTAGCCAGCTTTAGGAAGTAAATGCTGAATAAAAAGGTAAATATATACGGAAATTTCTTGGAAATAGGGGATCCCCAAGTCACCATAGGTTTCAATATCTAAAAGAGTCAAATGACTGGGATGATTTGAGGGTACCCCCCATTTTCGCTGCAGGCCTGGGTGTGGAATCCCTCGCACCCGCAGTTCTGTCGACACCGCGGAGGTAACATGGAAAGGCAGGCGTCCCAGGGTGGTGCGACAGTGGGACCTCCAAAAACCGATGTCCAAACGTCAGCAGAGTCTGGTAGTACCTGGATACATGGAACTGGTAAAAGCTTCATTTTTTTGGGAGCAATGTGGGTAAAACAAGGCCATAAGCCACCTGTGAATGGTTGGAATGCCACCTATTTATGGATATTTATGCTGAAATTGGGGATGGTTTATTATTGTTTTACCATGTTTTACCCACATTACTTGGAATGAATATGATCACCACATTTTCCAGCATCACCCGATATAATTTCCGGATTTCATACACCATTTCTGAATCCATAATATGTGTAAAACAAATTGCTGGTCATACCACCAAAAAACGTAGTGTGAAAAAGTCCACTAGTTAATGTTTGTCTTCCCACCAAAGCCAAAACATGTCCCTGATCATACACGTCGTTATACATCCATAGTTGACTCTTAATGACATCCGCAATATATTATACAGTCATATTTATTCCATATTATATCATTATGATCCGCAATATTCATTCCATAGATTATATCCATACCAATTATAAATATGTATAAATATGTCAATATGTCTTAATTTTTATGGCAAAACAACACATGTCCAAAACACATATATTTCTATCCTGCAATTCCATGGCAGATTTCATGGCAGATTTCATGGCAGATTTCAGAGATCTTCTATGGCCCCTCAGGGATGACGTGACGGCCCGGCCCCAGGAGTACCAATTTCGGATCCATCAAAGTTGCTCAAGGTGATGCCACTTGCCCTCCAGGGTGGTGGTGGGTTGTCCTGTTTTAGTACGTTTCAACCGAGCAAAATGATGATAGTCCATGGGAATTCATGGGTTATAGTGGGAATATAATACAAGAATACAATAAGTCAACCTTTGGTAATGCCTGTTGCACTTTGCAAACTTGAAAATCACCATTGTGAATAGTTAATCATCCAACCAAATGGGCTATTGACCACAGCTATGTGAGTTTACCAGAGGGTATAAGTTGCATCATCACCTCCATTATCTATACAATAAATATATCTACCAAATTCTGCCAATACACCCTAGATAGCCCAGTGAACTAAACCAACTTAATGATGTAGCGCACTGTGGCACCACAAACCCTGGGAGAGCTTCGGATCACAGATTTTGGGTTTGAAGATAGTAGAGGCAGCGGCATTGGGTAAAGTTGTGTTGAAATAAAAACCATCAACAATGGAGAAATGGATGGGATAATTGTTTTGCCAACAATATGATTCTATGATCTTTGGGGTTTATCTACGCCTAGTTCAAGTTCCACCTTCAATCCCGAAGCGACAAAGCGCCCAAATGATGACACTCCTGATGTTGTGCCACGCAGGAGTCAGTTGTTTCGCACAGGTATTGGATGAAATGTCACTGCAAGGAAAGGAATTGTAATTGATCTGGGGTTGCTGGAAATGAATCATTGGGGTCTTTACTGGTTCCAAATATTTGGGATTTACTGGTTCCAAATCATGAGGGANAAGGAATTGTAATTGATCTGGGGTTGCTGGAAATGAATCATTGGGGTCTTTACTGGTTCCAAATATTTGGGATTTACTGGTTCCAAATCATGAGGGATAATGATTAGTCAAAGGTAGTTGGTCCCAGTATGAATATGTATGAATTATCCTAAGAGGAGAAACTTATTTCTATCATCTACATTAGGTGTTAACCCCAGAAAAACAGCTGATAANGTAGTTGGTCCCAGTATGAATATGTATGAATTATCCTAAGAGGAGAAACTTATTTCTATCATCTACATTAGGTGTTAACCCCAGAAAAACAGCTGATAATTCACAGAACCAGGATAATTGAAACTATTCTCCCAGGAGTTATTAAATTGAAATTATCCCCACCACAACAATACACACCAGACCCACCATCTCCGCCGGTGGCCGCCGGTGGCCGGTGGCCACCAGCACCATGGACCAGATCCTGAGACTCGGCCGGGATTTTGGCAGG